>VXBQ01008797.1:24243-48478 GCA_013400175.1 Phainopepla nitens | reverse complement strand
TCCAGGTCAGCCTTTCTAGGCAGTATGAGTGGAGCAGGCAGTGGGGTCAGGTTATAAACAGGGGTGGGAGCCCCAGTTCCCTGGGGGTATCCGGGTGCTTGCAGAGGCAGCAGTGTCTGGGTGCTCTGCCATGACCAGGGGGTGCTGAGGCATCACAGCCTCTGTCTCTGGGGGCTGTCCCCAGCCTGAGGAGTGACAGCTGACCCTGCTCAGGTGTGGACAGCATTTCATTCATCCAGGGAAAACACGGGGTGGCAGCTGGCTGAACCTGAGCCTTTGTGCTCGGGAGGGGAACCCGTGTCCTCGGGCAGGACGTGGGCCCCACATTTCCAGGAGGAACCTGGGGGTCAGTGGGGATGCACAGAAGCTGCAGGGCTGCCTTGGTGCCTTCTGCATCTCTGCTCCAGCCACCCAGGCCTGATGGGGTGGGCTGGCCATGGAGAGGGGGTAGGGGACAGCCAGGGGTCCCTAGCCGGGGCTTGGTGCACCTCCACAGGAGCAGCAGGTCAGGGACTGCCACCAACAGAGCCTGGACAGGTGGGATGCTGATGGCCTCAAGCAGTGCTACAGGAGGTTTAGCTTGGATGTTGGGAAAAATTTCCACCTGGAAAGGGTTGTTAAGCATTGGGACAGGCTGTCCAGGGCAGCCTGGAAGTGATAAAAAACCTGGGGCTGTGGCACTTGGGGACGTGGTTTGGGCAGTGCTGGGTGGATGCTTGGACCTGATGATCTCAGAGGTCTTTTCCAACCTTACTTATTGCATGATGTGCAAGGTGGAGCCCTGGGAAGCCTTGGGGAAAATTGACAGGCCCTGTGGAAGGAGCCCTTTGTCCCATGGGAGAGGGGACAGCCCAGGATGGCTCTCGAGGGACCCGAGGACCTGCTGGGCCTGCAGTGAAAGGATCATCCCTCACTGGGATGTGCTTGCTTGCACTTACAGGGGGAACAAGGTTTGCAAAGGGACCCCCCAGCTTCACAGTCTGGCTCCTGCTGAGCTCATCTCCAGCTTTCCAGCCCTCCCAGCTCTCAGCACAGCAAATATTCCCCCAAAAGACAGCCCTGGGCCTTCAGAACCAGTCTAATAATTGTGGCATCTTTGTCTACCCCCTTTTTTAATAACTTCCCAGTCCTTCAACGCTCATATTTGGGAGGATTGAAGCTGTTTTCCCCAGAAAACCCAGGCACTGTTTTCCTCCCAGTTTATCCTGTTTATTGGAGCACACTGCAGTGAGCAGGATCTTCCTGCTCTCTGTGGGGAGGGCTGAGCCTTCCAGCTTTGTGTGCAGGACTTGCTGGGGACTCAGGAGTTATTAAAAAGAGGGCAGGGTTTGTGTTGGTTATTAAACCAACACTTCTGAGCTCGGCTCTTGTGTCTGGGGACTCACTAGGAAATTACTCAGGGCTCTCCAGGGAGGAGTGATTGGCACTGGAGGTGGCAGGGACCGTGCTTCCCAGGGCTTGTGCAGCTCTGTGCTGCCAGTGGGGCTGGGCAAGGCAATCCCCTGTCTCACAGCTGGCTGTGTTTCTTTTCAAAACTGCCTTTTTTCAGCTGAAAGGAAAAAACAAACAAACAAACAAACAACAAAAAAAAAAACAACAGGAGCAGGTTGGCCAGAGCAGCTGTGGCTGCCCCTGGCTCCCTGGCAGTGTCCCAGGCCAGGATGGATGGGGCTTGGAGCAGCCTGGGACAGTGGAAGGTGTCCCTGCCCATGGCAGGAAGTGGAACAGGATGATTTTTAAGTCCCTTCCAACCCAACAGTTCTGTGATCCTGTGGTTCTCCAAGGAGAAGCCTGATGGCTGCCCAAAGTGAGATCCTCCCTGTGGGACCGCCGTGGCAATTTATTTGTGCTAGGGAATGTTAACTGCCCAGGCCTTCCCTAAAACTCATCCTTCTGGCTGCTCGCAAGAAAGTGCAAATCACTCCCATGGTGGATTTGTCTTCCAATGTAATGGTGCTGGTTTAGCGTTAAGTTCATAGAAACAGAATGGTTTGGGTTGGAAGGGACCTTAAAGCTCATCCAGTGCCACCCCTGCCATGGCAGGGACACCTTCCACTGTCCCAGGCTGTTCCAAGCCCTGTCCAACCTGGTTCTGGACACTTCCAGGGATCCAGGGGCAGCCCCAGCTGCTCTGGGCACCCTGTGCCAGGGCCTCTCACCTTCACAGGGAACAGTTTCTTCCTAATACCTAGCCAAAATTGATCCTCTTTCAATTTAAAACCATTCCCCTGCGTCCTGTCACAACAGACCCTACTCAGAGTTCTTCACCATCAAGTTCAAAAAATTTTCTGTGCTGCTCCCTTGCAAGTGACAAGAAAGATGTTTGGATGTGAGACATTTGGGAGGGAAGCAGTGAGGGCAACCTCCAGAAAGCAGTGAGCTCAGGGCTGGGGTTTGCCCTGCACAGGAGTATCTGAGGTGCTTAAAACACCTGAACAAGGTGCACCCCACTCACCCTGGAGCTCCAGAGGCTGGACCATCCATCCATGCTGGCAAGACACAGGTTGCTGGTGCTTTTTCCAATACCCCAAATGCCAGATTTACCCCAAACCTGGCAGGGACCAGGTTTGTCCCTCTGCCTCATGCTGGAGGTCCCTCCATTTGTCAGGAAGGTGTGGCTGGTGTTACTGGTGGAGATGTGGGCAGGATAGAAAAGCACATCTCCCCTCCTGTGTTGAGAGGGGGAGAGGAGCCCAGCTGCTGCTGTCACAGCCACACAAAGAGCTCCTGCAGGACACAGGGGCCTGGCCTTGCTTTTTGCTTTGCCTTCTCCTGCCGTGACAGTTCGTCACTCACCCGGGGCCCCTGGGGCTTGCAGCCACCTGGCTCTCAATTAACCAGCTAATCTGGGAAACAAGGCACTGAGAGCAGGGAGGGGACAGCTTATCAGCACACCAGTGCCAGCCTTGGGCTGTTCCTGGGTGGAAAAGCAGGATTTTTAAAGGATTCCTGCACGTTGACAGCAGCGGGGACAGTGCGTGACATTGCTGCCAGGTGTGCTGTCACAGGAAGAGAGGAGAAGCAGAGGCAGGGACAGGAGTTTCTCAGCATCCATCCCCCTCCTGGCATGGAGCAGGGGCATGTGCAGGTGAGCACAGCCTCTCTGGGGGTGTGGGAGCTCGCTGGGACCCTGGAGTGGTCCTCACCACCCCTTAGAAATGACACAGGGGATCCTTGAACTCCTGGTGCAAAGCTCAGTTAATCCCTGTTGTATTTTCTTCTCACCTGGCAGTGGCATGCAGGTGCCCTTGTGCCCAGAGGGATGAACCCCTGGAGAACCTTGGGTAAATGCCAGGCTCCAGAGGTGTGGGGGGTCAGGCTGCAGGGATGGTGGTCAGAGGGTGCTGGGGTGGTGCCAGCCCAGCCTGGGTGCAGATGGATGTCCCCAGATGCTCCTGGGGTCACCGTGCTGTGGCCTCACTGCTGTGCCCTGCAGACTCCCAGAAGGGATGGCACAGGCAGGAGGGAGGGAAGGAAGAAGGCAAGGAAAGGGTGAAGGGAGTAGATTTAGGTTAGATATTAGGAAGAAATTGTTCCCTGTGAGGGTGCTGAGGCCCTGGCCCAGGGTGCCCAGAGCAGCTGGGGCTGCCCCTGGATCCCTGGCAGTGTCCCAGGCCAGGTTGGACAGGGCTTGGAGCAGCCTGGGACAGTGGGAGGTGTCCCTGCCCATGGCAGGGATGGCACTGGATGGGCTTTAAGGTCCCTTCCACCTCAAGTGATTCTGTGATTCTAGGAAGGGTAGAAGGAAGGAAGGAAGTATGGAAGGAGAAATCTTACTCCTGGCAATCTCATCCTTGTGTCTTTGGGGGCATTTGGGACTGGGAGTGCCACTGCAATATCTCTGGAGGCTTTGGTGAGGCTGGGGGCACACACCCCTCCACCCCAGACCTCTCCTGTCTGGACCTCAGTTTCCCTTGCAGAAAACAGGGATAATCCTAATGCTCTGTCCTGGATGTTCTCTGGAGTCCTGGAGGTGAAGAACCCCTTTACACCTTCATTTATTGATGTCCAAGTATTATTCCTTGTTGCCTTTTGTCTCTTTCCCAACTCTAGTCCAGCTGTGGCAGTTGTGAGGCGGGGGATGAAAGGTGAAACCAGAGCTGTGGAAATGCACCTGCTGATGGCAGCAGTGGTTACTGGAACATCCTGGAATCACCAGGAGTACGTGTGTGTGCTGTGTGGGTGTTTCTGACCAGCCACATCCCCGAGCTCTGCTCTGACTCAGCCCTGCTGGCTGCTCCAGGTGTCGCTGGCTGGACGCGCTCTCCTCCCCAGCTGTGCTGTTTGCCAGCTGATGGCTGGGCTGGATTGCTCCTGCACACACATTCCCTGCTGGAATGCAGCGAGGGGCAGTATGAAATACTGACAGCCATGGTTACAATGCCCTTTTCCAGCTGTTGCAGTGAGGAGGCCGATAAGTGGTGCCAAGTGACTGCTGTGTTTGAGAAATCCTGAATGAGTGGGACAGAGCAGAGAGAGAGGCTGATTTCTCCAGGGCATGCCTGGCTCGTGTGTGGCAGCAGCAGGGTGCTGGCAGTGCCCAGGGGGTTGTGAGACACCAGTGATGGGGCCCAAACCCTCTGAGCATTCTCCAGCCTTGGCCTTTCCTTCTCCCTGCTGCCAAATCCCCGCTGCCTGCCTGGGCAGAGCGTGGGCACGTGGCCCTGGAGAGCTCCCATCTGCAGGGACACTGGGCTCCCAGTGCCTCCCTCCCCAGCCCTCCCAGCAGCGTGGCCATCACCTTCCTGACCTTGGCTTGGCCAGCTGGTGGCCCTGTCCCATCTCCCACGAGCCCAGGCACGTCCCCTGCCCAGACCTGTGTCCCCAGGTGGCCCTGGAGCCACTGGGAATCCCAGGGGATGAGCTCCCCGTGCCCTCAGGGGTCCCTGCAGTGAGGGGTGTGTTAGCACAGGTGAGGCTTTAGAAAGCCTTACCTATGGGTAACAGGGGTGGAAGTGGCTCCTGCCATGTCCAGCTTCATGGGATTGTTGGGACCCAGCCTCCCAGGCAGGCAGGAGAGGACACAGCACAGGGAACAAGCACAGCACGTGCTGGCCCAGCTGCAGGAAGTGTGGGGAGGGTCACAGGAGCCAGGCAAGGAGGGTGTGAGGTGGGGATGGGCAGCAGGGACCTGGGAGAGGCACACATTCCCTTTTCCAGCCCCCAACTCCATGGCAGCCAAAATCTTCATCCTGGGAGGTGCTTTAGGAGATTTCCTTCTCCCAGAGAAGGTTCATCTGGTACAGTCCTGCCCACACCTCAGCTTCATCCAGGTCTTTGAAAAAAAAAAAAAAACACATGGGGAAGGGCCCACTGACAGAGCTGACTGACCTGGCACCTGCTGAGAGCCCATGGAACTTGGGGGAAAACAGAGTTTTATACCCCCACCCTCCCCACATCCCACCTGAATCCTGCAGCCAGCCTGTTCCAGGCCAGGCACAGAGGCAGCTTAAGCCACATCCCTCCTGCACAGGCTTAAGGAGCTCAGCCCCTGATGTAATGGGGGTTTGCAGCTGCAAACAGCTGGGCAGAGCTTCAGGCTTTTGTAAATAATACCTGACTGGGCTGATTGGTCCTTGGGGAGGCTTTGGGCTTTGCCTGATTTGGGACTGGGGGGTAGCAGCAGTGAAGCTCTTCAGTGCTGGGTGTGAAAGCAGAGCCAGGGGTGTATTTGATGTGAGTGCTGTGTCTGGTTTTGAGGAAGAGAACATTCCTCAGCAGTGCCTGCAGCAGGGCCAGACCTGGAAGTGGTGTGGCTGAATTTGAGCAAGCTACTTGTTTTCTGTGGCAGTGCTGTGGTTGGTGTCTGCCCTAAGCTCAGGAAGGCTTTGGACACAGTCCTGCAGCATCCTGGCATCCAGGTGGGATACAGGCCCCAGGGAGGGCAAGCTGGATGATGGCTTCCAGGGATGGGGAGAAGGGCTCACACTCTGCCCAGGGGAATTTCCCTGAGGTCTGGGGGAAAGGAGGACCATGGGTGGGTAGAAAATAGGTTGGAGACTTGCCCAGACTCCACCAGATGAGGATGGAAAAGTGGGAGAGCATCCCAGAGAGGGGAAGCAGCTTCGGGGGACCAGGGGTGTCCCTGTGGCATGGCCTGGGGTGGGGGAAAGAGGTGCCAGGGCAGGCTGGCTCTGAAACAAGAAAATATGGGCTTCAGGAGCTGGAGACTCCAGGAGTCACCAGGTGTAAAGCCACGTGCTGGAGTCACCTGTGTGACATTGCTGCATCCCCAGGGAAAGGAGGGCTCACAGCAGGATGATGTGTCCTCGGGGCAGCAAGGCCACCCAGGGCCACCTGGCTGCAGACACCAGGCTCTCTGAAGGTCCTGCACAGCCTCAGCCACTCCCAGTTTGTTCAGGATGGAGATTCCCTGGGCACTGCCACCCTGGAGCAGCTTCTGGCTGGGCTTGGTGCAGATACTCAGGATTTCTGTGAAATGAGTCCTTGAGGCTTGAGCTGGGTACCCAGAGTGACCAAAGAGCTGGAAAAAGCCTCTGCTTCTCCCCATCTGCACCAGTTTCCTTTGGGAACCTCTTCCAGGTGGCGCTGCAAAAATAAGTTCAAATAGAGAGCATTAAAGAAGGGCTGATATGGGGGTGGAAGTTGGAGCACCACTTGCCAAAGGTTGAGAATTGAATTAACTTAGATTCCTTTTAAAGTCCTGTCCTTTGGCTATTTTTCCCAGTGTTTTTAGGAAAACTCTGCCTGCCAGGAATTGGTTTTAAAGTAATAAAACAAAAGTCTCTGGCTCTTCTAATCTGTAAGTGTGAAAGGGAAAATATGAGCCAAACTCAGACAAAGTCTAACTTTGTTTTTTATGATTTGATTTAGCAGAAAGATTATTTCCAGCCTCAGTGGCAGGTTAATGGAGTCACAGAGATTGGAGCCAGAGATTTATTGTGGAGCCACATCCTCAGAGAGAGGCTCAGACCTGCCAGGTGTCTCCAGTGTCTGTGTGGTCTGGCTTTAAATGGTGAAAGGGATGGAGTGTCCAGCCCTTGGTGCTCCCAGGTGGGAAGCTGCAATTCCCCCTGGGCACGTTGCTGGGGGATTGTTCCAGCATCCTGTGCCTCCTGGCTCAGGCTGCAAACACCCTCTGGTCCCTGTCCTGACTGGAATTTCGGATCCTGGGATTTGGAGCAGTGCTGGTGAGCTCTAACCCCCATGCTTGTCTGTGTGGGCACCCCCAGGCAGAGTGGGGCTGTGGCAGGAGCAGATCCCGAGGGACTGGGAGCTCGGAAGGGAAAGCATCCACCCCTGAGGAGCCAAACCAGGGCTCCCCTGGCAGAGGCTGAGGTGGGTGTGATGATGTTCTCCCCTCTAACAGAGGAGAGAGAAGCAACCAGAGATTCTGTGTCCTGTGGGGAATCTGTGTGCAGGAGAGCACAAGGAAGAAGCAGGACTGGGGTTTTGGAAAGTCTTGGGTGCAACCCCGAAATGCTGTGCCTTTTTGCCAGGCTCAGCCTGCCAGGACAGGAGTGTAGGAAAGGGAGCTCTGTGGCTTAGGGCTCAGCAAAGCTGGAACATCCCACAGTGCCCTGTCAGTGCCTGGGGGCACAGGGCCTGCCAGGGCCTGAGGACCAGGGGGACAGGGTGCAGAGGGGCTGCCACTGCCCCACCTCGGACCAGGCTCTCCACACTTGGGCTTGGAGCCCCGAGAGCCAAAACCCCAAAACCAGGCACTACCAGGGCAGGTGCTGGGGACCACCAGGCTGGGGACACCAGGCAACCCCTGTGCCAGGCTTGGGGACCTCCAGTTGTGGACACCCTGGTGGTGTTGCCCTTGGGAGTGGGGACACCTGTGGCTGCTGCTGGGGGGGCTGGGGAGGAGCAGAACTCGATGTGATCACAGAACACCGTGCCCAGCTCCCGGGTGGATCCTGCCCCCGTGTGTGCAGCACAGCGGGGACCCCACAGCATCCCTGTGGGGCTGGAAGGTGCAGATCAGGCTGATCTCTCTGGACAACTCTGGGTTTTGCTGGAGTTGGAGCAGACAGCCCACACTGCCTTGGATTTCACAGACTTCCAGCCCTGTCCTTCGTGCTCGGAGGACAAACCTGTTGCCAGTGGCTGCCCACAGCTGCCCGAGGCACGAGGAGGATCCCTTGCAGCCGCGGGAAGGGGTCGGAGCGGCTCCCAGCTGATGGGACGGTGATTTCTGAGCTAACAGTGACACCTCCTGTTCGCACAAAACCCAGCACAGAACCCGGCGTGCAGGCAGTGCAGTGCAGGTGCCAGCAGGAGCACATGGGCTGATCACTGCTTAAATCTCTTCTTTTATGTCCAGAAATCCCCAGTCCCCTTCCAGGTGGAAGCGTGGCCCCATAGGGACAAACCCATCCCTGTG
This sequence comes from Phainopepla nitens, assembly GCA_013400175.1. Taxonomy (NCBI): domain Eukaryota; kingdom Metazoa; phylum Chordata; class Aves; order Passeriformes; family Bombycillidae; genus Phainopepla; species Phainopepla nitens. The sequence continues at coordinate 40,128 of VXBQ01008797.1, read as the reverse complement.
CATGGTGGGGGCTGGGCTGCAGGTGTTGGCAGGGAAAAGCCTGGAAAAGTGGGCATGAACCAAAGTGCTGGATGCAGACTGCTTCAAAAAGAGTTCTTTGAATTGTGATTTAGCATAGAGAGGTAAAAGCTTTGGTATGACAGCATTAAAGCTTTTACTTAGCTGTGAAATGGATTTAAATCTTGGCTTCTCCCCTAAAAGCAATCTTAGAATCACAGAATACCTTGAGTTGGGAGGGACTCACAAGCCTCATTAAAGTTCAACTCCTGGCTCTGCACAGAACAACCAACCAGGTGTCAGCCTGATAAATTAATTTCTAGCAGGAATTTAGGATTGACTGTTCCAGTGGTCTCCCAACACCCAGGGGCTCGCAGAGACGGGATGTGCCCCATTGTGACCAGTTGAAACTGAGGCAGAAGACTGCTCAGTCCTAAATGCATTAGTAGCCCCAAAGCAAGGATGTTGGAAGGATAGGTTTTTGTATGGGAAGAAATGCTAGAGTTGATACCCCCAGATCAATTGCTACTCCTGAAAGAGCCTTTTAACATGAACCTGCATCACTTCCTGTTCAACTGCAATTACCAGGACACTTGTCATTGTGGTTCAAGATGTCATCAGATTTTTTTTTCTTTACCTAATACTTCATAATGTAATTCCTGTTTGAAAATCTAAGGTAGCATTGCTCTCATGACTGTTTGTCTTTGTTATCCTCTCTCTGCTTTCGGTGGCGTTACTTCCCTGAAATTTTAGACAGTAAAAAGGATGCAGTTTTGCACAGATAGTTTTACATCCTCATTACTTGTATTCCTAAAGCTGTTGTATTCCTAATGACTTGTTGCAGTGCACCCCCCAATGATGGGGTGGCCAAATTAAGAAAGGTTTGTAGTTTCTCTTTGTCTCCCCTAAAAGGTGAAAAGCCAGAACTTCCTTTCCCAGTTTNACCTGGCTCAAAGAGTATTTTATCAATGACTGCTTCTTCCTCTGAGAGATTGTCCCCCACCCATTTTTCCATGAATTGCTTTGCCCACCCACCTGACTCCCCCGCCCGTGTCCTCGCAGGCATCCAAGATGTCCTTGAAGGTGCAGACGAGCAACATCACCAACAAGAATGACCCCAAGTCCATCAACTCGCGGGTGTTCATCGGCAACCTCAACACGGCGGTGGTGAAGAAGTCGGATGTGGAGACCATCTTCTGCAAGTACGGGCGCGTGGTGGGCTGCTCCGTGCACAAGGGCTACGCCTTCGTGCAGTACTCCAACGAGCGGCACGCGCGCGCCGCCGTGCTGGGCGAGAACGGCCGCGTGCTGGCCGGCCAGACCCTGGGTGAGTGCCCGCCCCTCGCGCGGGGGCTTCGCCATCCCCTCCCTTCCGTGGTGAAAGAGATCCGTGGTTTTATGTTTATGTTACGTTGGTGTTTTTTTTAGAATGTAACGAGCTTAGTGAAAGCCGCGTTCGGTGTCCGTGGCCTTCGCTGCGCTTGCAGAAGATGCACGTGGTGTTTCTTGTGATGAGAAGAGTGAATGTAGTGTGAACACCAGAGTGAAATAAGTGAGGAATACAAAAAAACTGAGATACAAATAGGTCCTGTGTCTCCCAAAAAACATGGACAGTTACCAAAAAATGAAGGAAAACAGAGCATGCCCAAGAGGAGTGTGGAACTGGCCACCATGCAAAACAAAAATGGGCAGAGTTGGGAAATGAATATGTATGAAGTTCTATGCATATGTAACACCTTAGGAGATAAAAGGGGGGCATGACCTTGCTCATATGCCACTTTGGGGAGTTTTCCCTGCATATGCCCAGTGCTGAATAAATGCACATCAGTTGTGTACACTCCACTTGCTGTGGAGTTTTTTCCATGTGACATCCTGGCCCCTGCTGGGCAGGCTGTCCTCTTGCTTCTTTCCCCAGCTTGGAAATGAAGCTTGAGATTATTTTAGTAAGGAGGTAATAGAAAAGAGGATCTTTGTTTGAAGGCCTTCAGGGGCAGTTATGGAAAGATGTCCACAAAAGCCCACCCCCACAGGGTTGAGTGTATTTTAGGAAGTTCTCCAGGGAAAGGGTGATAAAGCACTGGAATGGCTGCCAGGGGAGGTGCTGGAGTCACTGTCCCTGGATGTGTTTAAAAAAGCCTGGATGTGGCACTGGGTGCCAGGGTTTAGTTGAGGAGTTGGGCATGGCTTGGACTCAGTGGTCTTGAAGGTCTCTTCCAGCCTTGTGATTCTGCGATTCTGTGATTTTTATAGGTTTTAGGAAATCAGCATAATTCAATAAAGAGCACCAGTTGGGAGGATAAGTGGTGAGGCAATTACCCCCAGGTCAAGCTCCTTCTCTGGAGCATCCCCCTTGGCACTGGCTGTACTTTGTCCATGCAGTGTATCTCCAAGATCTGTTCTCAGCCTTGGTTCCCAGAAGAACCAAGAGGAGCCTTGTACCCCCTGGGGCTTGGAGCTCTGGAATTTGTTTTTCTGCCTAGGGAAAGGCCATGGAAAATTACTGGGAAAATTAGCTGCTAATACAATAGGCTACAGAGCTACAAATATATGTGGGGAGAAAATAGAGAACATACAAAAGAACAAAAAGGCAAAACCCAGAACAGCATCAGCTCCATAGGGGATGGTGAAGGGATGGCCAGTGCCAGGTCAGACTGGGATGTTGGATCTGCAGAGCGGGTCAGAGATGACCCAGTGATGAGCCAGCAGGGCCAGAGTGCCAAGGCAGGGTCAGCAGGACCCCTGGGCAGGCACAGAGCTGGAGAGCAGCATTCCAAGAACACCCCCAGGCAGGGGCTGAGGGCTCCCAGCTCCCCTGTGGGATGGGATCAAAGGCACGTGTGACATTGTGCCCCAAAACCTCAGCTCTGGGCTGTGACTGTAGGAGCCAAACAGCAAAACCAAAGCTCTGAATCATCCCATGGCCTTGTCCTGGAACTGCTGGGGAAGAACAGGGGTGGGGAAAGACATTGCCTGGTATCAAAGACATGGACAGGACAAGGGGAATGGCTTCCCACTGCCAGAGAGCAGGCTTAGATGGGATACTGGGAAGAAATTCTTCCCTGTGAGGGTGTGAGACCCTGGCACAGGGTGCCCAGAGCAGCTGGGGCTGCCCCTGGATCCCTGGCAGTGCCCAAGGCCAGGCTGGACAGGGCTTGGAGCAAGCTGGGACAGTGGAAGGTGTCCCTGCCCACAGCAGGGGTGGCACTGGATGGGCTTTAAGGTCCCTTCCAACCCAAACCATTCTGGGATTCTGTGATTCCCTTCCAGGACCAGGCCTTACCCTCAGCCTGTCAGGAGAGCTGATGTCCAGACCAGCTCAGCCTAACTTCAGCCAGCTGATGTTAAAGGAGAGCACTTCCCCCACGTCTGCACTGCTGTGGCATGAGAACTAACAAGCAAATCCCCCCAGCTGCATCTTTGCTTTTTCAGGTTGCTCTGAGGTGTCATATTCTGAGGTGCTCTTGTCACCAGCTCCAAGCTGAGAATTAGAACTAGGGGAGAAGATTTTTAATGAAAAATGGTGATTTCCAAGCCTGCTCTGGGCAGTGGGCAACAAGGAAAGCAATTTGCAGCCCATTCCCACCCTGCTGCTGGCACAGCAGCCTGACATAAGAAGTTGTGCAGGGGCCATGCTGCTTCCTGTAAGGTTTATCCAGATACCAGAAACTTCTGCTCACTTCTCTTGAGCTCCAGAGAGCAGAGCTGCAGACCTGGCAGAGCTCAGCGTGCCAGGAATGCTTCCAGCCCAGGTGTTGCCCACATGTGCAGCCTGAGATAGGATGGAGAGGGCCTTGGGGAACTCAGGAGCTCCTTGTGATGCTCCAGACAGGCAGAGGAGATGCGGCCAAGAGACAGGGAGCACCTGCTCACCCAGCTGAAGAGAGAGATGAAAGGTTTGCCGTGAGAAAAACCTCCTCTCAGAAAACCGCTGAAACCTCTGGAATTCCAGAAGGAGGCAAAGGGGCTGTGTGATAGCTGGGTGTCCTGTACATGTCCTGGACGAGGTGCAGACTCAGCTGCCTTTCATCATGGACCTGTCTGAGCACAGGAGAGCTCCTCAGGCTTCCCCTTGCTGTTCTGGGAGGAGTGAGCAGTGGGATGCTCCCTTGCAGGAGAGCCCAGCAGAGGAGAGCTGTGCTGAGACAATCAAGGTTGGGAGCTTTTCTCTAAAGAGAGGAGGGATGGCCACAAAGGAATGTGGAGAGGGAGGACAGGCTGGGACTGCCAGGGGGCATTGCAGACACCCTGCTGAGGGGACTGTCCCTGCAGGTCCTGGCAGCCTCTGGGTGCCTTCTGCAGACAGCCCAGTCCCTGCAGGGGTCAGCTGCCCTAGGGAGGCACTGGGAGCTGGATCCACACCGTGCCCTGCCCCTGCCATGTGCACTGGACAAAGCACAGCCTCCCCACTGAGTGTGGGAACAGGTGGATATGAGCAGGAGGGATCAGTGCTGCCTTGGGGTGGGCAGATGGAGTCAGTGATGCAGAGCAGGGAACCAGAATGGGAATGAGATGCAAAATCTGTCCAGGCTGATGTTCCTGCTGAGCTCTTGTTCCTCCTTTTTCAATCTCAAGGGAATCTGACTGCCCATCACCACCATAGCTGAGAGTATAAATTCCCTGCTGTTGCCAGGTGCCACTGAGGGCTCCACAGGGCTCTTTGTAGCAGTGGGGACCAGCAAATGGAGCTAACTGTTGTCCTTCTCCCCTCCTGTCCTTCTCCCCTCCTGGGCTGCCAGTGCCTGTCCCTTGGAGAGCGTTGCCCAGCCTGGTGCTGTCAGGGGCTCTCCAGTCTGCAGGAGCAGTGACTGGCAGTGCTGAGATGCACCCTGGCAGCAGAAGGGGTTCCCAGGCAGGGAGCTGCAGCTGGACAGGGCTGTGTCCTGATCTCTGTGTCCCCTGCAGTGCCAGCAGCCCTGATGCCTCAGCAGGCTCTGTGTGTGGAATGTTCCTGCTGGCTGCAGCTGGATCTGGACCTGCCCTGTGCCCACTCAGCACTCTCCTGCAGCTGGGAATGGCAGGGTGGAGGGAGGAGGGCAGCAAGGAGAGCACAGGCTCTGGTGGGAATGTGCCTCCAGAGCAGCACTTGGTGTGGTGGCTGAGCCAGCCACACCACAGCACATCTGTTGTTCAGGCTCAGAAAGAGGCCAGGCTCCAGCTTCAGCAGGAATAAGGTCTCTTGACACACCCTAAAAGGCAGCCAAGGAATTGCACAGCAAGGCCCTGGGCAGTGTCCATGCTCCTCCAGAGTCGTGTCCTGCGTGTGCAGCCTGTGCTCCTCCTGCTCAGCTCGTGCCAGCAGTGCTGCAGCCTTCCTGTGCTCCTGAAGATGATTTTCCTGGTTAATATCCAAGTCAGCAGGGTGTTCCCCTGGATCACTTTGTAGGTTCTTTATTCTGATGGTGTGTGAACCCACCTCTCCATATTTCCTCATGAAGTCCCTTCATAAAGCATGAAAAAAACCCAAAAGTTTTAAATGGCCTGATGTGCTAAAAGTTGGTTGGATGCCTTCTAAGATGCAGGTAGCAGAAAGCAAGGCATCATTGAAGAAATTCCTCCCTGTGACAATTCTGGGGCCTGGCACAGGGTGCCCAGAGCAGCTGGGGCTGCCCCTGGATCCCTGGCAGTGCCCCAGGCCAGGCTGGACAGGGCTTGGAGCAGCCTGGGACAGTGGAAGGTGTCCCTGCCATGGCAGGGGGTGGAATGGGAAGGACTTTCAGGGAAGATTTCTTCCAACCCAAACCATTCTGGGATCTTTTTCTCCCAGCAGCTCTCTGGTCCATCCCAGTGCTCCCGTGGGCACTGTTCTCTGGAGCTGCAGGATGTACCCAGGGGTGAGACACTCTCAGCCCCTGGTTCTCTGTGGGGGACCAGGTCCCTCAGGGCAGGTCAGGACAGACCCCTGAGGACCAGTACATTCAGTGGGTGACCCAGCTGTGATGAAGACTCTGCTGAACCCACCCAGCCTTTTCCAGAAACACAGATGTGGCTCCTCTGAGCTCCTGGAGATCACTGGCCTCACACCAGCTGATGAAGAGGACTCTTACCAAGCCCATGGGTTCAGCAGCTGGGCTTTCACTCCTTCACCTTCCACTACTTGGATTTTTGAAATATGAGGGGTTTTTTTGCAAAAGTACTCCTTTCTCTTTATTCCTGCTATGCCTGAGGGCCATGGTTTCGTGGTGGGCTTGGCAGTGCTGGTCCACATGAAGAAATCCTGTCTTGTTCAGCTCAGATCTGACATGCCCAGAGATCTGACACCTCTTCATACACACAGGAGCTGAAGAACCAACAGGATTTAGGGCTGACTGGAGAAGGCAGCAGGGCATTTGCCACTGCTCACCTCTCCAAGCTGTGGCTCCACACCTGATGTTGGATTGCTGGGCTCTCAGCACCTCCATGAGGTTGGCTGGGTCACTTTATTCTCACATCAAAAGCACTTTTGGCACCATGGCCAAGGAGTGACATTTCCTCAGGGGAGTAGAGGAGCTCATTCTCCCCTCCCCTGGCAGAAGATGCTGCCCTGAGATCAGCTGCAGGCTGCACCCCGTGCAGAGTTTAGCACTGCCAGATCCACAGCAGTGCCCAGCTGGCTCGTGCCTAGCATTCCTTGTTACTCCCAAAGGATCAAGGGGTGGATGCTCAGCAGCCAGCACCATGCAGCAGGTTTGGATTTTGCCTCCTCACACCGAATTCTGCCAAGAAAGCTGTCCTGGGTTTGTGTGTGTGGAGTGGACCGTGTACAGGGTGCTGGCTGCTCAGGGAGTGGTGAGTGGCCCTGGAAAGGAAAAGGAAGAGGTTTGCCAAGTGCAAGGGTTTATTCACCTTCCTGTGGAGCCCCAGACGTGCCAGAAGCAGGTGGGAATGGGTGGGGGGTGTGGAGGAGCTCCTTTCTCTGTGGCAGGGCTGTGTGCAGGCAGCCCAGCTCTGTGCCCAGGTGCAGGTGCAGGTGGGCAGGACGTGCCACGTCACAGCCGCGTGTCCCTTCCTTGCAGACATCAACATGGCCGGGGAGCCCAAACCCAACAGACCCAAAGGGCTGAAGAGAGCAGCCTCTGCCTTGTACAGGTAGGTGTTCACCACCGTGGGTGAGGTCTCTGGGCTGGGGTTTGCCCTCCAGCACCCCCCAGCCCCTGCCCTGAGCTCCCTGCTGCCTGCCTGCAGCAGCCTGGGCACTGCTGCACATCCACAGCTCCTTCCCTTGGCAGTGCCCCTCAGGCAGTGGCAGCCCCAGGGCTGGTCTGTGCCTGTGGTGCTGTGGGAGATGTCCTGGGCGTGGTCCCACCTGTGCAGGTGTTGCAGAAGGGTGGGCAGTACCTGCTTTAACCATGGCAGAGGAGGGGCAGCAAGAGGAGCACCCCCCTCCAGCCAGGGAGCAGGAGTGGGCACAGAGGTGCTGGGTGTGGGGGAAAACAGGGAAAAGAGATGATTTAGGGAAAAAGAAGGATGACTGTGAAGGGAGAGAAGAAGGGAAGAAAGTAGGAAGCCTTTGGGGTGACAGATGGAGGTGAAGCAAGGAGGTGGCTGGAGGAAATCCCAAGGGAGCCTGTTCTGAGGAGCACAACCCAGGGATCAAGGGGACAGGAGGGACAGGGGGAACATGGAGAGGTCTGTGGCACATGGAGCATGTTACAGATGCCAGTGAGCCCCCAGCTCAGGAGAATTTATCATTATTTCCACAAGAGGGGAAGATTTTCATTTAAGCCCCAGACTCTGGAGTCAGGGGAGTGCAGGAGAAACTCATTAAGTTCTTGCTTCTGGTTGCAGAAGGGGAAACTTGAAAAGGTATATCAGGAGTGTCCTGCAGGTTCAGGAACCCAAAACCAGATAACAAGGTCCTCAAATGTCTTTTATTTATAAATTGTCATGATTTTGATGCCAGTCTCATGGTGAGGAGACTGAGGGGCTGAGTCAGGAGTTGGAAGGTGTGAGGTTGGGAGGAAAAGATTAAAATCAAAATTGGGGTTATAGGTGGGTGTAGCAAAAGGGGAAATCATGAGAGAACAGGAGATTTTTCCAGAAAAAGTGTGAGGGATGAAGAGGACCTTGTGATTCAGCCATGTGGTCCTGCACCAGTGTGGTGTGGAATGGCAAATCCTGGCTAGGAAATGCAGCTCTGGCACAGCCAGAGCCCAGAGCCCCAGCAGCCTGCCAACACCCACAGGGCATCCCTGGGTTCCTGCCAGGAGCCTCTGAGCCCAGCTCCCCTGTGCAGCTTTCAGGCACACTTCTCCCACCTGGGACCCTTTGGCCTTTCACAGGACGTGGCTCTGGGTTCCCAGGGGATGCCACTTGAGGGGAAGGAGATGGGAGCAGAGATGACACAAATCCTGCTGTTCAGCTGCACGTGGACTGCTCACGTGGGGCTGGGGCCATACCACACATCAGCTCCTTCCATACATCTTGCACTAACGAGCTTTTCATTTACTGCTCAGCCGTGCCTGGAGCACTAATCCCTTCCTCTGGAATGACCAATATTTCAGACTTCCAGACTGCTGAGAGAGATGTTTGCTCCCTCCCACAAATATGGATATGCTAAAATATGGGCCAGAGAACTGCACTGCTCCGAGCTCCAGCAATATTTCATCCCAGGCTGGCTGTCAGATTAAAACTTTGCCATCTGGACTGGCAGAACTTATGCTATCTCCTGGAAAACAGGGATCCCAGGTTTGCAGCGAGCTGTGGTTACAGCTTCCCAAACCAGCATCAATTTTCCTAAATGTTAGACTTCAAAAATCACAGCACTGTAATTTATGGAAGTGCTGTGTTAAACACAGCAAAGGATTTTTCCAAAGGCTGGGTTTTGCTTTGCCTCGCTCCAAGTCTGCATGGGAGGGTCGAGGGGAAGGCAAGGCAAGGGAAATTCCATTTTGAACATACAGGAAACAACAATTGTGACATTCTTACCTGTCCACCAGCCTAGGTGGGTGTCCAGGTGTTTAACAGAAATCCTTGGGGATGTAGCCTCCCATCCACCTCCACCAGGCTCATGCCACCACCAGTTTTCTCAGGTGTCTCCACACGAGGCACCTTCACTTCTTACAAAGCCTTGCTGCCATCACTGCTCTCCTCCACTCCTGGATCTCTAGGCCTCCCTCCCTCTGGCCCTTCCCAGAGCATCCCTTTGCCCAGGGAATGTCCCTGGCTGTTCCTGCCTGGCTCCTGGCCACCACCACAGACGTGGCCATGCTGCCTGTGGGGGTGGCCGGGCAGTGAGCTGCTGTCACCGTGTCCCCAGGGAGTCACTCACTGCCTCTCCAGCTCTGCCTTCTGCCAACACTTCTTGTCCTGCACAGCAGGTGTCTGGACAGGATTTCCTGGGGCATCTGGGGCCACATTCAGGTCAGGGCCAGAGATCCCAACCAGATGCTGTCAGGTGGCTGGAAGGGGGGCTTTTGGACTCTGGGCTTTTGGAGGCACAAATCTCTGCCCTGCTGTCACGGTTTTATTTACTAATTTTTTTGAAAACCATGACATCTGCCGTGCCATGCAGAGCTGGGGCTAAAGCTGCTCCATGGCCAAAAGGACAGAGAGGACAACCTGAGCAAGAGCTGCTGGGTGTCTGCAGCTCAGGGGCCCCAGGGGAGGTCTCTGAAGTGGTGACAGGGACAAACCACTGCTGACTGACTGCCACAGCCAGTGAACACTGGCATCCATCCCCTGCCACACCCAGAGCTGGTGTCAGCCCGTCCCCAAACACCCCTCCCAGGCCTTGGTGCTGGAGCAGTGACATCCCAGTGCCAGATGCACATGGACAGGGCTGAGAGCAGCCCCAGGGCAGAGGGGGAGGTGAGCACCCATGTCCCAGCCTACAGCAGCCCCAGCACTTTGGGAATGCCAGGCTTCATCCCACGTTCCTTTATTTCCCTCTGCCCTGGCTGTGTGCAGGAGGAAGGGGTCTCACAGAGCTCCACAAGGTCACTGTTTGATCAGTGCCACGTTTCCCAAGCAGCTCTCCAGCAGGTATTCCTTTGCCTGCTGCAGTAATGCCATGACAGAAGGGTGGCAGCTGAGCTCACTGTGGCACTCATGATTAGCAACATTAGGCAGTAATTAAAGCACAGATGCTCAAATGCACATTTGCTGTTCAGGTCCAGGCTCAGAAGTAGCCCCCCAAATGCACTGGGGAGGCAGCACATGCAAACAATCACCCCTCAGTTATGAACAGTTGCATTTTGAACCTGAGGCGGTAGAAATGTTGTTTGATTGCTGAAGGCCAGCAAAGCAGAGGCAGTACATCAGGAGGTGGAAGCCTGGTGTTCCTTGAAGCCTTCCTGCTTTCCAGCCTTTCACTCTGGTTGTCCTTGCTTTATTCTGAAAGGATGCAATGTCACCAGCTGACTGAAAAACAGCAAAAACCATTCCTGTACACAAAGACTCAGCTGCCAGGTCACTGAGGAATGATCCCTCAGGCTCAGGATGGTTTATCCTACGTGCAGTGGAATTTTCGGGATAAATCACCCATGCTAAGGCACTCCCTTTTACCAGCTTTTTTCCTGGATTCATCCTGGAAGACCTGCCCTGTGCTCAAAGCCTGATTCCAGGGATGCTGCTGAAACCTTCCAGCCCCTGCCTTGCTGGCATGGTCTGCTCAGCTGTGACTGGTGTGTTACAGCAGGGTGATACAGCCCCAGGCTGCCCCAGCTGCCTCATCCCAGCCCCCTGCCTTCCCTGAGGGCTGCCCCATGGTCAGCAGGGATGGAAGCAGCACTGCAGAGGCTGAGTTTGTGTTTTGGGAGGTCAGGACCAGCTCCCTGGGATAATTATGCCCCTAATTCCTTTTGAGAGGGTGGAAGTGTGTCCAATCCCATTAAGATTCAGGGCTAGGGCAGGGGAACGCCTCATCCTTGGGCTTTGCACCCACAGATGCTCTGGGGCCCCTGCCCTGCAGTCCAGGCATGGTGTGGTCCTCTCACTGCCTCTGGGAATGCCCTGCAGAGCTGCCAGGAGTGATTCCCCGCAGGAAAACACAGGACTGCCCAGCTTTGCTCCCACATTCCCTGTGGAAACAGGGAATAACACAGTGCAATAATCTCAGCATGGTTCATTGGCCACTTCATCCACAAGACTGAGTGGTCTGGGAAGAGGCTGCACTTGAGCTTTTGGGCATCTCCGTCCTTCTCCAGCTCTTCTCCAGCCTTATCCAGGTGGGATCTACAGATATTTGAGGCTGAGCTTAATCCTCTTGGTGCTGGAGCTAAGCCCAGGAGCAGGGCAGAGGTGCCCAAACACCTCAGGGCACGGTCAGTGCTGGAGTTGGAGGTGCCCACCTCTTTCAGGGCTCCATTCCTTGTTCCCAGGTGCCAGGCTTTGGCAGTGCTCTGTGCTGGGCATGGAGCTGCAGCTGCTCTCCATCCCCACGGCCCATGGAGCTGCCCATGTGCTGATCCCACAGCTCTGCCAGGGAGCAAAGGCTTGGAGGAGCGGCTGGCTCAGACCAGGAGTGTGAATTGGGGTCAGGAGAAAGGAATTTGGGCACTTCAGAATTTTGCCAAACACCCCCAAGCTTTGTGTTGTTCATGAACAGATGCTCCAAAGCTGCCTCCTGGTCTCCAAGGCACAGGGAGCTTCCCAGCAAGAGCAGCTCCTCGTGCAGGGAGTTTGTGCTGTGGGTGAAGGCTCTGCTTCTGGAGCCACCCCTGTCTCCTCTTGCCTGGGACTGGGGACAGCACTGGCTCTGCTGGAGAGAACCAGAAGCACTTCACCAGAGCCTGTCAGGATTGAAAATATTACAAAATTGCAGCAATTTCATCTGAGTTGCATCTAAGGAGGAGGGAAAAAATTGAAGAGGGAGAGTCTGACAGCGTAGAAGCATCCTGCTTCAATTTTCCTTTCAAATGGCTTCCACTTTTCATGGTATTTTATATTTATTGGATTCAAACAGACCTGGAGTCAAACATCCTCAGTGATCAAAGTGAATTGGAAGGCTGAGGGGAGCTATTTTCTTGGAGAGTTTTTGTATCTTCAGGTTTCACCCCGTGTTAGGAAAAAAAATCCAGTCACTCATCACAAAAAGCCCCCTGGAAGTGCCTCGTTCCATGCTCTCCATTCCCTCAGCCCCACAGACAGCTGGGTTCACTCCAGCAGCAGCTGCCCTGGGAGGAATTGCCTTTCCCTTTCAATCCAGAAGAGGGAATAAATAAGCACAGGTCATGCAGTGGCTGGGACAGAGGCTGGGGGATGTTCCTGTCTCCTCTGAGCCCAGCAGGAATGTTGGCTAAACTCGAGTCAGAAGGGGAGGGCGCCCAAAAAGGATCTGGAATTCGTCTGTCAGAAGTGACTGTTTCCCACCATGCAGTGGAATCTGGGAGGGTGATGGTGATTACACCTCCACAGTGACATCTCCCCAGCAGTGAGACCCTGCACTGCCCATCCCATCCTCAGCCAGCTGGGAATGCCACAGGCAGCAGCTGCTCAGGGATCAGGCCCAGCTTTATGGAATATCTCCTCACTGCAGTCCCCATGGCAGAGTGTGACTGGGGCAGGAGCTGCACAAGCCACCTCCTTGTCCTTAGCCCTGGCACCAGCTCCTTGGCCCCAAAGCAGCTCTGGTGTCTCCAGCCATCCACAGGTGCTCAGGTCCCCCCTAGGCACAGGCTGGGTCTCCAGATCTGCCACAGGCATCTGGGGAACCCAAGGAGTGTGGAAAATTCATCTTTCAGAAGCCAGCCAGTTACTGAAACTGAACACTGGCTGGGAAGCTCAGTGCCAGAATTGGCAGGACAGACCTCCTGGGTCCAGCCTGCAGTTCCTGCTCCAAAGCACTCTTCCCACCAGTCAGACACACATTGTTCTTGCCACTTCTATCAAAGTTGCAGGACACCAAATTAACCCTCAGTTACACACTTGGGTGGTCACCCTTCCCTGTCCCCAGTTGTTTGTGGCTTAGCCCTTCTCTCTCCCCCATCAATCCCTCATTCTTTTCAGCCGCTTCCAGGAGCAGGACAGACTTTGCTTTCTGGAACTGCACTAATTCTGTTTGTCCAGAGCAGAGAGGAGACCACCAGCATCACATCCGACTTAGCCACTGTTAACTGAGCCTCAGCACACCGGGGAAGGGGGCTCTGGTCACCTGGGGTAGCTGCTCCCAGTGTGTGGGGTCAAACCCCCTGGTTTGTGCTGCCTGGTGAAAAACCAGCTGCAGCAAGGGGGAAAGTGTTACTGGGTCTCCAGGGAGTGGGGAATGCTCCTACTTTGGGTTAAAATGCAGTTCAAGCTTAAGAAAATAGGCCACGATCATTGTCTGGCTAGGGGGAGAGAGGTTTAAATCAATAAATATCCCTGTGAAGATCCCCTTTGTCCTGACTTTTCTCTGCACACATCTTCTTGCTCCTCCTTGAGACAAGCAGATTAACCTCCCTGTGCCACCATCACCCTCCCCAGAGCCTTCAGCCCCTCCAGTTCCTCCTGGGCCCAGCCCACCTCCCTGCAGCCAGGAGAGTCCCTCATTGAGGAGGATCAGTTTATTTATCTCTGATGGCCCAGGGGTGCTCAGCAGGCAGTGAGGGAGCAATAATAATGAATTACCAGAACTAATTAACCCCTGGTGCCCTGTCTCTGCAGTGGGTACGACTTCGATTATGACTATTACAGAGACGACTTCTACGACAGGTGAGACACCAGCCCCAGGGGCTCTGTGGGGCAGGGGCAGGAGGGATTTGGTGCAGGAGGTCCAGCCCAGCCTGTGGGGTGGCATCCGGGGGCCCCAAGCACCGGGAACACTTGGGGTTATTTAGCCTGGAGAAAAGGAGACTCGGGGGTGATCTGATCGCTCTCTACAACCCTCTGAAGGGTGGCTGTGCTCCGCTGGGCTTGGGCTCCTTCTCCAGGCAGCACTGACAGAATGAGGGGACACAGCCTCAAGCTGCACCAGGGGAAATCTAGGTTGGATATTAGCAAGAAGTTCTTCAGGGAAAGGCTGATAAAGCACTGGAATGGCTGCCAGGGGAGGTGCTGGAGTCACTGTCCCTGGATGTGTTTAACAAAAGCCTGGATGTGGCGCTGGGTGCCAGGATTTAGTTGAGGAGTTGGGCACGGGGTGGACTCGATGATCTTGAAGGTCTCTTCCAACCTGGGCATTCTGGGATTCTGTGATTGTGGGGGCTCGGGCTGGGGCACCCCATGGCCCAGCCCCACCTGCCTCCCCTCCCCTCCCCTCAGGATCTTCGAGTACCGGGGCCGGGTGTCGCCGGTGCCGCGGGTGGTGCCGGTGAAGCGGCCGCGCGTCACCATCCCGCTGGTGCGGCGCGTCAAGGCCGCGCTGCCCGTCAAGCTCTTCGCCAGGTCGGCCATCGCCAACAGCTCGGCCAGGCTCAAGTGTGAGTATGTGCCAGCGCTGGGGACACGTGTGGGGCAGCACAGGGACCTCCCGAACAAGCCTCAGAAAGCCCCAAACTCCTGGAAACAGCCGCGCAGCTGCGGGGGGTGCGCCTGGGGAAGGCGCGGGTACAGCCCGAGGCTGGGCTCAGCCTCCACAGCCTGCCGGGACACAGCACCCACAGGCTGCTTTGGAAGCAGCCCTCCAGCTTCCCTGCCAGTTTCCCAGCAAGTTTCCAGCCTGGGGTTTCCCTGTGTTTTCTCTGCCTGCTCAGGGAGGTGCCCTGGGCCAGGCGGGGCATGGGGCTGCTCTGCAGGGCACTGAGTGCCTTCCTTTCCTTCCTTCCTCCCCACAAGTGAAGAGCAGCGAGCTGCAGACAATCAAAACTGAGCTGACACAAATCAAATCCAACATTGATGCTCTCCTGGGCCGGCTGGAGCAGATTGCTGAGGAACAGAAGCTGTCTGCAGGTCAGTGGGGTGCAGGGGTGCCTGGGGGCTGGCCTTGGGCATCACAGCTTCCTCCAGGCTCTGACAAGGAAGTGTCAACCCCACATTCCAGGGTAGAATCACAGGCCAAAATTACACACCAAAATTCCTGAAATTATTGAGTTGGGGTTTAAAATTATGAGATTTTTTTCTTTTGTCGTATAGTTTGTATTTTTTTAATTTACTTTTTCTGTTCTACTATTCTATTTTACTCTGTCATACCCTATCATACTGTATCTTCTATTCTATTCTATTCTATTCTATTCTATTCTATTCTATTCTATTCTATTCTATTCTATTCTATTCTATTCTATTCTATTCTGTTCCTTTACCATTCTTTTGCCATTCCTTTCCTATTCCTTTCCTATTCCTATCCCTATCCCTATCCATGTCCTATCCCTATCCCAGCCTATCCTATCCTATCCCTGTCCATGTCCTATCCATGTCCTATCCCTGTCCCTATCCTGCCTGGCTCCCACCATCCTGCTGGGGTGTGTAGAACCTTCTCTGCCCTCCCCACGGTTTCCCAGGCTGCCTCCTCAAAACCAGCAGGAATCCCCATGGCAGGAAGCGTTTCCATCACTATTCTCTCCCCACGCAGGGGGTGTGGGGGTTCGGTGGCCCAAGGGCTCGGGCTGTGGCCCAGGGGCTCAGTGGCCCAGGGGCTCGGGCTGTGACCCAGTGGCTCTGTGACCCAGTGGCTCAGTGGCCCAGGGGCTCAGGCTGTGACCCAGGGGCTCAGTGGCCCAGGGGCTCGGGCTGTGACCCAGTGGCTCTGTGACCCAGTGGCTCAGTGGCCCAGGGGCTCAGGCTGTGACCCAGGGGCTCAGTGGCCCAGGGCTCTGTGGCCCAGGGGCTCTGTGGCCCAGTGGCTCTGTGGCCCAGGGCTCTGTGGCCCAGGGCTCTATGGCTCAGTGGCTCTGTGGCCCAGGGCTCTGTGACCCAGGGGCTCTGTGGCTCAGGGCTCAGTGGCCCAGTGGCTCTGTGGCTCAGGGCTCAGTGGCCCAGGGCTCTGTGACCCAGGGGCTCTGTGGCTCAGGGCTCAGTGGCCCAGTGGCTCTGTGGCCCAGGGGCTCTGTGGCCCAG
>VXBQ01008797.1:0-24047 GCA_013400175.1 Phainopepla nitens | reverse complement strand
TGGGCTCCGTGACCCAGTGGCTCTGTGGCCCAGGGGCTCTGGGGCCCAGGGCTCTGTGGCCCAGGGGCTCTGTGGCCCAGGGCTCTGTGGCCCAGGGGCCCGGGCTGTGGCCCTGTTCCCAGCCCTGGCCCCGCTGTTCCCCCAGAGGCGCGGAAGAAGGCGGAGAGCAGCAAGAGCGAGGTGTCCCAGGAGGACACGGCCTCCGAGGCCGAGGCCGCCGCAGAGGAGCCGCTCAACGGGGACGAGGGCGACGAGGAGGGGCTGGCACGGGAGGAGTGTGAAGATGAACTGGTGAGAGAGCTTGGGTAATGCATCCCTGCTGCAAAGGAGTCCAGTGGTGGGCCACAGCTTTACTGGAATTTGCCACATCCCCAGGAAAAGTCGTTCTTCCTTCCTCCAAAGAAATTGCTGTATTTAAATCTGATGGTTGCTCACAGCTTGTTCTTCTAAGTGCCTGCAGAAGCACTGCCCGTGCAAACACGCGTGGAGGGTCTGAAGAAACGTGGTTGGCTCTTGAAATTCAGACATTTATCCTTGAGTTCACAGCTAGGAGTGGTTTAAACCAAGCCACTCTGCTCCCAAGTGATTCTTAGATGGATTTAAACACACAGCAAAGACAGGCTGTGTTAGATGAGCTGCACTTGCAGTGCCCTTGCAGCTGACCAGACATCCACAGAGTCACAGGAGGGTGTGGATTGGAAGGAACCTTAGAGCTTCTCATTCCACCTCCTACCTTGGGCAGGGACACCTCCCACTGTCCCAGGCTGCTCCAAGCCCTGTCCAGCCTGGCCTTGGGCACTGCCAGGGATCCAGGGGCAGCCCCAGCTGCTCTGGGCACCCTGTGCCAGGGCCTGCCCAACCTCACAGGGAACAATTCCACCCCAATATCCCATCCACCCCCGCCCTCTGGCAGTGGGAAGCCGTTCCCCTTGTCCTGTCCTTCCAGGCCCTTATCTGAAGTCCCTCTCCAGAGACACGTGTCCCATGGCACCAGCCAAGGTCTGACCCCACTGCCCCTAGTTCTGCCTCAGACAAGGGTGTTCCTGGTGAAGCCAGTGACAAATCTGTGCATCTGGATGGGAGCCCAGTGTTTGGCCGTTCCAGGCACTGTGGTAGCTGTGTCATTTATCCCAAACCAAAATGCTGAGAGCAAGATCAGCTCCAGATCCAGGCTGAGGGCAACAGGGCTGCAGGGCAGAGGAACATGACCTGCCCTGAGTGGCCCCTGGAACAGCTCCAGTCCCTCCCCACCCCAGAACTGGTGGCAGCAGAAGTGAGGATGAAGCTCAGCATCCCTCTCCTCTTCCTCACCCCGTCCCTGGGGTGACCACGCCGCACATCCACAGCACTTCCCAAGGCCTCAGACTCCTCCAGCTCCAAACCCCAGCTGGTTTGTGCTCTCCTTCTGCAGCCTGCTGGAGCCATGAGGGGTGAGGGCTCTGTGTCCTTCAGCTGCTCAAGGTCTGGGGCCCCGTGGCTGGGAGGGGACACGGCACACCAGGCACCAGGAGGAAGAAAGGCACAAGCTCTGTGTCAGCAAAAGGGAGGCCAGGTTTGAATTACATCAGGGCAATCAGATGGTAGAAATTAGGGACAAACTTGCTGATGTTAATGATGGTAAAGCAGCACACAGCCTGTCAACAAAAAAGGGGCACTTCTCTGCCTTTGCAGGGGTAAGAAAACAGTGGGGAGACATCTGCTGGCAGGGGTTTGGGAAGAGCTGGTCCTTATTGAGAGGAGAAAAAGATGACTGTTCCAGCTCACTTACATCTCTGTTTTCTGTAACTCCCTGGTCCTGATGTGGCATCAAGACCAGAAATAATTCCACTGCCAGCCTCAGACAGGCTCCCAAGTGCTCTGGATGGTCAGGGCAGTGTGTGCAGGCCATGTGCAGGGAGCTTCTCGAGCCCTGCAGGGCAGCTCCCCAGAGCTCACAGCCCTGAGCAGTTCTGAAGTCACCCCTGTTCCTGGGAGTGACTCCTTTGTCCCACACCCAGAGTGGCTGCCACCACCATGGACCTGGCACCCACATGGGCTCCCTAAAATCCCTTTGGCTCTGAGGGGCAGAAGAGCCAGAGGTCACTCAGACAGCGCTGAGGGAGTTCACTGAGTTCTGAGCCATAAATTGGGATGTGGAAAATACTGAGTAAGTGCAGCTGGATTGGTGGTCAGTACTATTTACTACTTAGTAGGGGATACAAAGATTATTGTGTACATGCCTTAAATGTCACATGTGTGCAAAAAATGTCACCTGCCAGCCCATCAATGCCTGGTGTCAGCTGAGTGGTGTCCTGAGGGATGGCCCTGCTCAAGGGGACATCCCTGCACACAGATAGCTGCTCTGGAGGGAAAGCTAAAGGGATCCTGATGTATTCAGGTGTTTACAGCACACAGTGGTTGGTTTGCAGTCAGATTTTCTTCTGTTTTCATGCAGGTTTGGTCATATATCTGCCTAGTCTGCATCCAGACAGTTTTTAGAGTTGGTGTTGTGTGGAAGTCTCACACTGTAGGAGTCCAGATGTCCCAGCCTCCTTGGCCTCCAGAGACATCTCTTGTGGGATTTTACCAAGCAGATTCCTGAACAGCCCAAAATCTACTCTCTTATGTTCAGGGGTTTGATCCTGCTCCTGGTGTTGGTCACTTCTCTCAGGGTGCTCAGGTTCACAGTCCCATGGGCTCTGCAGCCCTGGTGTCCATGCCAGGTGTGTTTTGTAGCTCATCCCTCACACTGAGCACCCTGGCACTGCTCTCCCACAGCAGGGGACGGGCTGGTGACCACATGTCCCAGTGTCCCAGGCAGGGCAGGAGGGACTCAGGGTGATTGACTGTTTGTGGTTCCCTTTCCCTGCAGGAGAACAGCCATTACACAGACGTGGAGGATGCCAGGCTACAGTAACCAGGTACAGCTCCCCTGCTGCTGCTGGAGCCAAGGCTCTGCTCTCTGCCCCTTGGGCCTGGGGGGTTGCTGCTTCAGGAGAGGCTCTTTTCCACTGATCTCTGTGTTTCCCTAGCATGGAGCTTGGCCACGCAGCTGGGCCACTGGCTAGCTAGCCCTTCACCCCCTTTCCTGAGTGACAAATCTTTGGGGTTCAAGGACAGTGCTGTAGCTCCCCCTTCTCTCCTTGCAGCTGTGAGCAGCAGTGTGATGAAAGCACGAGGCTAAACCCTGTCCTGGCACGTTGAGCAAGACCAGCTGAATGGAAGTGCTGCTGTCATCTCTACCTGGCATTCAAAGGAGAAACATGGCCCGACATCTTCCATCCATCTGTAAAGCAAAGGCAAAGAAAACTCATCCTCCCAGCAGATCCCCACCACCCCTGCAATGGATTCAGAGCTCTGCAGCCAGCAGAGGAGGCAGGAGCCAGAGCTGCACAACCCAGAGCCACCCCAGAGACCAGGAGAGCAGGTGTGTCCACTAGGGAGCCACAGGGGTTCAGAGCTGCTTGCAGGAGAGCAGAGAGAACTCAGTCCAGCCCAGTAAAGACATTTTTCCTGTGTGAGGTGAGAGCCAGAGCATTTCCTGTCTGAGGGAGAAGTAGTGTCTCAGTTTGGACAGTTTGTGTTCTCGTGCTGAAGATCCTGCTGAGTCAGAGGCTGTGGGGTGAGCTGTCCTCCAGCACGGCCGCCTCCTGTCACCTCTCCTGTGCCCCATGAGCTGCTGTGTGTCCACGGGCACTTCAGGTGGAAAGGAGTCGGTGCTGGAGCAGCTGCTGTGCTCTGGGAAGCTGCTTGAAGAGGGAAGGGGAGAGGAAGCTGCAGGAGAGCAGGTGACCCCGAGCAGGAGAAAGCGAGCAGACGTCACCCTCGGTGGGTTGGTGTCCTCGTTCCCCGCCGTGTCAGGGCTGAGCGAGCTCTGCAGAGTGAGGGCTGCGAGCAGGCGTGGATGAGACCCTTTCCTTTCCCTGCACCAGCTGCTCCCTGGGAGGGATGTGGAGCACCCAACTCCTGCAGCCTGGAGCAGAGACACCAGCCCCTTCCCTGGCTGCCCACATCTCCTGCTGCCCCAGGCAGGACACGGCAGGAGAGCAGTGCGAGCGCTCCCGCTCCTGCCTGAGCTCCGTGGCCAGGGTGGCAGCGTGCCCCAGGCTGGGGACAGGGAATACCCCGGTGCATGTGGGTGTGCCAGCACCTCCCCTGCTCCCCAGACACAGCTGCTTTGCCCCTTGCCCCGTGCTGGGAGCAGAGGGCTCTGTGGGAGCCCCACACCCGTGAGGCCTCAGCCCTTCTCCTCCTCCTCGTTTCTCCTTCCTGGGCTCGTCCTGTTTTCCCGGCGTGGGCGGGACTGAAACTCACACAGCACTTTATTCACACCTGGTGTGTCCTGCCCCTTCCCCTCAGAACACACACACACACAGAGCAGTGCTTGGAACCAGAGCAGTGTCCACACCTTCCCCCTGGCCAGTCCCTCCCACACCACACCTGGGTCCTGAGTGCTCCAACCTCATCCACAGCATCTCTTGGAAAGGTGAAGGGAAAACAGCTCCAGGGGTGACACCTCCCTGCCCCTGGCACCATCCTGGAGCACGCATGGCTCTTGAAGCACAAAGTTTTCTTTGCATTTCTTAGTTTGGGCTGCTTGAGGAGGGGTGGAGGGAGACCCGTGCTTGCCCCGCCCTGGCCCGGTTCCTGTGCAAGGTCTGCACCGAGCTGTCCCTGGCTGATCTCCAGGCCTGGAGAGATGAGCTGCAGGTTTGGCTGTGAACTGGCTGTGCTGCTGCTGTTTGGGAGAGAGGTGACCTTGTACATACAATCCTGTATAATAAAAGAAAGAAATCAAATTTGCTTCCCCTCTCTTCTCTCTGCCATACACACACACTTATTTCTTCTATTCCAGACAGGTCTTCTTTCCCTTTCCAAGCCTCAGCTCTGCCTGCAGGATTTACTTTCCCTTGCCCAAGGTATATCCCACTGGACTGAGCAAAACATCTGTGTTTGCAGGGGTTCTGGGATTTTTTGGAAACTTCTTTGATGCAGGAGAGCAAGGGCCAAACCCAGGCCTTTAATCTCTGGATTTTGCACTGGTCTAGCTCATAACAAGACTGGAAAAATCTGACTGCTTTGCCAGTTTCCACAAGCCAGCAGTGCTAAAAACTGCTCCTCAAGCACAGTGTTGGCTCTGGTTGGCACCAGAGCGATGTCAGGAGGGACCAGCAACCACATGGGGAGAATCCCAGAATGGTTGGGGTTGGAAAGGACCTTAAAGATGATCTCCTGGGGACAGCTTCCACTGGACCAGGTTTCTCCAAGGCCCATCCAGCCTGCATGGGTTCTTTGTGGCTGAGCCACCATCCAGCCCTGGAGAGCAAAACTGAGTTTATGGTGAGTCTGAGATGTTTAACATCCAGCTGTCCATCCCTCC
Source organism: Phainopepla nitens (assembly GCA_013400175.1). NCBI lineage: Eukaryota > Metazoa > Chordata > Aves > Passeriformes > Bombycillidae > Phainopepla > Phainopepla nitens. Next base: position 18,688 of record VXBQ01008797.1, on the reverse strand, counting down.
TGCCACCACTCACCAGGTCACTCCAACCTGAGGAAGCAGCAGCAGCAGGCTGGTGGTTGGGTGTCTTTGTGGCTGGGAGGAGGAACAACAGAAGGGCATAAAAAAACCCCAAAACCAAAGCAAGTCCAACTGGTTGTCAAGAAGATGGAAACCAGCCCAGGCTGCAGTCTGCAGAGCAGCTCTGAGAGCTGCAGGGGTTGAGGCTGGGTCACTCCAGCTCAGCTTTAGAGCACGGACGAGGCCTCCCAGCAAACAACTGGTTTGATTCTGTTCCTTGTTTTGGGAGGAGAGCGAGGGGCTGAGGGAGCTCTCAGGAGGGCCCTGCAGGGCAGTGCACTCTGCTCCTGGCTGTACTGGGGCCCCAGGGAAATGAGGGGGGTTTGCTGCTCGGCGAGGTCTGTCCGTGGCCGTGCAGGTGAGGGGGCAGCAGGAGGTGACAGAGGGACACCCCCGACCCCTCCACTCACCCTCGGGGCCATAAAGCACCTGCAGAGCTCCCTGCTGGCTCCACTGGCCCTCAGGAGGGGAAGGTCACCCTGCTCTGGGCATGGTTCTCCCATTTAGGTTGGAAAAACCCGCTTAGGCCATCCAGTCCAACTTCCCCCAGCTCTGCCAAAGCCACCACTGATCCATGTCCCCGAGCACTGCACCTCTTGTAAACCCCTCCAGGGATGGGGACTCCACCACTGCCCTGGGCAGCTGTTCCAGTGCCTGACCACCCTTTCAATGACAAAATTTTCCATGGTATCCAACCTAAACCTCCCCTGGCACAAGCTGAGGCTGTTTCCTCTTGTCCTATCCCTTGAAATCTGGGAAAAGAGACCAGCCCCCAGCCACATCCCATAAAGGAGGGAGATTCTCCCTAGCCCTGCTGTTGTTGTTGCTGTGTTTACAACCACATTTTTGTTGTCTTGTATGGCAGTAAGCAGATTAAGTTCAAGTTGAGCTTTGACCCTTCTTAATTTATTATTATTAACCCTTTTTATTTTATCCCTGCATAACGCCATGACAACCTTGTAGTTGTTCTAAATTGCCTCCCTGTTCTTCCAAAAGTCAAAAATTATTCTTTTCTCCTCAGTTCCAGACAGAAGTCCAGCCAAGCCAGTTTTCTTCCCCATCTCATCTCCTGGCACACAGGCACAGCCTGGCCCTTTAGGGCTGTTCTGTCTAGCAGAGGTGTGGTCCTCCCCAAGGTCCTTCAAACATCCATGACATAAAAAGATGTGTCAGATGCCATTAGCTCAGGAATGAATGTAAAGGCTCCCACCCTCTTTGCACACAGCCTCCTTTCCCATGGCCCAGTGTCCCCATGGAGTCGCTCCCTGTAAATTGTCCTTGCCCTGCTGGGATGTGGGAAGACAGGAGCTGGGCTTGTCCGTTCTCTCCAGAACAACACCACAGGCAACAATTAATTCAACATCTGCATATTCTGAAGAAAAGTGACCAACATAAACTGAGCAGCTCATCTGAACATACACAGTTGCCATGGTGTGAGCTTGAAAAAAAAATAAATAAATTTTTTGTGAAAGACTTTGCCCACCACCCACAGAGGGAAGGTCCCATTCCAAGTGTACTGGACCTCACCTGGCTTGTCATTTGTGCTGCTGTTTGCTGCCATCCCATCAGTGGCAAAAGCAGCATGGCCTTGGTTAGAAACACCCTCAAAGTCTCAGTCCCTGCTGCCTTGCCTGCACCTCTGCAAAGGAAACAGGAATGTCTGAGGCTGCTGACTGGGATGATGATGGGATGATGATGGGATGGGATGATGATGATGGGATGATGATGGGATGATGATGGGATGATGATGGGATGATGATGGGATGATGATGGGATGATNGATGGGATGGGATGGGATTTGCAGGAAGCTTTGGTGCTCTGGTTTTCCCAGGCTGGCCTGGACAGGCAGCAGAGCAGGGTCCCTCCAGTCCCGAATGCTCCTTCCATTGCTTCTGGCCATGGACAAACAATCACTGGGGCCAAAATGCTTGCAATCATTCATTCAGAGTCAGGAGATGCAACAAAAACCCCCCAATGTCTTTAATAACTCTCATTAACTTTGATGAGCGTCACAGTTCCAGGCTGTGCAGCACTTGGGGAACATTTCAGCTACTGCAGCTGTCACAGGACTGTCCTCCGGGGAATTTGTGAGAGCCAGTTGCCGTGGCTGTCACAGGGGCTGTGTCTCTCCTGCTTTGTCTTCTTGTTACTGCAGGAGGTTCAGTTCCCTCTTCTCAATAAAGTTTTGCATGGGGAGATGTGGTCAAGAACCCCACAGGCTCCTGGTGGAGCCTGGCCATCCCCTGGCAGGAAAACACCCCCAAGCCTTGGATGGGGACGGTGGTGCCAAAAGGACTCGGCACTCGGAACGCTCTGCCTGCCCGGGACAGAGGGCACGCGTCAGGATCTCCCTGCGCTGCTCCAGCCAGAAAACCCCGAGTTCAGCACCTTTCACTGCCCAGATTTCCTCGCAGGCAGGGGGGCTGTTGCTGTGCCAGGCTGGCCCAGGCACAAGGGTGCAGAGCCCCCAGCACTCCCTGGCTCAGAGCTTCCTCCTCCGGTGAGCCTGAGCCAGGAGGGGTGAGGAGAGCAGGGACAGCCGAGACATCCCCTCCCGGGCTGCACCCTGTGCTCCAGCTCGGCCCCTCCCTTCTGTCCCCCTTCTGTCCTCTCTTCTGTCCCCCCTTCTTGTCCTCCCTTCTGTCCGCCCTTCTTGTCTTCCCTTCTGTCCCCCGTGCGCCGCCCGGGGCCAGCTCAGGAGCCACTTCTGTGCCCGCAGCAGCTCCGGGGGACTGAGGGCTCCAGCCCCAGCACACTCCACCTGCTTCAATCCAGGGATGTTCTTGGCCAGGGGCAGGATTTAAAGGCCATCTCCCTCATCCAGGACAAAGAGCAGAGGGAAACAATGTGCTTCAGCACGTGGTTTAAAGGAACTTTAGGAAAGTGGAGAAGGTCTGGAATTAAACTGCCATGTGTGGAATATTCGAGACTCCACGGGCAGTCCCAAGCAAGGCTTTCCCACCAACAGGGAAACCTCAACAGCCACACCTCGAGCCCAAATCACCACTTCAGGAGAACCCCAGGGCTGTCTGCACAGCTCCAAAGAACAGAGAAAGCAACCACTCCTCTCTCTCTTGTCCGAAGGTGTCAGGGAGGGTGGAGACAAGGTAGCAAAGAAAAGTGTTTTAAGCTTCATTTCAGATGAGCTCACATTTCTCAGAACTTCTTTTTTCACAGCCTTGGTGGAAAAAAAGGCAATTTTGGTGCTGAACAAAAACATAGCATAAGGCCTGCAGCAGGTTCTGAGGGCCATGAGGAGCATAGAGACATTTCAGTCCACAGAACAAAAAATGTAACTGAAAATTTATTTTTTATGTGCCTTCTGTGCCTTATTTCCAGAATGAATCCCATCTAGATTTCCTCCCCGTAATAAAGCACCCGAGACTGGTGACAACTGGCACAAACTGCTCTGCCATCAGTCCCACAGTCCTGCTCCCCGCCAGTGCAGTGCTCTCACTCTGAAGAAAGAAATACACCAAACTTATGGGATAGTTAACCAAAGCAGGGCTGGGGGAGGAAACAATGGATTTTAAAAGTGATTTGCTTTACTACAGAATGTAGAATTAAGGATGCTGCTTGTGTTAGAAAAAGCAGAACTTATGTGAGTCCAGAGGCCACTGTGGGAGATGCAACAGGCTGAAGAGGGAGGGAAGGACCACACATTTCTGGAGAATGCTTCCCAACACAGCTAAAGTGGTGACTGCTGTATTTCAGAATTATGCAGGTGTTTGCAATGTGCAAAAGGGGAAAAGGATGAACAGCAAGCTCGGGCAGCAAGGAATGAGCTTGTCCTTACAGATAAGAGCAGAGGGAAGTGAGAAAGTATTTTTTTTCCAGTGAGGAAAACCCAGTTCCTCAGGTTTGTTGGGCAGCAACACATTTCCAGGGCCAGCTGGAATTTCTCCTTCTGTGTAAAGAACTGCTCCCTTGGCTGGGCACAGACTGACAGCCATTCTGTGTCAAGGATATATAAGAGTGGATAGGGTTATGCTGTGATACCTCTGTGAATGTTTATGTAGAGCTCATCTATATCCAAGTATGCTGAAACATCTATAGGAAAATCAGTCTTCAGGCTTTTTCTAAAAACTAAAGTCTGGCTGAACAACCTCTGATGGCACTACTGCCCTGTCTTCATCACTAAATAGATAAAATAATGAAAGAGCTAAAATAATGACTAAAAAAAGCTAAAATAGTGAAAGAGCTGCAAACACCAAACTACTTAGCCCCAGGGACCGAAGCCAGGTGAGGTCCTTTCAAAGCAAAGCCTTGTCCAGGTGAGATAAGGTGTGCTAAAGATCAGCACCAGCCCCTGAACTTGTTTCTCTTTAGGAGAAAAAGTTGTTTCACTTTAGGAGGAAGATATTGCCATGTAACATCTTCTCAAAAGCCTTTTTCCTCCTCCTGTCACAAGATCATTTAAGCATCTGATCAGATCAGAGCAACCTTTCTGCTCCCTCAGCTCCCTGCACCTGAGGGGAAAGACACAGGGAACTGTGCTCCTTTCTCTGCCACAGGATTTGACTGTTCACCCAAAATCCTTTCAGCTATTAATCCAAACTGGAGCCACTTGAGTTTTCCCATGGTGGACAATCCCCTGGAACCAGAGCAAGCTGTGAACTGCCAAATGTGCCTGCAAAAGGAGAGAGCAGAATGAGGGGCAGAGCCAGACAGGTCCAGCCTAACCCTGGCTGCTCCTGAGGGAATCCAGGCCTCTGCAGCTCCAGCTGGGGCACTGCTGCTAAAACCAGGGAAGGTTTTCACCAGGACAGGCCTGTCCTGATCCCCTTGTGACCTCGGTCCTCTGCTACTCTGGCAACAAGGCACTGACCTTCACCACGGCAGGAACAGCTCAGAAAGAAAATTCAGCCATTCTTGTAGGAGCTGGAGAGGCTTTGCAGTTTGGTCTCCATCCAGGCTGAATCTGAACTGCTAAATTCTTGTGCAGCTACTGATTTCTGTTCAACATCTGTGTTCAAATCCTTCTCAAAGCCTGGCCTCTCACCTTCTTGGATACTATTCCAGTAATCTGGAATAAACCTCTAGGGGAAAACTGAGCACAGGGGCAGAACAGAGAGCTGGAGAAATGTTATTTACAAGATGAACAGATAGATTCTAATGATTCTCAGCTGTCAGCATCACACTCAACTTCCCATTTTCTTGATTTTCAGGAACTTTCTGCTGTTTCTATTCCTGTATCTCCCCTCTAGCCACCACCACAGGTCCTTTCACCTGATTACAGCACAGCAGCCCCTGCAGCTCCAGACAAACCCTGTCCTGGTAGCAGCAGCTTTGAAAATCTGCTTTTTGCCTCTCCTTGCTGACAGCCCCAGGTGTCCCAGTCTCCCTGAGAAGCTGCCCCAGAGCTGACAAAAACCAGGGATCTCAGGGTGTGGTGGCCATACCTGGGGGACACGCTGCACAATGTCACTGGGACCACGCAGAAACTCCCAGCTCTCCACGGAGCCATTTCATAAATGCTCCTCCTTTACACCAGCTGTGGTTACAAAAAATGATGCAATTCTTGCTCTGGCCAGAAGCTCCCAGCAGTGGAGTTTATTCTCACTGATTTTCATAGTAGCCACCCATGATTTCAGCAGAACAGAAACTCACCAGAACAGAAACACAGACGCTCCAGGGCAGCTGATCCCACTGGATTTGTGCTCACTTGGACAATGAGATGTTCCCATTTCCCCACTTACTTCAGGGACATGAGCAAGGTCCCCAACCCTTTCAGCTGCAACAATCTGCCAGTGGAGATAAAAACCCATCCTGGCAGAACTGGGGATAAAGAGATTATTTTTCCAAGGCATCAGTAAATCTCAGGCTGACTGACCACAGCAGCAATGGTCTGTTCTCCCAGCACCTCCAGGGACAAGTCTGAGATGATTTTCTCTTCAATGTTCTGGCCTGGAAGATGTTTCACCTTCACTGCTGGGAAGGAACAGCCCTGCATTGCTCAGATGACTTGGATCAGGTGGAGAACTGGGCATGGCAAAACCCATGGAGAGGAGCAGCCCAGCTGTTGGTCACACAGGGACTTTCAGTACCTAAAATCTGTCTCCCACATCTCCACACAGCCGATTTTCAGCTCAGAGAAAGAAAACCATGGAGAAAACCAGCTCTGCATCCAAGAAGGTATCTGCACACAGACCCAGGGCAACCACAGCTACCCCCTCCTCTAAGAACTCCCTCCCTAAGCTGCTTTCTCACAGCCAGCTCAAGTAAAAACTTTTTTGCCACTGAACACAACTGCACTTCAAACTCACACCAGCCTCACAAGCAGCATGAGGCATTTGTGTTCATACAACATTATTTGAATGCACTGTGGAAGTTTTTCCTAATAAAAATAAACCCCAATTGATACCTGCTCCTAGACAGACGTTTCTTGCATTAGTGAGGTTATTCCACAGCAGGATCTGAGCCTACAGCTCAACATGCTGCACTCAGATTTTGTAAGTCATTAAAAGCCTTCAGGGTTTCATGCACAGACTCAAAGCACATCTACAAAATACACCTATGAAACTCTCCTGAAAGCCAGAGCTCCCAGCTGAGAAGTTGGAATAATCATTTATTCCTTAATTAACTTGGATCTTTTTGATCCAATTTCATTAAATCAAACTTTTCATTTAAAGCACTGAAACACAGCACCAGCTCAAGGCCACGCTGTATTTTTTTAAGTACATTAAAGGTATTTAATTTGGGGAAAAACAAGCTTTTAAAAACAAATTATCACTGCTCTTCAGCTATTTCAGGGTGTCCCACCACCAAGTCACCAAAACAAAAAGGCAACTCGCACTTCTCCAAGGTTCTACTCCCAACAAGAGACCCTTTGCTAGAGGAAGAAACAAGAATACAACAATAATGTTACAAGAGGCACTGATCCTGGCTTTATTCACTTTAAGATACATCCAACATTGTTATAGCTCACTTGAAATCCAAAATGCTTTTAAGAAACCAACCATAAAACCTTGATTTTTCACCTTACAGCACTGTCAAAGTTTTCAAATAGCAAGTGAGTGACTCCCCAGCAATACTGTGCTCCGTGTTAACATACAAAGGTTAAAACTTAGTAGAAACCCTCCAAGTTGTGGTGTTTGCTGTATTGTCTTCAGAAGGACCAGCTCCCCTGGGGAGGAGGCTGCTCCCCTGACCAGCAGGGGTGGCTGCCTGGGGCCCTGAGCTGCTGCACCTTTCCCTCCCCCTGGGACATTGTGGCAATCAAGTGACAACTGTCCCCACTTCTGCAAGCCAAGGGGGACCTTCACTCCCCACCTGCATCTCTGTACTCCCCAGCTGGAACAACTTCTACACAAAACCAGCGGGGACAGCACTGGGTGTCCCTCGAGGTCACTGACACTGCCAGCAGAGGAAGGGCACAGGAAGATCCTGAAGCAAAAAGTGTTAATTTGGAACCCAAATTACTTGGCAGTATCTCCTGCAAATTCAAGATTTATAGAAGACTGTGTTTCAGCTACCATATAATGACATTTAGACCTACTAGTTTTTTGTTTTTTGCTGCATTTAGATTCTTTTTAAAGTGATGAAGAGTGCAGGACTTCAGAAATAGAAATGTTTTTCTATTAGAAATTGCAAAATTTAGTACTATGACACTATGGAAAACTTACAGTACAGTTTATTGATTCTGTGCTAAAATTCAGCACCAGTCTGGTGTCTGAACTCCCTCAGAGCTATTTTTGCCTAATTGAGCAGTACCAGCATGCCCTGACCCTCCTGTCTGTGCACAAGGCACCCCTGGCTGTACAAGCAGGAGCAGGGCTCGTGTTGGTCTGTCAGCCCTGGGACTCTGTGACTGGTTTCTCTGTTCCATGACAGCATAACTAAAACAAGCCTGTTATGTAAAAGCAAAATTATCTTAAAACTTCATTCTGGGTCTTGGACATAGCTCAGTGACATGATCTGCAGAACAACACACCAACCATTTCCACCAGTGTTTGAAGAGGAAACTGAAGGAAAAATCCAAATCCAAGACACTCACTGTTATAGTATCTTTAATTTATCTTGTGTTTTACAGATCTCTGAATGGATTAAAAAGCACCTCCTTCTCCCACCACGCTCCTTACAGTTGGTAAAATATATTCAATGAGCAAATGTACGTGAACAGCTTGAGGATCTGCATCTTGCAAGGATTTCACAGACCAATCAATCAAGAGCCAAATTTTTTGTCGTTTTTACAACCTTGCTTTAATACAACGGTAAATCCACTCCGACTGCAAACCCGTCCAGTCCCATCTCCCCAGAACACTTTGCCAAGGGCAGTGTTGATTAGCAAAGCTAGTTAGCTTTGGCACGGAGCTGTGCTCTCTTGCCTGTGACAGCCTGGAAGCCTGTTTTGATGCTGGCCACGGAGCAGCGGGAGTGGCAGGTCTCGCACTGCAGGAAGTATAACCTGGTGTCCTTCTGCAGGATGGTGTCGGGGGAGCGGCACGTGTGGCAGGTGACGTACTCCTCTGCAGGGAAGCAACACCAGTTAGCCCAGCAGCAGCTGCAAAAGCTGCTCAAACACACCCACCAGTGTTGCAGTCACAGAGCCCTCTGCTAGGCCTCCTTGGAGATAGGAAATGCCCAGTCATGGACTAGGCTCTGCTTCCTGACTCAAGACCTTCTTTTTTCTCTTTGTAATACCATTGGCTACATTCCAGATGTCCTGAGACTATAGGTCACTTCACCCTGACCCTAAAACCATTGGATAGATTCCCAATCCTCACTAACCCTATAAAAACCCCTGCTGCTGCCCAGTTTGGCAGAAGAAGCCCTCACTTGACACCCCTTCACGCAACCGGCATTAAACCATTCTGTGGAATCCCACACGGCGCTGCTCGTCTCTTCTTCCCTGAGTCGGCCAAGGCAGATCCTAGCAAGCTCAGAGCTGGAATCCTAACAGAGCTGGGAATCACCTAAAGAGCTGAACTGCCTGATTTCACTCAGGCTGAGCTTGCTAGGATAGCCTGGCTGGGAGCCTGCTGGAGATCTCCAGGACAAGCAGTCCCTCCCGGGACCTTTGCTATCCGGGAACATCTGTGGCAGCAGTGGCTCTGACTGACCCCCTGGACCCAGCACACACCACACCAGCTCACAAGGGGCTGCTTATGAAAACCTGAACATCACCCCTGGTTGACCAAGGGGAGGTTTTGTGTGGTACATTATGCACTGACACTGTTTTGAAGTTAATAACCAGTACAGACTTCCCACCGGTGTTGCCTTAGCTCCTCTGCTGAGGCAGCATTGCCAGGTGTCAGTGATGTCTTAAGTTTTAGCTTTTATATATTTTCAGACTCTGTGCTGTTTTCATGTGCAGTTCTGGGTTTCATATGAAGGGTTGGTGAGCTCTCTTCACAGAGTAGGGAGACAAAACAATTCCTTTCCAGCTGAGGACCAAGGTCAGACTTTAGGCCCAAGAGAGTAAACAACAGTGAAGAAGAGAGAAAGAACAAAGAGGATGGAGCTTCATAACCTGAGGCTGGAATTGCACAATTAACTCCAATGTGCAAATGGCCCAGAGCTTATAAAAGTGTGAGGCCTCGTGCCCAGGATCCATTTTGGGCCCATTGCTGGAATCCTTGGGTGCAGCCCCAAGGGGTTCCTGCATGGCCCAGGCTGTGTCCTTTCAATAAATCCCTTTTTATTCTTTTACTCTGCCTGGTCTCTGTTTCCAGGTCAGCCTTTCTAGGCAACATCAGCAGCTCTGGTACTGACACAGCACTAAAGCAGGAGTTTTGTGACACATAATCTGAATCCTCTGATGAGCTGTGGCACACAAACACTGCATCTGTCAATTCATGGATACAACAGACTGTACAATTAACCATTACTGCTGTTTTCCACAGTCCTCATCAGAGACAAGATATGAAGCTCAGATGAGAACAAGCAGTTCTCAAATGCTCTGTTTTCCTTGGCATGTTTTAGTGCAGGACAGAGTACAGCCATGGTCTAACCAGAGCAGAACCACCTGTATTTGCATTATTCCATGACAAAGGGAAGTTGTGGCTCCTCAGCCTCTCCCACACACCTGGGCCAGACATGGGCCCCTGGGCATCACAAGGGGCCTGGGAGAAATCTGCAGTGGGAAAGGGAGTTCTACTTACTGATATATCTTCTCAAGACATTTTCTATCTGTTTTTGCTGGAATCTTCCTTTGATTACCAGTTGGTTGTTACCATCTATTGAACCACTAATTGAAAAAAGAAAAATAATTATTTGATTTGCAGGTGTGAAGTGTTAAAACAAATCAAGAACATGAAGCAAGATAAGGACATGTTCTTCAAGAAGAGCACAGCAACAATTGTGTTGTAGGGAAGAGAAATGCAAAGTTCTGAGGAGCTACCTCCTACACAAAGTTTTGCCCAGGCACAACCCTCACCTGCCTGTCTCAGGGGAGTGAACAACACCATTCCCTTGGACTTGGAGTTTCCCTCTGTACCTCCTCACTAAAATGTTCTCTCCTCAATCACCCAGCACAGCACTGAGGTGCAGGGAACAAAAGCCCCATGTTCCAGCACATCTAACCCCAAACATGTTTCATTTGACAAATATCAACCCTAAGCACACCCACAGCCCAGCAGCCTTACCTTGTACCCAATTCTGCCAACAAAAATGCCAGGAGATGTTTTGGCTGACGATGTAATCTAAAAATAAAGTAAGGAAATGTTTAACCTTCACCCTTCAGAGAAATTTGGTATTTATACAGAACTGGCAGGGTAAATCCAACTGAAGTTAGAAAGTTTCAAACGGAGCAGTGCCAGGGGTCTGCACCAAAGAGCACACACAGTTACTGAGGACACAAAAAAGCTGAACAGTCCACACGAAAAAACCTCCCACTATCCCCAACTCAAAATTACAGCACCTAGTGAAAAGAAGTTTTCTATTAAAGATTTTTCATTCTTACTGTCCCATCCCCTGAAAAAACATTAGTAGCTACCATTAAAAACACCCCTTAGTGCACAATCCAGATTCTCAGCAGGGTTTCACCAGGCCTGTTTTCTGGCACACTTCTCATATCCCTCAGATCTACACTCCCAGAAGTGCTCACAAAGAACAGAGCTGCCTTCACAAGACATAATTAAGACCTAGATATCACTGCATAAAATAGTGGGAAAACACCACTGGAGTCCGTATCATTTACCAAGAGAACAGTATTTGCAGTCAGGTCAAATTAGAAAGAACTTTTCCCACCCCTGTCCTCAAGGCTTGCACATAAATGTCACTGGTGACCCAACTTGACAGAAGCCAATGAACCCTCCAAGTTTCAGCCCATGTACCATTTCCATAATTTAAGTATAAGATTAGAAATTATCTCAATAAATCATGCTCAGAAATATCTTCTCACAGAGAAACATAAAGAGCTCTCTGACTGAAATAGCTTCCACTCCTGGTTTGCCACAGCCACTTGCCAGAAAACTCTGCCTTCAACAGAGCACAGAGCAGTGCACCCATCTGCTACTCCTGGGAAATCCAAAGGGAAACTTACAATTTGCAGATATCTGTGAAGTTGACAAAAGATGTTTTCTTGGTCCCTACTCTCACAACCTGCGGGGGCTTCATGACAAATTTCCTCTTCTCTCCAGCCACCATGTCCGGGTTCTTTTCCCGCATGATGTTAAAAACTCTATTGAGCAGCTGCAAAAGAAGGGATCCACACCCACATGAGCATCTCCTCAAAGCACCTCACCTCTAAAAGCCACCTGAAACAGCATTCACAGCGAATATCAGACTACCTTTGCCTAAGAGCATTTCCCCACCTGCTTCAGAACACACTTATAATGTTCTGATAAATGCAAAATCCCAACACTGTTTCCCCAAGGGTTTGCTCTGCCCGTGGCACAGGTGTTTGAACTCTGACCAATACTGCCCCTGTGAAAATTACTTTCATAGAAGACATGCCTTCTTAGCTTCTGCTCACAAGCTTCTGACTACAAGTCCTTCCCTCTGAAGTTAGAAATAGGAAATATGAGCATAAGGCTCTACTGATGCAGATGAACACGGAAAATGTTTTAAGTGTCTCTGGAACATTACCTCATCATATGTGTAGTCCCTTTCTGAGCCTGCCCACGCAGGTCCTGACTGAAGGCTAAAAGAAATTCCATCATCTTTTTTGCTATCTTCATCCTCAAATGCTGTAAAGAAAGTTTTTGCGGATTCATTAAGGAATATTCTTTAACCTCATGCTTACATGATTTCTAAAAGGTACACAGGAGAAATTTCCACTAATATGTAGACTCAAGTCTTTTCTGTTTGTCAACAAGGGACACCAGCACTCATGAGAAATTTATACAGTGCTTTTAGAGAACATTTTTCTGATAAATTTTTGAACAAAAAAGGCGTTTGAACAGAACTTATTCACATACAAGGTGGACTACATTTCACTTCTGACATCTCACTGAGCTAGGTTATACTTCTACCTTCATCCTTCTCCATTATCTCATCTTCATCTGGAAACTTCACATTCTTCCTTTTTTTCTTTTTATTGCCCAGCATGATATCAAGGTCATCTTCAGGTTCTACTGTCTCTGGCACATCTCCTTCAATTTTCAATTCCTGCAAAGCAGTAATACTGCAGTTTATCCAGTGTTAACCACTGCCCTCCACTGCACAACATCAGAAATAACCCCAGCTGCACACCACAGAGGTGAATACTGGTGACATCCACCACAGCCCTGAAACCCAACAGGTAAGAATGGAATTCCAGCATGTTCAAGAAAGTCCTACAGCCCTGCACTACTGCCACGAGCAGAGCCAGATTTGCACCTTCTGGCTAGCCAGGAACAAGGTCACTGCACTTAAAGGCAGCAGCCATCTGAGGACAGCAGGGAACAAAACACCCCTCGTGGTGGCAGTAAGGGAAAGCAAAGCTGTGTTACTCTAACTTGTTATCACAATTCTGCACACTGAGAGAACACAGAGCAAGTATGGTGTCTTCTGAGGCAGATCAGAGCAACATTTTCTTCCCCAAAAGGCAGAATCTGAAGAGGAGGTTTATGCATAACATAACATTTCTCTGTCCTCTTGCTCTCTGGGCTTGCCAATTACACTGACATGTGATACAAAAACACTACTTGGAATAAAACTTGAGAAGAGTAAAAATATCTTGTATACCTTCTGGAACACAGCACAGTAACCAATCCTTTCTAAAGAAAATACCAAAGTGAAAACAGATTTCTTGGCAGATATGTGCACTTTATTTGAAGTGCTGGCCTTTAGAGGACTCTTCTGTGTGTGGCTCCTCCAGTTACCTCTCTAACCCCAAAAGACAATTAACCTTGAGGTTAATCAGCCCTTCCTACAGACTGGGGAATTATTTGCTCTTTGTGAAGAGCAGACAGGTTTTTCCACTTCTGGACAAAAAGCCCAGGCAGGAGCAACATGTTCATCAAAAAAAAAAAAAAAAAGAGAGACATGCAAAGTTTAGTTATGAATTGCACCAAGACACAATGACAGACTTGAGACAGCTCCTGCACTGCCAAGCTCAAGAAAATGGAAGCAAGAGAGTTTTCAGCCATAGTCAAGTTATGTAAACAAACCTTTACACCTTCTTCTGCTTCATCTATATCAAATATCTTTTTTGTTTTTTTCTTCTTTTTCTTTTGATTGAAGAAGTTCAAATCATCCAAGTCATCTGTTGTATCTAAAAAACAAAATCAAAGTATTACCTAAAGAAGTGTAACTGTAGAAACAGTTCAGACATTAAGGTTTCTAATTTACATCCAAATCTTTAAAACATTACAGTAAGACATGAGCAACAATCTGAAACCCTTGTGGATATCCTTCAGGTTTGAAGAAATCGTTCCCTTCTGCCCCCAAATACTGTTCTAGTTTCTGCATCTTCTAACTGTGTCTTTTGATTCTTTAAATGTTTAATCTTTCTGCTGTACAAGACAGATCAGTCACTTTTGTCATTAGAGATGCTTGGACAAAAAATGAGAAGAGCAGGAGGAAGGTACAGTTTCTTTGGTCTGCAGCAGGAGCCAATTTTATCAACAAACTGGCTTTAAGTTAATGGCACTCTCTGAATTAGGTAATCTTGAAACGACATTGGCCTCAATTTAAAAAGTAAGGTTTTCTACGCAATCACACACTTACTTCCTGAGAGATTCCAAAGAGCACTGGTTATCAAATTCAGAATTGTCCAAAACCTAGAAACTCTTTTAACCATGTCTCTGTTATTTATGCTATTGCTTAACTGTTCAAATGAAAAAAACATAATTGTGGAATTACTGAAACAACTGCACATGGAAGATTTAAAACTTTACACTATTTTAGAGAGTCTCTTTTCAGTGCCTTACACAAAGGACTGTTTGAGTTAGAAAACTGGAAATTACATAAGGCCCTGGGAGCTTGGTGATGTCTGTGAATGTGATTCCAAGCAGGAGGGCAATCTGCCCTCCAAGCAGGCAGCAGAGATTACTCACACACCTCTGAACAAACCAAGGCTCTGGCATTATACTCTGGGATGCCAAATTCTTGAAACTGGGCTTGTAGCCTCAAAACAGCACCTGTGAGAGTTTATCTACATGGATTCACCTTACCTTTCTTCCTGCTGTCTTCTTCATCTGCTTCAACATCTTTGTCTTCTGTTGGCTCTGGTTCAACTTCCTTTGTTTCTGATTGCTGAGTCTCTTCAGTTTGTATGTCTCCTCCTCCTTCCTCATCCAGCATAAAGGGCTTCTTCTTTTTCTTCTTCTTCTTGCTCATAGTAGGATCGAAAATCATCTGTAAAAGTCAGGAGCTCCTTAGCACCTCAGTAATCACCCCCTATTTATTATTTGTAACACTTTTCCCAAACTGCTCCTCCGCTTCAACCTCAACTGTGTCTATTACAAGGGAAAACTGACAGAGTTCACAGCATCTGCTACTTTTCCTGTAGTCCAAGTTTCCTGTCACCTATTTATTTTATTAGTGCAGCTGGGAACACTCTCTGACAGACTGGCTACCATCTCTATTTTATGACCATTATGGTCTCCAATTTTGCAGTAATACAGCACCACTCAGAAGAAAATTTAACCCCACCAAAGCACATGGTCTCATCACATACCACTTCCACTTGCAAGACACATTAATTTCCAGATTTATTCAAGACAAGATTTGCCAACAACTCTCTTGACAAGAACACTCTGGATGAGGAGGAAATCTAGAAGGGGCTGGTGATACAGCAAGACCTGCATCTGAACACTGAAATGGCAAAGGTCTCATCCCTCTCCCTCTCCAGACTAGAATCGGAACCTCAGACACCAAGTGATTAAAAGCTGTTAACGAGCTCTTCAGCCAGCAAAGCAGCTTAATTCACCTTAATTCACCTTGTCTGGCCCTGAAGAAGGCCCTAACCCCAGACTCACTTTTAACCTATTCATCATCTGCAGACCTGAGGGATTTTTTCCACACCTTTAAGCCTTTTTTTTCACTTCAGACACAAGCTGACATCCCAGCTGTTGCTCAGTTTGTTACACGCATCTGCCCGGACTGTCACACCACAGTATACATAAAATTCAACAATTTTAGATCCCTTCTAATGTCTCTTATCCAGTAATGGAAGAATGCTCTCACAGAGCTGTACTTCACCATCACAAACACCCTTACTCAGGAAAGGGCCATCACTTCACCAAGGAGCAGTTCCCCAGCTTCTTGCCCAGCTACCCCCTGAAGTCTGGTGGTTTCCCTCTCTCCACAACACAACCTTTCCTTGCACTTCTCATTCTCCTACACACGCTGTTCTTGTGATATTCTCCCCGTTTTCTGAAACACGCACGTTTCATACAGGCTGTGCTAAAGGCATCAAACTGCTCACGTGGGTGTCTGAAGCACAACCTCCCCAAAGCCTGCACATACATGGGGGCCACCGAGGCTTTCCAGCTGCTGCACTGGGTCTTGAGCTGCACACGCTGTGCTGGAATGATCCTCAGAAGAGTTCTGCCAGAGGGCTTTCCTCTGCTGCTCCCTTAGACAGTGGTGTGAATCACGCTGCTGTAACGCACAGAAATCACAGCATGTCCAACTGGTTCCACGTCTGCTTCCTGCTGGAGCTCCCCAGGCTGCTGGGACAGCAGCAGAGCTGCCTGCAGGGGCACGCTGCAGAGCCTTGGGATCCAGCACAAGTGCCCCACTCATCTCCATGAAGATGCTCTCCAAGACTCTGAAGAGGTTTTTATTGTCTCGTGTGAAACAAACCTAAGATCACGCCTGGATCAGATGTAACAGTTTCTAAGGAATCGGCCCACCCTCCCCCAAATGACTCTTTTTGTGAGGGACAAGACTCTGAACCACAATAAAGGATCTCTTGTGTCCACAGAGACAGAGTGTCTGCAGCCCAGCCACTCTGAACTGAACACACCAGGACAACTCCTGCGTGCAGGAGATTGGTGTCCAGCATGAGACCCAGGCAGCCTTGAGCAGGGCCACTCCTGCCAGGCAGAGCAAGGCAGGCTTCTGCACACCCAGCACCTTCTCAGAACTCCTCACACGCCACAACCTGAAGAGGAGGAGGCCTAAGCCTGAAATATTTTGTTCACCGAGGGCTTCAACAAGCACTCAGCAGGAGCCTTAGGTCACGTTTGCTTTAACAAGTCATGACATAAAGGAAATAGCCTGATAACCCAGCTGGTCATGTTCTGGCTTTCTGAGGCAGGTGTTTCCAAACTTTCTTTATTCCTTTTCTCTGCTCAGCACACTGGCTTAGTCTGAACTTAATGATACCATTTAGTACTGAGAAACTACAAAGTTACAAGTTTTCTACTGAAGGAACCTCAGCCCCGGCACAAACACAACAAACCTGGATGCTTTCCCCGTGTGAAAAAAATTATAAATTCCTGTCCTGTTCCTGCTCTCAGAGCCAAATTCCCATATGGGGTTTTCTCCTCTGTAGATCACATGAGTTCCTTCTCACATCCATCTCCATATACCTACTTAAGGGCCTACACAGTCAAAATCCTAGTTTACAGAAAATTAGCAAGTGAACAAACACAGGGGAGAAACAGAACCAAGGTTTCATAGACCAAATGCAACTCAAGACTGGAGCCAACGATCCTCTGAACTGCCGTGACAGTGGCAAATGGCAGAGATTCCAAAAGAAGTCACCAAAAAAATCCCATTTCCTCAGTCTGAATAAACACAGGCATGTCTAAGAAGCAGACACCACCCCTGCCCTGATGCAGTCAGTTCAGATGTCCTGACACTAACCTGACTCATGTCCAGGGTGAGGGGTGAGACCAAGCAGCACAAACTTCCTGGCTGCTCAAAACACAGCACTCTCTAATATCATTGCCTGAAGCTTCACAAAACTGCAGGATTCAGAGAACTTTTAGATCTTCAGTGGGATTATGTACTCTGCAGGATTTTTAATAAACCAAACAGAGATTAACAGACCACTTTCCCCCACAAACTGCTCCTGTGCTGCCCCTGCTGTGCCCAGCTCTGGGCAGCACTCAGGGATGCTCCCAGCAATGAGTTTCATTCACAAAGAGCTCTGAAACTTTAAGCTACAGCTCAACACAATAAACTTCTTACCATGTATCCCAGTTTCCAGAGTTAATTTGTCTCCATGTGTCCTCACCCTCCTCGCCTTCAGAGGCTTTAAAAAGTTCCACCAACTTAACACCAATATCAGAGTATGTGGCTCCCAGCAACCAGAGACACAGAAGTTCTGGAAGGCACCTGCACTCACTGCACGAGCCTGAAGAACAGTGCCAGCTCAACTGTGCTATCTGCCATCATCTTTATTCCCTGTCACATAAAGCAGCCCAGAGGTGGAACTTCACTACAGACTCCAGCAATCACCTCAATGCCAAATTAATCCACTAGGCAAAAAAACCTGCTTTACTCATACAAACTAAATTCAAACCAGGACACTCCATGAACTGCTCCATGGCCCTGTGATCACCTGAGTCAGACAGCACCTGATGCAAGCATTCCTGAGTGCAGAGAACAGCCCAGACATGAGAACTGCAGCTCCCATGGCACATTTAGGCACAAAAATGCAATGTGTTCATTCTAGGTGTTAAAGCAGCTGAGTAAGTCAGTCACAGCTACGCCTAAAATAAGTCGTAATTACACCAGTTCTTCTTTATGAAGCAGGACAAGCCTGTCTCCAAGGCTCGAGTGATCACTTTGCTCTGAAGGAAACAAGCCACACAGGTGTTTTAAACAACACCAGAGAGAAGATACAAGGCCAGAAGCAGCCATCTCCTGGATCCAGCCAGAGCAGCTTCCCACGGGCCACACCAGGCTGATGAGCACCGCACACACGGAGAACTTTCCTTTTCCCCATGAGAGCAACGGAAACGAGACCAATAAAGCTGCCGACACAGGGCAACAACTGAAAAATTTCCCAGACACAGACGTGTCAACTTCCCTGGTTGTGCCTAGACAAACCCCACCAGATGCGGAGAACACGAAGTTATCACTTGCTCAGATGTTGCTATTCGGCTCCCAAGGTTCAAACCCGACATATTAAAGCTCCAGAAAGCGAGCGGTAACTGCCTAACCGCTGCGTCTCGCTGGAGAGCGCAGAACACGATGGAGAAGGGGTGGTGGGGCCATCTGCCTCCCTCTCCGGCTTCCCCGTGCCAGGGGCGGCCGCCGGAGCACACCGGCACCCGGGGCGAGCTCCAGGCCTTCCCAGGGCGGC
>VXBQ01008796.1:144910-160099 GCA_013400175.1 Phainopepla nitens | reverse complement strand
GCGGGCGTCTGGAGTTCCTGTCCCTGAGCCAGCGCGGGCCCGCCGCTCCCGACAGCCCCTCCCGCCGCAGGGAGCCCGCCGGCGCCGGGCCGCTGCCCGAGGAGGACTGCATGAAGCTGAACCCGTCCTTCGTGGGCATCGCCCTCAGCTCCCTGCTCGCCGTCGACCTCTGGGCCTCCAAGCGCCTAGGGGTGTGCGCTGGAGAGGGCTCGGCCTGGGGCAGCGCCCGCCCCCTCATGAAGGTCATCGAGGTGTCGGGCCACGGCATCCCCTGGCTGCTCGGCACCTTCTACGGGCTCTGCCAGAGTGACAGCTCGGCGGCCAGGGAGGTGCTGCTCAACCTGCTCTTCGGTGAGGCGCGGGGCTCGCCCTGGGGCTGGGCAGGCAGCGGTGGGGAGGGGGCACCCGAGGGATGGGCAGAGCTGGGTAAGCCTAGGCGCCGAGAGCGCCAGCTGATTTTGAGCAACCTGTGCCAGCTTATCTGGGATGCTTGGTAGCAGAGAGAGCGATCCTGCACCTCCAGGGCATGGTGGCACCAGCAGGACAGATCTTTCACAGCTGCAACCACGCCCTGGGAAACTCCCGACAGCACAACTGCTCCTGTGCCTGCAAAACGCTCTCGGGGCTGAAGGCTCTCTCAGCCTCTCAGGCTTATCACAGCAGCGCATTCCAGGTGCAGCTGCCTGGTGTTGAGACACCAGCCCTTTCCCTGAAAAGCTGCTCTGGCACACGGACGTTCACCCTTGGCTCCCTGCAGGCAGCACCTTTGTAGATTGTCCTGTACCAGCCACTTGGTTTAAAGCACAAATTTTAATCCTGCATGGTGTAATTTCACACACACACACAGAGTGTAGCCTAGGTGTATTTAAGGGGATTCATTTTTGCTTATTTAGAAACTGTAATAGTTCTAGAGCACCTGACGTTCTCAGATTCCTTGTTGTTACTCTTGTATTAAGTTGCAGATAATTAGGATATCTCACTTCAAATTTGAATTGAAGTTTGCTTGGTGGAATACATAGGTTTGTGCATCTTTCCCATCTAGCAGCACCAGGTTAAAATTAGCAGAGCTGTGGCAAGGGACTTGGATGCCTCCAGGCTAACCTCTGCTCCAAGGAGATCTGTCCCAGCACCAGAGCTTTGTCCAGCACCCATGTGGGGAAGGAGGATTCCTTTGTGTCCAATTGAATCTCACAAATCCTGTGCAGAAAGAGGAAAAAAAAACCCAATTGATCTAGTTTTACATGTGGGGAAAAAAAAAAGAAAAAAAGAAAATTTGTTCTTAAATGATTAACCGAAGGCAATGAACTGAAGTGACCAAAAGGTTTGGTGTCCAGAAACAAGTCTTAGGATAAACAGAAGTTGGTCTCTTACACAACAGGAAGTAGCCCTGGCTGTGAGTGCTCTGCTAAGGTGACCTAACAGGGATGGAGAAAGCACCCTCTGCCCTACATGAGAAGCTGCTCTTGCCAAATACTGGCTAATCACAGCAGCCTTTAGCTCTGAGGGGGCAAGCCACCATAAATTATACTTCATTCATCTCTTGAAAACCAAAGCAGGGTTTACTTTTCCCCCAGCAGCAGGGAGAAGCCAGACTCCGGGAGCCCTGGCACCACAACAGCTCTGAGTATTTCCTGCTACCCTGTGCTGGAGTGGAGTGGGTTGATCATTCACCCAGCTGGTTTGACCCCAGTCACCAGGGCAGACAGCAGTGCAGAGTCAGCACTGCCAGGAAGGGAGCTGTGGGCACTTAATGCCTCTGCTGCCTTCAGATTAAGGAGTAGACCGAGCCCCGAGTCGTGGCAAGATCAGATTTTACACAGAGAGGAAAGCCCTGGGGTGCAGGCCGGGCAGAGCCCTGTGGGCAGTAGCAGACCAAGGCTGTGGTGGTGCAGGAGGGGCGTGTGCAGAGGAGTAGAGGTTGGGGATGTGCTCCTTCTGCTGCAGAAGGCCAAGAGCAGCTGTGTGCTGTGCTCTCCCTCTCTGGGTTTTGCAGCCGTGGGGAAGAACGTCGCCTTCCTGCAGCTCTGAGAGCCGAGTGCTCCCTTAGCTGCCCTGAGTAACCCCGTTCCCGTCTCTCCCAGCGTTGCTGCTGGACCTGGCGATGGTGGCGGTGGTGAAGGGGCTCGTCAAGCGGCCACGGCCCACGCACAACAAGATGGACATGTTCGTCACCATCTCAGTGGACAAGTACTCCTTCCCCTCGGGCCACGCCACCAGGGCCGCTCTCGTCTGCCGCTTCGTCCTGCGCCACCTGGTCCTGGCCGTCCCGCTGCGGGTGCTCGTGGTGCTCTGGGCTCTCATGGTCAGCCTCTCCCGGGTCATGCTGGGCAGGCACAACATGACGGACGTGCTCTTCGGGCTGCTGCTGGGCTACGCGCTGTATGGCGTGGTGGAGCGCTGCTGGCTGTCCCCGGCCACCGTGCCCGCCCTCTTCGCGCTCTGGAGCCGCTGAGCGCCCGCCGGTGTCCTCGCCAGGCAGGGGCCCTGTGGTCTGAGCACGCACAGGGAGGGGATTTAGCATCTGCACCGGCATCCTAAAGCCCGTCAGTCCGGCCAAGACTTCTAGGGGAGCGCTTCTTCGAGCGGTTCTGCAGGCTCCAGGGCCTGCCCTCCTGGTCGGCTCTCGGGCAGGGTCTGCGCTGGCTGTTCTCTGGTGACCAAAACCAGTCTGCAGAGCCTGGGCAGGGCTCAGCACACCCACCTGGCAGCTCACTGCTAATACTGTGAATCTGCATGCTCTCACTGGGCACGTGCAATAGTCCGTGGTGTATGTGGTAGCTGTGACCGGTTTCTCTACCATCACCCCTGTATCTGTATCCTATAAATGCACTAATCATGCTGCTGTCATAAGCATACCCTGCACAGCCTACTCTACAACACCTGCCTGGAGGGGACCCATGGGGAGTCTCTCCTCAGAGTCAGTAAAAGCTTTGCCTCCCTAAGCAATCTCTTCCCTATTGCTCTTAATTTAAGTGTTCCGCTAAGGCTAGACGTTGAGATCATGGCTCCCAGAGCCATGGGGAAAGGACAGTGGCACTGAAGGGTTGATCATCCAGTAGGCAACAGGGGAAGCAGCTCCCAGCAGCAAGCTGCTCCTGAAGCTCATGTCCAGAGCTTCCCAGTTCCTTTTTCCCTCCACAGGGTTTTCCGTTTCTCAGGGGATACAAGGCATTCACAGCAGTTCCTGATAGCATATTCCATGCTGCAGAGAGTCCTGCAGAGCCAGCCCCTTCCCACAGTCCAGAAATACATCCAGCCCCAGCTCTGAGCCTTGCTTGCACCTCCTGCAGCAAGAGGCCCTGGCTCTGCCAACCACTGCCACAGCTCCCTGTGCTCCAGGCGGGCTGGCTGTCCTCCCCTGGCAACACTGGCAGCCTGTTTTTCACAGAGGGCTGCTGGTCCTTGGCAGGAGGGGACCACAAGGAGCCTCTCTAATGAGCGAGGGCCGAGACTGAGCCAGAAAATCACAGAACGCACTTCATGAGGGACCACAGCCAGGCAGGGAGTGAGGGCTCTAGACTGAGCTCAAATAATCAGCTTAAACAGTACTCGTGGCATGTGGGTAGAGGGATTTGGCCCAGGTGAGGCTCTTTGTGGCCATTGAGGTCTATTAGTGCACTCAGGCCCTGGAAAGCACCAATATTAAGTCATATTAAGACCAGGCAGTGTTAAAGTGTGTTGTTCTTCTGGGCGGAGTGTGCAGGAGCAGCCTGATGGCTGCTGGTATGAGCACCCTGTCCCTGTCAGTTGTACAGGGGCTGAAATGGAAGTTCTTGACATGACAGGGTTCTCCTGGGGCTGAGCCCTGACTCACTGACAGGGTGAGCCAGTGAAGCTTCCAGGTCTGGGTTGCTGCTGCAGTGACCAAAAATAATCCCCTGGGTTGCACTGCACGCCTGGCAGCCAGCTGGGCCAGTCTGGCATGTGCACAGCAGCACCGTGACACTCCAGCCAGCCCTCTTGCCCCAAGCTCTGTGGTGGCTGTGGGGGCACAGGCAGGTGGCACACTCCAGGTGGGCAGCGTTTGGGGTGGGCAGGGCTTGTGCTGTGCCAAAACATCTTTGCTCTTTTTCCACCTTTCCCAAAACACTGTGAGTTTTTTGACTGCACTTAAGAGTCTGTTCTTAGAGCTGATGCTCTACGTCATGGAGGGTACAGCAGCAACCTGTGCATCTGTGGCCCCCACACACATGTGTATGCCAAAAACTTGCTCCTGACTCACCGGAGTGACACTCCATGAGGTCCCGGTAGCACCCACTATCACCACTGCACAGCCCTGTTGTGCTTCTCTCCAGCTCCACCAGAGACATTTGCTCTCCTGTGCTTGTCACTTGTTACTGCTCCTCCAAGCATGGCTGCAAGCCACTCATAGGACAAAGGAGCTTTCTGCTCCATTTGTCCCACGGCATTTCTACCCACTGTGGAAGCCCAGAGCTGACACTACAGCAGATGCTGCTGCGCACAGTCTACATCCTGGGTGCTTGCCAGGTATGGAGAACTGTAAATTTCCATGGATATCAACCAATCAATTACCAACCTGGACCAAAACACAACAGCAAATGACCTAGACCTGATGCCTGACAGCACAGTTTGTACTATAAGTCCAGCTGCAGTGGGGTAAAGTCCAGTGCTATGCAGCCTCCTGTAAGATAAAAGCAAATTCAGATGCAACCTGCACAGAGGTCTCATAGCACAGCGGAGTGTTGGAGAGCTCAGAGAGGTCCCCTGTACCTGTTGCCCTTGGGCAGTCTGTGCAGAGCTTGCCAAAGAGGCAGAAGGCAGCTGACAGCGGAGCAGCGAGAGTAGCACTGCCAGTGCTGCCACCTCCATTCCTGTGCTGATCCCTTGCTTGGTAAGATGCGTTTGGTGCTTTTTGAACAGGCAGGCACAGAGCGTGGGTTGGCAGCTCGGCACTTCTGCCTCAGGCAGAGATCAGCCCTTGCTGACAGCAAGGGACAGAAAGAGCTTTCTTAAGCCTACTGCAAACCTACTATAAGTTTTAGAAGGTTAAAACCATCTCGGCTCCAGAGCTTGGCCCTTCTGCCTTCCCGGTTCTACGGCAAAGTTCTCTGGATACAGAAGAGCAAATTTGCCCTGCAGGCCTCAGGGGCTGTCTGGCTGCGAGCGTGCCAGAAGCCAGCAGCAAGTTTGGACCCACCTGGTCTGTGCCTCCTCCTGCTGTGAGGGACAACCTTTTCCAACTGGTCTCACCACCCTCAAACCAGGGACACTCTAACTCTGGTGCTCCTGGCACCGAGGTTCCACTGGCCCCAAGGACTCTGCTAGCCCAGGAGAAAGCCGTGGCCACAGGGACACTGTGCCGACATGCCCAGCCCAGGGCCACGGTGGGACATGGGTGACACAGCGCTGGCTGCCACTGGAGCAGCCAGAGCCGTGTGTCACCTCGGGTACCAGAATAACCGGGCTTGGGCTGATCCTGATAATCCTAGGGTAAAGGTCCAGGGCAGCGTTTGTTTACCAAGCACGCAACCACAAGGATCTGCTGCATGTCCGTGTCCCCTCGCAGCGTCTCAGGGATGCCTGCTTAGGCGGCCGGCCAAGGCTGTGACGCCGCCGCTGCCGGAACAGCCCGGCAGCGGCCGGGAGCCGGCCGGGTCCTGGCTTCCTTTCCCCGCGCCCGTGGGAGGAGTGACGGAGGGGCAGGCCCCGCTCCGAGACGCTGCGCGCTATAAAGCCAGGCCAAGGTCCGGCGTCACGGGTCGGGGCACCCCGGCAGGGACCGTCGCACGGCTCCGTGCCTGCCGCCAGCCTTCCCCGGTCTGCTCATCCCACGGCCGCAGGTCGGTGAAGGGTGTCCCCCGAGCTGCTGGTACGCAGCCGGCCCCAGACAGCACAACAGGAATCTCCTCGGGGAAGGGAGAGGGCAAAGGGTAGGCAGAGGGGCTGTCACCCACCCGGGAGGGAGCCGTCGGTCCCCACTGCAGGGCACAGCACTGCAGGGCACCTCCATCGCCGAGACTGGACATGGGCGGGGAGATTTTGAGGCTCCCTGACACTCGGTAGGATTTCTCCTCAAGGCATCTAGAGGCAACACCACGGCAGCACAAAACCCAGCCATGGCCAGGTCCACACCTGGCAAGGGACGGTAGTGGCTTTGTAACCCCAGGCAAACTTTTGAGGTGCTGCCTGTCTTGCTTGGGACCTCTTTGGTGCATCAGGGTCAAAGTCTTGCACAGTTGCACCCCCGGCCGCTCAGCCCCGCTGTCCGATGCTGTCCCCAGGCAGACGCCCGGTGGTGGAGCGCAGCATGGCAAAGAAGGTGGCCATTATCGGCGGGGGCAGCAGCGGGCTGTGCGCCATCAAAGCCTGCCTGCAGGAGGGGCTGGAGCCCGTCTGCTTCGAGAGGACCGGCGACATCGGAGGCCTCTGGAGGTTTGAGGTAAACCCTGCTGGCCACGTGTCCTGCTTGGGGTCAGCATCATGGCCCTCAGGGGTCAGTGGTGGCTAGTGGGGTGGCCCGGCCACAGTGGGATCCTCTGGGTGAGACTGAGGGCAGGGGCTCCATGAAAAGAAGCACCTCATCAACCCTGGCCATCCTTCCCCCTCATTCCCTGGCCAGTGCTGAGCTGTGCCCCGCTCCCACAGGAGCACCCCGAGGACGGCCGTGCCAGCATCTACCGCTCCGTCATCATCAACACCTCCAAGGAGATGATGTGCTTCAGCGACTTCCCCATCCCTGAGGACTTCCCCAACTACATGCACAACTCCAAGATCATGGAGTACTTCCGCATGTACGCCCAGCACTTCGATCTGCTCCCCCACATCCGCTTCAAGGTCAGAGCTGGGGGGCCGAGGGGGAGGTGGCAGCGGGAACGGGGGGCACAGGTGCCTGACACCGCTCCCCCTGCGCCCAGACCAGCGTGTGCCGCGTGTCCAAGCGCCCCGACTTCGCCAGCAGCGGGCAGTGGGAGGTGGTGACGGAGAGCGAGGGGAAGCAGGAGGCGGCCGTCTTCGACGCCGTGCTGGTGTGCACTGGGCACCACACTGATGCACATCTCCCACTCAGCTCCTTCCCAGGTACTGCCCTGTACACTGGCATGAGGAGACACTCTTGAAAGCTAATCCACCCCTATTCTCCTCGCTGTATTCCCTCCTGGCCCCAGCGTTTCCCCGTCTTGCTTTGACTCCAGGAGTGCTCCTGTGCTCTCCATGAGTGGTTTGGTGGGGCAAGAGAGTGTCTCTGGTCTTTAGGGGGGTGATCCTCCCACCTGGCACCAGGAAGCCAAGCATCCCTCCTCTCTGCTCACAGGAATTGAGAAGTTCAAGGGCCACTACCTCCACAGCCGAGACTACAAGGATGCTCAGGCTTTCACGAACAAAAAGGTTGTTGTCATTGGTATCGGGAATTCGGGGTCAGACCTGGCCGTGGAGATCAGCCAAACCGCCCAGCAGGTAAGCAGGAGTAAGGTCCCAGTGGGCAGGATTGTCCCTGTGCGACACTGTCAGCTCTGCAGGGACACCAGGACCAAGGCACTTGCACAGTTGCTGCTCCGTGCCAACACTCACTGTGTTTAGCAATGCTGGCTCCTGCCAATCCTAGCTGCCAGGCAACTGAGACTTGGTCCCACTCCCTTGCAAGATGCCAGCTCCCTGTGCCCTCTGGGTCTTTACCCAGTGCTTGGGCAGCAAAAAGCAGACTGATCCCAGGGCAAGGGCATGTCCTCTGCAGGGCAGCCCTCCCAGGACCATCACTGCCTTCAGGAAGTGATCCTTCTTCCCTGTCTAGGTCTTCCTCAGTACGCGCCGGGGTGCGTGGATCCTCAACCGCGTTGGAGATCAGGGCTACCCCACTGACACCATCTTAACCACCCGCATGAAGACATTCCTGCAGGGGCTGCTCAGCCCATCCATCGCATGTGACTACATGGAGAAGAAGCTGAATGCCAGGTTCGACCACGCATGTTACGGTCTGAAGCCAAAGCACAGGTATCAGCAAACACTCCCCCTGCCCAGAAGGGATTGTCTGCTTCCTTCTGTGTCCTGCCCAGCTTGGCCACTCCATGCTCCCTGTGCTTGGACTGGGTCATTAGTTTTGTTGTGCACAGGCAATGCTTGAGGGAGCCGCCACTGCCCCTTCCAAGGACTCTTGGAGATAGCAGTGCAGGGGCAGCCCGCCGAGCATCCCTGGGGATGAACATTCCCAGAGCAGGGAGCAGCAGCTGGAGCAGGACACGGAGCAGAAATACTCCCTTCCCAGTGCCCTAAGGGCTCTTTGCACCTTCCAGGGTCCTTCACCAGCACCCAACCATGAACGATGACCTGCCCAACCGCATCATTTCGGGCAGGGTGCGGGTGAAGCCGAACATCCGGGAGTTCACTGAGACAGCTGCCATCTTTGAGGACGGCACCAGAGAAGACATCGATGCTGTAGTTTTTGCCACAGGATACAGCTTCTCATTCCCATTCCTCGAGGGCTGCGTGAAGGTGGTGGAGAACCAGATTCCCCTCTACAAATTTGTGTTCCCCCCTGACCTGGAGAAGCCAACATTGGCTTTCATTGGCCTTATCCAGCCCCTGGGTGCCATCATGCCCATCTCCGAGCTCCAGTGTCGCTGGGCCACCCATGTCTTTAAAGGTAAGTCAGGCAAACCTGCCCTGTGGATGCAGCCCTGGAGTTGAGGGCAGATGGTGCCCAGCCATGTTGAGAAGGCAGCAACTGGTCGTGCCATCCTGGCCATGGTGATGGCATGACTGCCTTGTGGCTGTCAGGGTGAGATAGCCTCTTCTCTGAGAGGCACAGGGACATCCATACCCTGAGCTTACCCTGAGCTCCATGGGCTGCTCCTTTGCAACCCAAGGCACTCAGACATGCCTCAGGTGCCAGACCACACACCACGGTGGTGCTGGCAGAGGCACAGCACCCAGGCAAGGGCAGCGCCGCAGTGGCCACTGTGTCTCATCCTCCCCAGGGCTGAAGGAGCTGCCCCCACGGCACGACATGGAGGCTGACATTAAGCAGAAGAAAGAAGTCATGGCAAAGCGGTAAGATCTCTGCAGGAGTACCAGTGCCTTTGGCACAGCTGCATATGGGCATCCATCCTGTCCCATGGATGCGTCCTGGCGCATTTGTGTGTGCCAACAGAGGGCAGAGATGTGGTTGGCCACACTAGCCACAGTTCAGTCTGTCCAATACCGCCTTCCTGGTGTGCAGGGCATCTGCCAGCTCTGCTTCCAGCACCTACATGCCCTCCCTCCCTGCCCACAGGTACGTGAAGAGCCAGCGGCACACCATCCAGGTGGATTACATCCCTTACATGGACGAGCTCGCCTGCCAGCTGGGGGTCAAGCCCAACCTGCCCACCCTGTTCCTCACGGACCCCAAGCTGGCCATGGAAGTGGCCTTCGGTCCCTGCACGCCGTACCAGTACCGGCTGCGGGGCCCGGGGGCGTGGGCGGGCGCCAGGGAGGCCATCCTCACGCAGCGGCAGCGCATCCTCAAGCCCCTGCAGACACGCCACGTGGAAGAGAGCACCTCAGCCCCTGCCTTGCCCCTCATCTTCAAGCTGGTCGTTGCCATGGTCATCCTAGCAGCTGTTCTTGCTTACTTGTAGGTGCCCTGCAAGCGCAGGAAGGGAGGCTTTGCAATGTGCTGGGGAATGGCTGGCCACCCCTGCCCTTTGGCAGCCTGTGCACCCCAGTGGTGGCAGAAACCTTTCTCCTGCCTGGCACGGCCCAGCTGTGACAACACCATGAGCTAGGGATGCACAAACCTCCCCAGCTCCAAAATAAGGCTTGGGCTCCTGCTCCACACCTCCCCTTAGGGAGTGCTGTCGTGGACAGAGGTGGAAACCTGCTCACTGCACACTAAATTCCAGTCCCTCCCAGCTAGCGCTCCAGGCTTTTCTGTCCCCTGTAACCCCGCCATGCTAATTTTGCCACATGCACACCAGACCTAAGCAGCAAAGGCACAGCACCCTTTCTAAGTGGATAAATGCATTAAATAGCCAAGCGTCCATCGTGTTACTGACACCACCACGACCGTCTGTGTGCTGTGGGAATGCTCACGGGTTTGAGATGGGCCTTGTAGCACTGGGTCCCTACAGCGTGGGCTGGTGTACACGCATGTTCCACAGCAAGACAGCCTCTCTCGAGGCGTGTGCTGCCACAGCGGGTCCTGGCAGTCACCGTGGCATGGCTCAGTGCCACCCTGGTCACCTGCATGCAGCCCCTCTGGAAGGTGGCTGGGGACCCAGAGTGGGTAACAGATGGGGGTCCTGTCCATCACATGCCTGGGCTGGTCATGCCAGTCCCCCCCATCCCCTAGGTTTGTTTTCCACGCCACAACCTGCCAAAATCTGAAACGTAGCCGCATCTCTGCCCTGCCCAGGAAGTCCCAGGCAACGTCAGCATCATTAAGCACTTAAGGAACTTAATGTGCCTCTTGCAGGGGGCAGGCGCTGGCCAGGAGGTGTGGCAGGGTGGTGGGAGAAACCTGTAGATCATGTCTAGGAGAAACACATCTTGTGACACCTCAGCTGCCCACAGGAAGCAAAAGGACAGTCATCCCCAAACCGAGCAGCACCGGGCAGCCTCCCTTGAGGGACGTGCCTGGCTCTGCAGGTCCTGGACACAGCTTCTCCAGCATCCCTGCCACCACCACACCGTGGGACATGGCTGCCCAGAGAGTAGCCATCATCGGTGCCGGTGCCTCTGGCCTGTGCGCCCTAAAATGCTGCCTGGATGAGGGGCTGGAGCCCACCTGCTTTGAGAGGAGCAAGGACATCGGGGGGCTCTGGCGCTTCGAGGTAAGCCCCGCGCAGCCAGCCTGCTCCGTGGCAGCAGCACGGACGGGTTTGAGAGCAGTCCTTGGCAGATAACGACACGCCGTTCCCCTGCTTTGCATACGTGCAGCCGGCAGGTTTCCAAGGAAAACCACAGGAAAGTAAAAGTGATTTGGCAGTGTGGTGCCAGCGGGTGTGCCACACACATAGGACCCAACTCCTGCTCACCAGCAGCAGGATGAAGCCTCCCCAAAGACTTCACTCCACGGCTTGCTCCCCCAGCTCAGATTTCCCCTTTCCCATCCCTCCCTTTCCAGTCTCATCCACACCTTCCTCTGCTGTTTTGCTCTTGGTCGCTCCCAGCCCTTTCCTACCTCTCTTGTCCTATCTGACTGCACTGTCTGTCCTCGTCCCTGTCCTGCCCAGCCCTTTCCTGGAATCATGGTTGCTCCTCTTACTGCTTCTGTGTCACCCGCCCACACAGAGACACCATGTGCAGCCTTCTCTGTGCCTTGGCTCTCCCTGCCTTGGAACAATCCTGGAGCTCATCTCTGCCCCCACCTAATGAGGCTGCTGACTTTTATCCTGTGGACCCACCAGCAAGATGACCAGTGTTCCCACCATGCCCTGATATGCATGTGGGAGCGCCCTGGGGGGACACAGGTGGCACCATGCCAGAGTGGGGTCTGGGGCGGATCTGTCACTAATTCTACCTATGATGGGTCAAGGACAGGGTTGGTGGAGCAGAGCCAGAGCAGCAGCAGCAGCATCCAGTTGCCGAGACATAGACCTGGTAAGCAGAAGGAACGACTCAGCAGGAAGCACCGGATCTGGCTCCACAACCGGTGAGACCTGACGTGGCAGCCAGGGCAACGACACCACAGGAGTTTTGGGAATGCACTAGCTCACAGGGGCAAGGAGTGGAAGTGGGGAAACTGAGGCACGAGACCACCGTGACCCACTGTTACCACTGCCTGGCTCCTGCCAGTCCAGAGCTACATTCCTGTTCTTTGGGGTGGAGAAACTCCACCACAGGAGAGTGCTGGGTGCAGGGCTGGATGCTGCAACAACCTGTGGCTTAATCTTGCGCCCACGGGGGAGGTGCCAGGCAGGGCAGGCGTCGGCCCCATCATTCCCTGGCCAGTGCTGAGCTGTGCCCCGCTCCCACAGGAGCACCCCGAGGACGGCCGTGCCAGCATCTACCGCTCCGTCATCATCAACACCTCCAAGGAGATGATGTGCTTCAGCGACTTCCCCATCCCTGAGGACTTCCCCAACTACATTCACAAATCCAAGATCATGGAGTACTTCCGCATGTACGCCCAGCACTTCGATCTGCTCCCCCACATCCGCTTCAAGGTCAGAGCCGGGGGGCCGAGGGGGAGGTGGCAGCGGGAACGGGGGGCACAGGTGCCTGACACCGCTCCCCCTGCGCCCAGACCAGCGTGTGCCGCGTGTCCAAGCGCCCCGACTTCGCCAGCAGCGGGCAGTGGGAGGTGGTGACGGAGAGCGAGGGGAAGCAGGAGGCGGCCGTCTTCGACGCCGTGCTGGTGTGCACTGGGCACCACACTGATGCACATCTCCCACTCAGCTCCTTCCCAGGTACTGCCTGTGGGCTGCTCACCGGCTCCCTGGCATCCCTAAATGCCTTTGCAGTTTAACACACCAGGTGGGACTGCGTGAGTGTCCAAAGCACCCTGCTGGCAGATGTCACCACTGACGGTGTGCCTCTCCCACCTGAGACAGGCTCCCTCTCCAGGGCCAAGCACCTGCTGGGCTCTCCAGCTCCTCACCAAAGCTCAGCACTGGTGGTGGTCTTGCCTCTGGGTGCCAGGGGAAAATGCCTGGAGAGCTTTCAGCTGTGGAGACCTTCTTTGACTGAGTAACAGGCTGAAGCACACTGTCACCAGGGTCTGGAGAGATGGCACAGATCCTGGTTGTTCCTCTACTGGCAATGCATGGCACCAGACAGGACCTGCAGCAGAATTTTGGGATGGAAGCATGGAATTCTCCAGTCCAAGCCCTGCTAGTCCCAAAACCTGAGCAGGATGCTCAGGGCTATGCTGAGAATCTCTCATGCTGATGATGCCACCACCTCTCTGGGTACTACCCCAGGACTGCACAACTCCTATTGGTCACACTGGTCCTAGCTTGTTCCCAAAACTCACCATGAGTCTGAACAGGGGGCAGCCACCCTCCTGCTCCGTATCCCAGCCCAGCATGGCTTCCCTCTCTCTTCCAGGGCTGGAAAAGTTTGAGGGCTGGTACCTGCACAGCCGTGACTACAAGAGCCCTCAGCCCTTTTTGGGAAAACAGGTGGTCGTGGTTGGCATTGGGAACTCAGGCGTCGATATTGCAGTGGAGCTGAGCCACGCAGCCAAGCAGGTGTGCTGGGAGAGCTCACAGGGATGGGATCCCAGGGGGCACTGATCACCTCCCACCCTCCCCTGTGGGCTCCCCTCCCTCCAGCACGTGGCCACAAGCACCCCGTCCCCTCTCTGTGGGGGTGACTATTGTGGTCCCAGCAGCTGTGCTGGCTTCCCTGTCCCTGGAGCACAGCAAAGGCCCAGCCCAGTCTGAGGATGCTGCCGTGCCATCACCTCTCTTCATCTTCCCTCCAGGTTTTCCTAAGCACCAGGCGTGGGTCCTGGGTGCTGCAACGGGTGGCGGACAGCGGGCACCCCTTTGATTTCAGCTACATCAGTCGCTTCACGCAGCTCCTCCAGAACCTGCTGCCTCGAAATATCAGCAGTTTCTTCCTGGAGCAGAAGCTGAATGCCCGCTTTGACCACGCACTCTATGGCCTAAAGCCCAAGCACCGGTGAGCACCCCAGCAGCACCCCAGGTACGTGCTCCAGCAATGCCCATCCCGCTGCCAGGGCCTGAATGAGATCTGTCTGTGCCTTCCAGGATCCTTGACCAGCACCCGACCATCAACGATGACCTGCCCAACCGCATCATTTCGGGCAGGGTGCGGGTGAAGCCGAACATCCGGGAGTTCACTGAGACAGCTGCCATCTTTGAGGACGGCACCAGAGAAGACATCGATGCTGTAGTTTTTGCCACAGGATACAGCTTCTCATTCCCATTCCTCAAGGGCTTCAAGGTGGTGGAGAACCAGATTCCCCTCTACAAATTTGTGTTCCCCCATGACCTGGAGAAGCCAATGTTGGCTTTCATTGGCCTTATCCAGCCCCTGGGTGCCATCATGCCCATCTCCGAGCTCCAGTGTCGCTGGGCCACCCGTGTCTTCAAAGGTAGGTCAGGGCAGTTTGGGGGGTGCAGCTGGGCTCCCCCAGCCAAGCCAAGACTGAGTTGTTGCTGGTGGCATCCTCTCATATACTGCCTCTCTGCACTCACCTTTTCACCCTCCTTTTGCTTCTTCACGAGGACAAAACCCCGCTTCGCATTTTTCTACAACTTTTGCACCGTTCTTCTCTTGTGAGGGCCAGTAACTGGCCCTGTTGCCTGCAACCACATTTTCCCTTTCCTTTCCTGCTGTTACTTTCTTTGCCCATGTCTTGCACTTTGCTCCTGACGGGGCGGCGCGTACCAAAACCCCTACATGCAAACAGAGGCCAGGCTGGGCTGCAGAGCCATCCAGACTATGGCAGGAGCACAAGCCCACCCTGCAGCTCCAGCTTCCTTTTGCCCAGGGCTGCAGGGCCTGCCGCCGCCCGCCGACATGGTGGCTGAAATCACACAAACCAAGCAGAGAATGGCAAAGCGGTAAGGCTCCCGCGCNCTGGCCATGGAAGTGGCCTTCGGTCCCTGCACGCCGTACCAGTACCGGCTGCGGGGCCCGGGGGCGTGGGCGGGCGCCAGGGAGGCCATCCTCACGCAGCGGCAGCGCATGGTGCGGGCCCTGCAGCCGCGGGCCAGCGGCCGCCCTGCCCGAGGCAGCGCCGCGCCGCACGTCCTCACGGCGCTCTTCAGCATCGGCCTGATCCTGGCCACCCTCGTCTACGTCTCGCTCTCTCCTTAGCCTAAAGAGAAGGAGACAGTGGGTCCTGCCGGCAATCTTCTCCTTTTCCCTCGGGCTGTCGTCTGTTGTCTCCGGCTAGCTGTGCTGGAGCACGGAAGGAGTCGTTCCTTCAAGGTGCTGCCTGGTCCGTTGCGCCTTCGCGCTGCGGTACCACCACGTCTGGTCACGAGCTGCTCCGGGAACAGCTCCCTAAATCCTGGCCCGGCAGCCCCACGAGCTCTGTCTACGGGTTAGGTCACAGAGGTGGTGGGGAAACTGGAAACGTGCCCAAGCGGGGCGCCGCGGGAAAGGGCAGTAAAGCGCGTCCCCGTGCCGCGGGGACCGGAGACCACAGTGCCGGCCGCGTCAGTCTGTGAGGTCCATCCTGGGGGTCCCGCCGGCCCACGGGCAGCATCCGGGCCGCTGGCGCCCCGCAGCCCCTAACGCCGCGCCCGGCCTCAGGCCCGCCCGCAACAACCAGGG
>VXBQ01008796.1:115409-144864 GCA_013400175.1 Phainopepla nitens | reverse complement strand
GGGTGAGGCGTGGCTGCGCGTCCCCGCGGTGCAGCGGTGTCCCGGACCCCGCGGCGGTGCAGACCCGCTCTGGCAGCCCCTCGGGAGGGCCCGGCCCCTGCCGGTGTGTCCCGCTTCTCCCCCGGGCCACGGCAGACCCGCGGGTGCCCGTGGGCCGATCCCGCCGTGACAGCCCCGCCACCGGCCCCGCCGAGCAGAGCCCCAGCCCTGCCTGCTCGGAGGGAGATTTTCCACGCCCGCTTTCCCAGCTCATCCCCTTTAAGCTTACGGCAACCTCGGGGCTCGGCTCTGGTTCCCGTTTCCGAAAGAGGGAGAGCCCGGGCGGATCGAGCTCTTCTTCCCCGGGCCACCCCAGCCCCAGGTGATGTCAGCCCGGCGAGATGCTGGACCCCATCCCTCCCTCAAAGCCCTGGGAATGCCTGCCAGTGCTCCCGGTGCTGCTGGACAGAGACCCCATCGCTCCTACATAAACCTCCTCGGGCTATCTGCCAGCGCTTCCCAGCGCGGTCCCTGGCCCGGTGGGCGAGGCAGCAAGCGTGGCACATCCCCGGGAGGGGAATGGGTCTAATTCACTTGGCATTTTCCAAATGAGAAGGTGGGGCTGGCTGGAACCGAAGGGCCCTGGTGGTGGGGCAGGCAGGCACCCACCTTGCTGTGGGCTGCGGCTGGCAGAGGCTTGCTGCCAGACCGGGAGTGGATGTGCTGAGATGCCGTGGAGGTTTGCTGGGGCTCTGGTGTGGACAGCATTTCCATCCATGACTTGGGTGTGCCTGTGTCACACCATCTACCAATGCTACAAGGGGCTGGTCTGGATGCAGGAGGGTTTGAGCTGTAAAAGTTAATTCAGCAAAGCCAGGTATTGCAGGCTGTGCACAAAGACCTGTCCTGGCACAGGCTGAGTGCCCGTGTATGTGATGCAGGGGATTCGGATGGCACACACCAGACAGGAGCCACTGCTTGGGATAAACCTCAGGGAGTGTTTGAAGAGCATGACCTCTCTCTGTAAGGGACAGAGGGACTGGAATCCTTTTAGAGAAGAGAAAGGGAAGCTTCACAGCTCTTAACACTTGCACATATCTCCCGGGTCTGTCCTGCTACAGGGGAAGTTCAGCCTTTCCCACCTTCCTCCCTGTAGATAAGAAGTAAGGGAGCCTCAGTGGGGATATTGGAAACTCCT
Organism: Phainopepla nitens; assembly: GCA_013400175.1. NCBI lineage: Eukaryota > Metazoa > Chordata > Aves > Passeriformes > Bombycillidae > Phainopepla > Phainopepla nitens. The sequence continues at coordinate 143,687 of VXBQ01008796.1, read as the reverse complement.
CGACAGTAGGTCTGGTGGTACAGGGACAGTTTTTGTGAGGAGCTGTCTGAGCCTCCTCAGAGCAGAGGGGGAAGATGGCAGAACAAGAGGTGTAGCTCATCTGACCTGATCTTCAGGTATACTTGATCTGTACTGAGAGGGGTGGGGTGTGGGTCAGCTGCCCACTTGAGCTGCCTTTTAGCCCTCAGGATTTAAGAAATACCATGGTAATTGCTCCGTAATGTTCTAAAGCCTGGCTTTGGCTGGCAGCCTCGCTTGGCACCCTTCATATAACTTGATCTTTTAAACAAACCTCCAAATGTCACAAGTCAGCACATGAAGCAAGGTTGGCTGTCCCCTTACTTGCTCTGCAGAGCCCACAGTAAGCTGAAAGCTGCAAAATAAGCCTGGAAGTGGGCAAGAACCCCAGTCCATCTTAGCTCCTGGAAACAGGGTAAGGCCTGAAGAGTCCTGTGCAGTTCGCAGTGGCTTTGTTGTTTATCCTAAAAGGTGTGTAGTTGTTCATGGCTTGGTTCTGTTATGCTTTCTCTGAGCTGGCTGAGATTGGGGATGGTGGCCCATCTCCAGCTGCAGAGGGACGCTGAGGGGGCCAGGGCTGCCCCTTCCTCACCGTGTCCCTCCAGACAGCCGGGCAGGTGCTGGCTGGGTCACAACAAATGGTCCTCCCTGCTGTGCTCTGCTGTAGCTGACACGGTAACTTGCCTGGTGAATCATAAGTGAGTGCTGCTGAGAGCTGAGCTTTTTGCAGACGCCACAGCATTAGCCCCACTCCTTGGACAAGCTCCAGCTTGGGCGATTCCATTCGGACACTTTAAATGCTCCCTGTCGCCTTTGCAAGCACAAGGCTCTGCTTTGCTGCCTGTGAGCTCTTGGAGACTTGCTGGGGACTGTAAAACAGCTGCTACTTTCACTCCCTGGCTGTTTTCTTGCTGGATGTCAGGGGTTGTCTGCAGAGCCTGACTGCAGGACTGTGAAAGAGGCTCTGTTAATGCCAGGCAGTCGATTTGCTCATAAAGGTTGGCTTTATTTTTCTCGTCAGCTCTACTCAGTTGGCTGCCAAGGGCTGATGCGGGACACAGGTAAAGTCGTATTGGTTTTGGAGTCTTAACAATTACCAGCTTAACTAGCGTGATGGTTCCTGAGGACACGGCTATAATTAGGTCAAGCTGTCTTGTTTGTTGAATTCCCATTCAACGCCCAAACTTGGTAGTGGAAATGAACCTGGGGCCTTTTTTAGGATCGCTGTTGGTCTCCACTGGCAGAGAACATTAGGAGACATCCCTTTTGCTCCTCTCCGTGCTCCCCGAGCCCGTGGGCTGTTCTGTGTCCCTCGCAGGGGCTGGGGAGCTGCCATGGGGAACACTACCAGCGAGCGGGTGTCCGGCGAGCGCCACGGCTCCAAGTCCCACCGCTCGGACGGCTCCGGTGCCTCCCACCCCGCCAAGGAGCACCCGCACAAGATCATGGTGGGCAGCACCGACGACCCCAGCGTTTTCAGCTCCCACGACTCCAAGGTAGGGGCTGGCCGCTCCCCTCCCTGCCTGCCCTCTGGAGCTTCGACAGGCTGCCTGTGCGGGGCTGTGTTACCAGCCCTGCCAGGGGTCTCTGGGAGGCTGGAGGAGCTCTGCGGCGCTCCTGTGTGCGATGTGCTGGTGGGCTGCTAGAGGCCAGATGTAGGGGCCAGCTGTGTGAATGTGTTCGCAGTTGTCTCTGTGTCTCAGTCGCATCTCTCTGGTTTTCTTTGCCCAGATTCCTGGGGACAAGGAGTTTGTGTCATGGCAGCCTGATCTGGAGGAGTCAGTGAAACCATCCCAACAGGCTCGTCCGACTGTTATACGCTGGGCTGACGGAGGCAAGGAGGTCTTCATCTCCGGATCCTTCAACAACTGGAGCACCAAGATCCCACTCATCAAGAGGTAGCCAGTCCTTCAAATAATTTACTCTGTGTTCGTGTCTGCTCCAGTGCAGAGAATATTTTCCTTTGCTCTCTTGGCTTTTCTCTGTTCACTGAAGCTTTGGGTCTGAGACAAATACACAGTCAGCTTCTTCCCTGAGTGATGCTGCAGGGACAGTGGGAAGTTGTGAAACAGGGACAGGACAGGATGGGCCACTTTGCTTGCCCAGCTGGATGTCACACAGTGGTCAGTGCTGGCAGCAGAGCCCTGCCCAGCTATGCAGCAGTCCTCTGGAAGCTGTCAGCTCTTCCCTTGGCTGCAGCATTACCCCATGCCTAGTTGTATTGCTGCCAGTGGGCATTAGTTGTTTGTCCCTCACGTGTCTTCCTGCCCTAGTAATGTTCTTGCTTGTCACATCTGTGACTTACATGGAAGCTCATGTGGGACTCTAGCAATTAGTCTGGAATGAGTTTATCTTGACAAAAAGAGCTGTCCCACTTGCTCCTGTCCTGCTGTGCCAGCACAGGGCAGAAGCTTTGCCCACGTGTTCTTTTTAGCTTGTCTTGCACAGAGTGTCTGTCACATCCACTTTCTCAGGGCACAGAAGGCTGGACTGCCACTTGCAGCTGGGCTGCAGCTGGGATTTGAGCCATGCTGGTACTCGGAATGCTCATACCTGTTGTGGCCGTGCCTTGTGCCACTGATGATGCACAAGCCTAACCCTGCATGAGGGTGTTGGGGTAGAGGGGCTGGTTCCTGGGGCCCCATGGAAGAGCAGCATTCAGAGCATCAACAGGGTGATGCTGTTGCACATCTGTTCTCTCTGCACAGCCACAATGACTTCGTTGCTATCTTGGACCTTCCAGAAGGAGAGCACCAGTACAAATTTTTTGTGGATGGCCAGTGGGTCCATGATCCATCTGAGGTAATGCTCCAAGCTTTATCCCTGCAGATCTTGTCTTCTTCAGGGAACTAGACAGGATGTAGCTGCAGCAGAGGTGGCACAGGAAGAGGGGAGACTGTCTCATGAAACAAAAGGCACACCTCCATCCTCTGAGTCGTTTCAGAGGCTGGTTCCTCTGGACTTAGTCATGCTTTATGGGGAAGCATTGGGAAAGGGCAGGAAAATTCCAGAAGGCCCTCAAGTCCCACTGAGAATTGGCAATGGGAAGGTGGGCCATGAGGTCAGCACTCACTTACAGATCCTCCTCCAAACTGAATCATGTGGGAGCAGCATGGGAAGAACAGCACCCCTACCCACGGCCATGTAGCAGGATGGAGGATGGAAATAGGAGGTGCTGTAGGAGCCTGTGATAAAGGAAAATCCTCCCAGGATCAGAGATCTACAAGTGTAGATCCCTCTCAGAGAGGGACACCAGCCATCTGTGCTCGGAAATAGCATAGCAGCAAAGACAGCTTGGGCTGGGAGGATCTAGGAAGCATTGAATGTGCCTCAGTTGGAGGTGAACACAGGAAGATTCTCACCCCAGTCCTTTCCAGCCTGTGGTTACCAGCCAGATGGGGACGATAAACAACCTCATCCACGTCAAGAAGTCTGACTTTGAGGTGTTTGATGCGTTGAAGGTGGATTCCCTGGAAAGCTCAGAAACCTCAGGTCGGGGTGAGTTTTGTGGCATTACAGCTTTGCATGTGCTATTTTGCACCTCCTCTGCTCTGAGACTCTCTGCTCTGGGTGCACAGAGCCCCTGGGCAGAGGTGTGGGCCAGCCCTGGGGATGAGTACTGTTGGACAGCATGTCCTCCCCAGCCCACAGCTGAGGCCTCTGGAGGGGCTGTGTTGGTGTAACTTGTTCTGTGCTAGCACCATCCCAGAGCAGAGCTGCTGCAGTGTGTGGCTGAGGGAGCCTTTTCGGACTGGGAGACGCCAGGAACATCAGCCCTTTCTGTCTGGTCAACTGTAAGTCATCTGATCCAGGGTACAAGCTAGGTGATAGCAGGATCCAGTTTATTTTCAGTAGCTACTCTTGGTTTTCATGCCAAGGTAATTTGTACGAGTGCTAGCACATTGCAAACCTCCCTGTCTGCTTGTGTTACAGCAGGAGTTAGGTTACCACACAGGCACCGGTGGTGCTGGCTCAGTGTGAAATACTGGCAGGAAGCTCAGTTGTGTGTCTGTCCCTGCTACAGCCCCTTCTCAGATACAGCTCAGCTCCATGTCCTTTCCCAGCCCGGGCAAGAGACACTCTGCTGGAGGGAAGCCAGCAAGCAGCAGGAGCCCAAGGAGATGGAGCCCTTCTAGGGGCTGGCTGTTCCCAAATGTTCAGATCAGATGTAGCTGGGAGATGCAGCCAGTCCAGCTTTCAGTGACCACAACCTCCCGAGGTCCCTCCTCTGTTTAGAGCAGCTGCTCAGTGTAGAGTTCCTATTTGCCTTCCCTGGACCTCCTCATCAGGCAGCACCTAGAGCAACCTGCTCCCTGTGCCCCTGCTGCTGAGGGCACAGCTCTGGAGCAAGCCAGCTGCTTCCTGCAGGGAGACCTGCCTGTGCCAAGAGCTGTGCATGAGGGGTCTTGTGATGGGTAACATGGGATGCCTGTGTTGTGTCAGTGCATATACCAGCTTACAGCCCTGCTTGGAATTGCCATGGGTTCGCCCAGCTGCTTCTTCTGCTGTGAGAAGGCTGAGCTGTTGCTATAGAATAGATCCCTGCCCGTTTCTTATGGAGGATGTTTGTGCTTGAAAGACCTTGTTGAGTCCTTCTCAGCTTCTTAGGAGCTGCTCTGTGCTCGCCCATCCTGCTTCAGTCATTTCATGTCTCTGCCTTTGTCTTCTCTCTAGATTTATCCAGCTCCCCACCGGGACCTTATGGCCAAGAGATGTACGTATACCGGCCCGAGGAGCGCTTCAAATCCCCACCCATCCTCCCGCCTCACCTCCTCCAGGTCATCCTCAACAAGGACACCAACATCTCGGTGTGTACCAGCATACTGCCCACCAACAGAGCCACACTGGGGTCAGAAAGGGAGTCCTGTCTGCAGGGAGCCTGGGCTCCCCTTGGCTGGGGTCTAGCCCTTGGCATTGCCTAGGAAAAAGCATCACTTTTCCCGTTTACCACACTGATTTGGCCTCCTGGTGCTTAGCTGAGCTCTGTTGCTGTTCAGAACAGTCAGAGGCAGTGGCAGCTCAAGCTGCCTGAGACAGCAGCTCCTTGTGCTGGCAGGGGCTGGGGGATCAGGGCTCTGCTGTTCCCCTGTGACACTCCTCTCCTCCTAGTGTGACCCAGCTCTGCTGCCCGAGCCCAACCACGTCATGCTCAATCACCTCTACGCGCTCTCCATCAAGGTAAGCGCAGGTCCCACGAGGCTGCAGGTGAGGAACTGCCGTGGTTCCCAGGAGCCTGCAGCACCTGCAGGGAGCAGAACATGGCCAGCCAAGGGGTGGAGGTGGCACCTGGCTGCCTGGTGACATGTGGCACGCACAGGGGCAGAGGGTGTGACTTCCTGACGATTCCCTTCAGCTGCCTCCCTGCAGCATAGGGAAGCTGAGCATGGATCAGACCCTGCCCTTCCTCTGCCCTGCTGTGTACTGGCCTGGCTGTGGGACTGGGGACAGCTGGGGCAGCTGTAAGGGGATGCCCTGGCCCCACGTGCTGACGCTGTGCCTCCCGCAGGACGGCGTGATGGTGCTCAGTGCCACGCACCGCTACAAGAAGAAGTATGTCACCACGCTGCTGTACAAGCCCATCTGAACCAGGGCCTCACACGCTCCCCACGCAGGACACGAAACGCCGCTTGTCTGCACACGCTGGGCCATGGGACTGTGTGACAACTGGCCGCTGACTCCAGCCTCAAACCTGGCAGGGACACAGGCCCCGGCAGCAAGGGCCACTGGAGCCTGTGGCGCTGTCCCGTGCTACTGGCGTGGTGTAGCCCTTGGTTTCCGCCCACCTGCAGCTTCCCTTGGCTTCTGTGAGTCTTTGGGACCACTTTGCTGCTCACCAGAACTGCCCCTCCTCACGCCCAACACAAAAAGGGCTTCACCTGGCCTGTCTTCTCCGGCCTGTGAGGGCCTCAAGGTGATCCTGGCACTGCACCCAGTCCGGGCTCCAGGAACACATCCTGTTCTTCTGAAGGTTGCCCTGCTGCCGTGGTGATGAGTCTCCAAGGCCACCTTGTCTGCTAGGGGCTCTGTGACACTCCAGCCTGGCACCTGCCCCCTGTCCCACAGCCCTGGCTATGGGGCTGCCCCCCAGCTTTGAGGAGGGCTCTGCAGCCCCAGCCCTCCGCAAGGTTCAGCTCGAGCCAGCATGATGGACGCTACAGCTGGACACAGCCACTCTTACCTGCTGCTGTGAGAGCACTGTCAAGGACTGCAACGCCCTGTCACCAACATCAGCGGCTTCTGTGGGACAGGGCTGACTTGGTCACAGCCAGAGGGGCACCGGCACATGCCCATGCTGGAGGGCCTGGGAAGAGCAGAGCCGGGCAGGCACTCCAGAGCCCTGGCTGCACCGCCTGCTGCCACAGCAGTGCCATGGGACAGGGGGTTCTTTATTTATTACAATATTTATTGTTCTCAGTGCTCCTTGCCTGGTGTTGGAGAGGGGGTCTAGAACAGCAGGAAGAGGAAAGGGAGCGCCCAGTGCGGCACAGAGGCACCCTTGGGTTGTTAAGGTAGGGCACAGAGCCACCCCCTGGGGACAGCTGGTGCCTCTGGTACCCTGTGCTGCAGGTAGGTTGGGGAGGGGGAGCATGGCTGCAGAGACAGGCACGCCAGAAACACCACAACCCAAAAGAAACCTTTATTGGGGACTCTTCAGCCACTGAACAGAATATGGCATTTCTTACATCTTCCTCCTGCACTGGGGTCCCGACATGTCCGGGGTCCCCCAGTGCATTTTCAATATCTCTGTCTATATACATATACATACATCCACAAACAGGGACAGGGACTCATCAGGGTTACAGAGGGGACCAGGGCAAGGGCTGCTCAGCATGGGGGGCTGTGTCATCCCACTCTGAGCACTGAGGGTGGAAGGGAGCAAGTGCTGAAGCGTGGGCCAGACAAAGCCCAAGCTAGCAGCTGCTGCTGCCATGCCAAGCAAAGGCTGGTGGAGAGCATGCAACCGCCACAGCAGCCCAAACCCACTAACTGTGTAGCAATGGACACCCCAGACCCCTTTCTACCCCAGCCCTCAGAGCTGCAGGGACAGGGTCCAGGGTCCCTCTGGCACAGCTCTACTCAGCAGCCAGTGGGCTCTTCCACGCTGGCCATTGCTCCTGGCCCTGCACAGGGCTCACACAACAGGCAGGGCCTGCTGGGCCTTCACCTGGCAAGAGACAACACATGGCAGTAAGGAAGAGCACTGCTGTGCCGTGGGGACATGGACATGCTGGCTGAGGACAGACAAGGAAAATGTGTCCTTGTGTCCCCCACACGCTTCACCCAGCTAGCCCTCAGCCCTCCACGACAGCCACCACAGGGTGTGTGCCATCTGTGTCCGTCCCCAGGGCATCAGGAGCAGGACACCCACCACTGGCCATCGGGGCACCCTCACCTGCAGGTTCGTCCTGGCCTTGCGCAGCACATTGTGGGTCCTGGTCACTGCAGGAGAGAGAGATGGGGTCAGTGAGGTCCCTGTGCTGCAGAACCACCTCGGGCATGTGGGCACCAGGCCAGCTTGGCTGTGCTACCAAACCACGTACACTGGCTGACGATGAACTGCTCCATGCTGTCCTTGAGCTGGGCTGTGCTGCGCAGCCGCCTGGCCGTGCTCTGCAGAGCATCCTCCTTCTCAGAGAGCCGGGCCCGCAGCACTGCGATCTCGCCCTGGAGCACCTGCTCCTGGGACACAGGAGTGTGATGAGCAGTGAGCACCCGGCCACAGTGCCCTTGCCGGCCCCCAGCCCCTGCTCACCTTGCCCTGGTGCTGGGCAGGGCTGACGGGCAGCACAGTGCTCCAGAAGGCAGCGAGGAGAGAGGCGCACTCCTCCAAGGTGCCGTGCAGGGCGCTGGCACTGCCCCACAGATGCCCCTGCCCTGTGCCTGTCCATCCCCGGGCCTGCGGGAGAAGGGTGCGGGAGCAGGTGCCGCTGGGGCCCCCCCATCCCGCTGCAGCCCGGCAGTCGCTGTGCTCGGCCCAGCGTGGCAGGGCAGCGCCAGCGGCGTTCCCTGGGCTGGAGGCTCCCTGCCTCCAGCTGCCCCTGCAGGCCTCGGGGCTGGTTCTGGGCTCGGGAGCCATGTGATGCACCGTGCGCTGAGGGTCTGGCCCCCGGCTGCTGCCTGCCCCGTCCTGCCCACGCTTTACCTCCTTTCCCGGGAGCGGGCAGTTGGGCAGCCCGAGTGCTGGGCGTGTGAGACACATCAGCTCCCGGGCCAAGGCCTTTCCTTCCATGATGTGTTGCTCCAGAGCTCGATACGTGTCCAGGCGGCCAATGATGTGAGCCCCCGTCAGGCCCTCACTCTTCCTCACCAGCACATCTGCCCCACGTGGCTCTGTAGAGCAAGCTGGGTTAGGTGTGGAGCACTACCCGCTCTCCTTGTGACCCATCCCATCCCGTCCCAGGCCCTTGACTCTGCCCTGAGCTCTCCAGTTTTGCTCAGCAAGGGTGCTGCCACAAGTTCGTCAGACCTCAGCAGCCCCTGAGGCCTGCATGTGGGCAGGCTCTGGTACCCACCATCCATGGGTCGGACCACTGACGTGCCAGAGGGCAGTGGGGAGAGGAGGGGAGCTGCTGAGTTAGTGCCAACATCACGCACTGGAGGAGATGGGAAGCAGCCTGGAACAAGAAACACCTGAGCGAGCCCCTGTAGATAGATGTGGCTCCATGCCTGGGGCTGCTGGGGTCCTGCCTTCCCTCTCTGCCTGCCAGCAGGGCCACTCTGTGCAATCTGCTGCTACAGGAGAAGTGTCTGGGACCACCCAAGGGCTGCAGAGGAGCCAGGCACCCAAGAGCAGGAGCCGTGCATGGGTCCCATACCTGCTCGTGTCTCAGCAGAGGGGCCAGGCAGGCTCTCGTAGACGTGCAGCTCCGCACGCAGGGTCTGCAGGAGCAGGCGCTGCTCCTCACTCTGCTGCTGCAGGAGCGTCACGGAGTGCTGCAGCCTGCAGAGGTGACACGTGGGTCCGGTGCCAGCCACCCCTTCCAGTCCTGTGGCCCCAAGGCCACAATGCCCCAAACCTTACCTGTTGTTTTCCTCCTGCAGAGAGCGCCGCTCGTCCTGCAGCTGCCGGACACTCTCTTGGCACTCGGAGAGCTCCTCTGCCAGCCTCCGCTGCTTCCCACGCCTCTGGGCCAGCTCTGCTTCAGCCTCCCGTGCCCGGGAGCAGGCAGCCAGGACCGTCTCCTGCACCCGTGCCAGCTCTGGGGACAGAGAACACGCAGGTGTCACCGCCACCCCACTCAGCCAGTGCCCTCTGGGACTCAGCCCCAGGATGCTGGCCCAGCCCTGCCTTGGGAAAGGTGGTCACGCTGGAGCCGCAGGGTCCGGTTTTCCTCGTGAAGAGCCTGGTTCTCCCTGCTCAGCTGCAGCCCCAGCTCCGCTGTCTGGGCATAGACATCACTGGGCAATCCTGTGGAGGGGACCAGCGCTGAGTGTCCCTCCGCAGTGCCCCGTTGTGCACAGGGTGAGCAGAGGGATGTGCAGGGGCTCGGCCCCCGGCAGCCCCGTCCTGGTGCAGCACCGTACCACTGGCCTTGCCGGTGGAGGCCAGGCGGCGCTCCAGCTGCTCCCGGAGCCGGTCGTTGGTGCAGATGGACTCTTCCAGGCGCTGGCGCAGGCTGCGGATCTCCACCAGGTGCTCCTCCAGCAGGTCTGCCCCTGCCACAGCCAGAGACACAGCTCAAGGCAGGAAGGGCTGTGCCGCCTGCCTCTCACCGTCCCTGCAGCAGAGCCCTGTCGCACAGCTGGAGTGGTGCCAGATCTCCTCCCAGTTCCCTGTGCTCTCCAGCATGGACCATACCTGTCAGCTTCTGGCCAGAGGGGTACCCAAGTGGCAGGGCCCCACGGAGCGGCTGGCCAGGCGAGGGCACATCCCAGAGGGCGTGCATGTTGGTGGCCCCAGGGAGCTCAGCCAGGCCCTGCAGTGCTCCGTGTCGGCAGAACGATGCTTGGGCTTTGCTGCCCCCTCCAAAGGGGCCCAGTGGGACTGTGGGATTTGCTGGTGCCACGGGCAGTGTCACACCTGCACACACAGGACAAAGTGGGGAGGAGGAGGACAGGTAGGAAGAATAGGGCAACACCATCTGCTTTTTCCCCCCTTCTTGCTCTGCACAGCAGTGCAGTCTAGTGTCCCCCATCGCTGACCTCCTGTCCCAATCAAATCTATTCCCCCTGAAGAGCAGGGGCTCTCCCAAGACTTGATGATTCCATGACACAGTGTGGAGGAACTCAGCCCCACTCCTACACAACAACTTACCAAATCAGTCTTTTCCCAGAAGACCTGGGATATACCAGTGCCTACACCTAGGGCTAGTGCTGTCTCTGGATGGGTCCCTCCAACCCACCAGGTCTTCTCTACATGAGAGCCATATGTTCCCATTGTCCCCCAGCTAGAGCAGTGGGACCCAACCTCAAAGCCATAGCCCCGAGAAGAAGGAGAAGATCAAGGGCAGGACATGCAGGTCAGAGAGGGTGGGGATGATATGTCACAGCACAGCATGCAGGGCAGGCAGGACCAAACCCAAGCCAAAAGGCAGCGTGCTCACTTTCTCCCAGTTGCCTCTGGAGCACCTGCAGTTCCTGCTGTGCCTCAGCCAGGGAGCAGACAGAATTCCTGCAGCAGCCCAGGAGTGGCGGGGCTGCAGGAGGAGGGGGCCTGGCTGGGAGGAAGGGGGACAGCCCGGGGGCCAGAGCAGGCAGGGGAGCACTAACAGGTTTGGACAAAGAGTCAAAATGAATGCCTAGAGACAGGAGAGAGATGGAGAGAGGTGTTACAGTGGCTCTGGCACAGCCTGGCAGAGAGCCCTCCTCCCTGGGGCTCTGGGGATCCTGGCACACCCCCAGAAGCCAAGTCTCTGTGTCCAGAGGCACTACAGCTGCAGCCCCTGGTCACTGTGCAGTACCTGCATGTTGGGCGGGCTCCTCATGGCAGTGGCTGTACTCGCTGGCCACATCCCCATCAGAGCAGGGCTCCAGCCCCTCAGAGGTGAAGGACGAGCTGCTGGCAGAGTGGGATGACTCTGAGGGTGGGCAGCTGCTACCTGGGGACTCAGAGCGTTCCTGCAGCTTCACCTCCAGGCTCTCAATCACCTTCTCCTTCTCCTGGAGCTCCCGGCTGAGCCTGCAGATTTTGCCCGTCACCAGGTCGGTCTGACCTCCATCCCACAGCCCTTTCCCACATGACGCCCCACATGCCATGTCCCACTTGTGATGCAAGGCTGCTCAGAAATACAGTGTGCCCATGAGGCTCCCCATCCACAGAGCAGAGGCAGCCCCAGGACATCCGCCTGAGAAAGTGACCCCAGGGGCACCCTGGGCCCCCACCCCAAGAGATAGACCTCAGGGTGCCCATGCCAAACACGTCCCACAAATCCTTCCCTGGGACCAGGTACCTCTGTGCCAGGAGTTCATGACTGGTTTTATCCTCCCCATCTTGTCGATCTCCTGAAAAGCAAGCCAGAGAAGAGCCAGTCAGTGTCTCCATGCCCCAGGATGCCTGGTCCCACACAGAGCCATAGCAGGACAGGACAGTCCAACTCAAAATGGGTATCCCACACAGCACATGATGTGTTTTCTGCTCTTTGACCCATCAAAGCACCCCTTCCTGACCCGTCACACACCCATGACATCCAGCCCCACTGCCCCTCTAGAGGCACTTACCAATGCCCAGCTTGTCGCTGAGCCTCTCAGCCAGCTGCCTGCCCTGGGCCAGCTGCTCCCGAAAGCCCTGGCCCAGGTAGTAGTCGATGTCAGTGCCACGAAGGAGGTCCTCAAAGGAGCGCAGGGCGTCCCGCAGGTGCTGGGCCAGGCTGCGGCTCACCCCGTGGCCCTCCCGCAGCCTCTGCCGCAGGTGGGAGAGCTCCCGAGCCTGTGCCTGGATCAAAGAGTTGTATTTCCTAGGAGAGATGGGCAAGCAGGGTGTTCATGAGGCGGCCAGACTCCCTGCAAACACAGCAGGGATGAAGTGGCACGGAGGGAGTCTGTGTATCATCCACTGCCGGGACTCTGCCCCACCACACAAACACCCCAGGAACCTCCCCGCAGAGAAACCATGCAACGAGGAGCCACCAGCCTCGGGCAGCTCCTGGAAATCCCTGTATCTCCCCATCTGGTTCCAGCCCCTAGAGCCATACCCTGGCCAAGTGGCAGACTGCAGCTCCTTGGGCAAAGTGGCTCCATGCTTGGCTGCGGGCAGCTGTGCCTCGAGCAGGGCAACGCGGTGCACCAGGCTCTGCAGGTCACGGTGTGCCCGCAGGGAGGGTGGGCACAGTGCGCCACGGCCATCCGACTGCCAGCCCTCATCCTCATCCGTGAGGCTGTGGGCTGGGGATGCCAAGGCCTTGGGAGCTGGCAGGGATCGCTCAGCACCCGAGGCGTAGCCACTGGTGACAGAGACGGAGCGGGCACGGCGCTGCAGGCTCTGGATCACCTTGTTGGCATTGAGCAGCTGGGCCTTGAGGTCCTGGATGTGCTGGTGCAGGGCCTCCACATCCTCCAGGGCCATGGTTTTCTGGGAACTTTTGCCTGCTCTGGACATCCCTGGCTGGCACAGGGACCCCAGCTCTTCACCCAGGCTGGTCTCACTGAATACATCCGGCTCCTCGCACTCTGCAGAGAGCACAGCGTGTCACTTCTCTACGCCAGGTGGGCAAAGCACAGGGATCTCTGGAACCCTGGCTCTCCTTACCAGGGCTGGTGGTCTCATCACGGTCAGCCTCGGTCTCACTTCGCCCGCAGGTCTCATAGCCTAGGTCCTGGAAGTCCACCTGCACTTGCTTGCTGAGCTGCTGTGTCTGAGGTTCACCTGCTGGGCAGCGCCATCAGCTCAGGGCCCCCCGGGCAGGATTCACCACCCCTGCCCCATGCACAGGACATGCCGGGCTCAGAACACACCCCCACCCCGTCCTGGCTTTTAACTCACGGAGCAGGATGTGGTATTTCTCCAGCTGCTGAGCTTGTGCCCGCACTGTCGCCTCCGAGGCAATGAGCTTGTCCTGCAGTTCCTGGCACTGCCTTTGGCCCTGTGCCACCTTGGAGCGCAGCTCCGCGCCCAGCCCTGGCCAGCCCCCGCCGGGAACCGAGCCCTCCACCTGCCGGAGGGAAGATGGGCTGTCATCTCCCCATTTCCACCCTCATCCCCATCTCTATTTTCGTCTCCATCCTGCTTCCCTGTGCACTTACATGGCTCCCGTCCCCTCCACCCGGGCTACCAGGGCAGGGTCTCTTGGGCATGTCATGCTGGGATCGAGCCTCCAGCGCTGGGCGTTTGGTGGGCACAGCTCCCCTTTCTGCCGGGAGCCCCGGGCCATCCCCGCTGCCTCCGACCGGGCGGTCCCCGAGGGAACTGCGGCTCTTCCGCTGCAGCCTACGGGGCTCAGGGGCCAGAGGGCTGCCCAGCCCAGGCTCCTCCTGCTCCCCGCTCTCCAGCAGCGAGGTGGCTTCACCCATCCGCTCTTTCAGCTCCGCGTTTTCCAGGCACAGGCTCAGCATCGCCTTCCTGGGGGAATAAGGCACAGTAAAGGACAGGCAGAGGCCGGGATGCAGGGTGCCCCCTCTGGCTCCAGAGACCCAGAGCTCTTGCCTGATGTGGGAGACAGAGGAGAAGCCGGCTTCTTCCAGCTGCGCCTTCAGCTCCCGCAGCTCCTCCTCAGCCCGCAGTTCCCGTTCGGGCACGGTGGGTGCTGTGCTCCTTTCAGTGTCCCCATTTTCCTTGGGGGTCCGGGGGTTGCTCTAGAGGCACAAAGACAGAGGGTGACAGGGACGTTTCCAAAAGGGCTGGGACGCAGTTTGATGGCGGCGCAATGCCCGGCTCCACCACCCTCGTTCCCGGCGTGGCGCTGCCCCGACTCACCTGACGGGTTGCCAAGCCACGGGCCGCCTCCTCCTTCATGCTGTCGGTGAAGTTGGTGCTGGCATCGGTGTGTGTGCCTGCGGCCTGACCTAGGGGACAGCACAGCACAACACGGCGCTCAGAGCAGCGGCACCGGCAGCGCTGCCTCTGTCCCCTGCTCCCTGCTGATAGCCATGGTCACTGCGGGCAGCCCCAGGGCAGGGATCTGCTCTCATACACACCTGATGCTGGGATACTCCTGGCCGGACCGAGGTTTCCCTGCTGTCCCTGGATGCTGCCACCCCCTCCCTGCACACCGGACCCTCTGCTGGCCCATCACTGAGGGAGGGGACAGCCCCGGCGATGGGAGCACAGCAATGGCTCCTGCCCCACTCACACCTCGTGCTTGCTGTCCTGACACACAGGCACATGCACCATCCACCCTGCAGCCACTTCAGAAGCCACAGCCAGCAGCAGCAGCAGCACAAGCCGGGTCAGGGAGCCTTGTTCGACTGCCTCAATCCAGCGAGAGGATTGGGGTGCACACCCCACCGTCACCTGCCCAAGCCAGAGCAGCTCGGGAGCAGCCACCCTGCTCACAGCACCCACGTCATGCTGCCAGGCCTGTCCCGGGACTCCTTGCAAGCCTGGCTTTGCAGAGCTAAAGGGACACTCGTGTCCCATACCACAGTGCATGGGGAGCTTGGGCGGAGCTGGGGTCATGCTTTTCTGCTCGCACACAGCTCTGCTCCTGCCCCCTTGGTGCCAAACCCTGGGTCAGGACTCGAACCCCTGTTCTGGGCAGCTGGGAGATGGGTGTATCCCCAGTCCCTCTTCTCCCCCGGGGGAGAGACTATCCCCTAGGGCTGTGAAGGGCTGGGTTCCACAGGTGCCTGTGCACCAGCAGAGAGGTAACTGCTTTGCCTGTGGCCAAATCCATCACCATCAACTCTGGAGCTGCCAGGCAAGACAGAACACAGAGCAGGAAAACATAGAGAAATGCTGTCAGGAGAGCTGCCAAACATCACTGTTGAAGGGAAAGCCAGCAGGGATGCATCTGGCTCTCAGGAAGAATAGCCAAGGGCCAGCCAGGAAGGTGCCTTGCAGCAGGGCAGGCGTTTGCACAGGACACTGTGCTCATAGATGGGGACACACTCAAGAGAGCCACGTGTGCCATGAGGCTGCAAACACATGGGGCACCTCACTGCTGAACCGGGGTAGACATCACCCTGCATGGTGGAGCCTGTCCACAGAATCAACCGTGTCCCAGGGAGCACAGCCAGCCATCACTGCCCCAGGGAGCAAGGACAGCCATCATGGAGAAATGCTGTTCTGGGAGCAAAACGCTCAGCGACAGCTCGAAGTGACAGCAGCACAGCAAGGAAGAAGCAGCTCCTGTAGGTGGCACTCGGCACAGCCTAAGCACAGCCCTGTGAGCCCCCAGGGACAGAACCTGCTGCTTGCTGAAGCAGACAGGGCGACAGCAGTGCCTGTGGGGCCCTGAAGGGTGAGGGGATGCAGACCGTCGGCCGTGGACCGGGGGGCTGAGTGCCACAAGGCTCTCTAGGTGGGTCACCATGGCCGAGGGACCACAGCAGGGTGACACACAGCTGCTCTGGGAACATGGGAAAACCAGGTCTTGTGCCAGGGCATAGCACCCCACTTCTCACCACTGCCCACAGCTCCGCACGGCTCCCAGCGCTCAAGGGCTGAGGAGTAAAAGGGAGAGCAATTCTCAGGGAAAAAGGACACCAAAACCAGCTAAAAACAAGGGGCAAAACAGGAAGCTGGTGCTGAGGAGCAGAGATATGTGCACGCAGGGCAGCTGTGCCCAGGCTTGTGTTCACCACGTGCTTGAACCCCCCCATCACAGCGGGAGCACACTGGGCTGCTCTGTGTGTGCCACCAGCTCAGGAGACAAAAGATGCAACCACAACTCTACTTTTCCACAGACTCCTCTGGCTTCCAGCCCAGCCCGAAGGCACAGAGAATTAGTTACAGGCTTGCAAACTGTACACGGGCCCACAGGCACGGGACACTCAGGTACACTGGCTGCACACGAACCTTCACGCTGCTGGGAACAAGGGACAGGAAGCAAGGTCCTTGGGGAAGTGCAGAGAGGAAGGAATGACTTCCACAATGAGTTATGAGACAGCACAAAGCAC
The DNA here is from genome assembly GCA_013400175.1 of Phainopepla nitens. NCBI lineage: Eukaryota > Metazoa > Chordata > Aves > Passeriformes > Bombycillidae > Phainopepla > Phainopepla nitens. Next base: position 127,676 of record VXBQ01008796.1, on the reverse strand, counting down.
TGCACAGTGTGACAGAGGGTGATCTCAGGCAGGATATGCTCAGCCAGGACTATCAGGGATAAGAGGATGCCTTAAAGAACAGACCAGAAAAGCTGGGGCCCCTGAGCCTAGGATAACACTGCCTCTAAAGGACGCTTCACAGCAGTGATGCTAACAGAGGCAGGGGCAGATCTACAGCAAAACACAGACACAGGTGGAGAAGGGAGATGCTTGAGCACCAGTCACGACTCCTGTCAGGCCATGCCAGTGAGTCTGGGCTGGGTCTGGGCTCCATGGTATCCAAGGTACCAGGGGTCCAGCTGGGCATCAGTGCCAGGATGGCAGAGGGGAAATGGAAAGGTAAGAACAGGGACACAAAGGCTTCTACAAAGTGAGAAGCAAAAGGATGAAGAGAAGATGGTGCTACACAGAGAAGTGAGAGGAAGGGAATGAGATGAAACACAAGAAAGGAAAAGCTCACAAAATCCAGAGCTGCCCAGCAGCTCCCAGCAGTGTCCCTTCAAGCCACAGGAAAATTGCTGCAGTCACAATGCAGCTGAGTGCTGACCCATGTGTGCACAGGGAGAGCTCTGCTGCCTCCCATCCCCATGTGGCACAGGAAGGAGAAGCCTCAGGGCAGCACAGGGCAGGGGACAGGCGGTGCCATCTGAAGCAGTTGCAAAGAGCCATGCAGCAGAGCAGGCACAGGTCCAGGTGTGCAGCTCAGCACCATGGAGTTCTTCTGCTCTGCCTGCCCCTAGTTCAGCCTCCCCAGCAAGCACAAACATGCTCAGAGATGCAAAGTCCGCTCCTGCCATTTTGAGAAGTGACTGAGTACAAGACAGCAGATCCACATCCCACTGTGCATGGGAAGCCCTGGTCTTTGGAAGGCTGTTGCTACTGTTTTTCAGCTTTCACACAAGCTCCCACATTCCCAGAGGAGGTGGAAGAGGGCCTGGAAAAGGTATGCAGTGGTGCCAAGGGAGACAGACCCCAGAACCTCAGAGATAGGGTCTTGTCCACGGTCCAAGGGGCATGTGGAGCATGTAAGGGATATGTGCATGGACGAGTGAGGGGACAGACCCAGCCCAGACCCTGGGAGCAGGGACAAGTCTCAGTCCCTCCAAATCACCTGTCAAAAAGAGGAGGAAGCTCTCCCATGAAGGCACTTGCAAATTAGGTTGAAACAACTCACAGTTAGGAAAAAAAAAGCCAGTCAGTAAAATGACCAACACTGGAGTAGGATTTAGTTTAAGTGTAAACTGAACTGCTGGTTCTACACTCAAGTCTTGTGTAAAAGGCCCAGGCAAGTGTCTCCAAGTGTCTTGAATTCTCCATCTCTGGAACACACTTTTCCACATACACTGTGTCTCCCTTTGGGCCAGCCACCATCAGCCCAAGGGGTGGATGTCACTGGGTAAGAAAAATGGTGAGGGAATACAAAAACTCACACTCATGCACTTGGGAGATGATAGAAAACATCTGGTGTTTCCTTCAGAGACAGGGAATCTTTATTTGGCCCATGGTGGTGGGAAGAGAAGGGAGATAGAGGGGAATAACTAAAATGGAATGATTTGAATGTGCAAATACATCAGTGGCCACCAGGGTGGGTCAGACAGGAACATACACGAGACACAGGTGGATTGCACTGATCTCCATTTCCAAAGCAGCTCAAAGATAAAAGAAAATAAAAAGCCCTGCACCAGTTCTATCGTACCACCACTAAGTACCAAAGCTCAGAGTCAGTGACACAGGTTAGTGAACCGTTTCCGTGGCAGGCGGGCGAGCGCCAGTGCTCAGAAGGCATGCTGGGGTAGGACTCTCACACACTCCTGTTCCCCACCTCCTTTGGCACCCTGTGTCTCCAGCCTGCTCAAACACTCCAAGCTTCTTCCAAGAGCTTCTTCCAGCTGTACCCGGAGCTCGTGGACCCCTTCCAGCTCCACCTGCAGGGCGTGGTCCCTCGCAGCGCTGAGGGAAGAGGGTTAGACAGGCTGCAGCCAGCACACCCCACACCACGCCCTCCCTCGGGGACACCGAGCCAGGCACAGGCCCGGGGGGCCCCCAGGCAGCTCAGCCACCTCCTGCCTCACCTCGAACCTCCCCAGAGCACAGCCACCCCCAAAAAAGGCCCTAGCCCAGCACAGGGGTCTGGGAGTCACAGCTGTTCTGCAGTACTTTCCCAAGCACTCCACTTATGTGCTCCCTTGCTATCATGTAGCTCAAATATCCCAGAGGCTGCAGCCCTGTGAAGGGCAGGGGATTAAATCAGGGGACAGGCAACTGCCTGGATAAGCACCTAGAGAGATCCTTATCAACCCAACAGTTGGTTGAGAATTTGACAGCAGTCTCTGAAAGGCGGCCAAGTGTGGGTGGGAAACTGAGCTGGGAAAAGATAAGCCAAGGAACAGAGATGGAAATCCCATGGCAATGGAGAGAGTTCAGGGAGCCATTAAAGCTGGCCACTGCAGCCTCTTCGAGGGAAATAGGCAACCCAAAACTTGGACTCTCAAAGAAGCATTTGGCTGATCCTTTGCCTAGACTCCCTCTTCCCCCACTGAAAACCCTCAGACTTGCAGAATGATCCCTGCTTCAGGGATTACCCCACCGGAGCAGTCCCGCCTGCCCCGGCAGCCCAGCAGGGCAGCACAGAGCCAAGGCAGCCTCACTTACCTGTCTGGGTGTGTGTGAAACTTCACCAGGCTGCCATAGAGCTGCCTCTCTGCCTGGAGAGCCTCATTTAACCGATTCCTCTCAGCCACCAGCCCTTCCAGCATCAGTAACAATTGCTTGGAGAGAAGAGACAAGGTGCAGCTCTTAAACAGCGACAGAAATCAAAGCAGGGATCTAGCCATCCTTGACAACCTGGGGGTTCCCTTTCCTCTCTTGCTTGTGTCCAGGTTGGTCCACGTCATCCTTGGACTCCCAAAAGACTCTGCTCTTTGGACAAGTGCTAAAGAGAACCGATCTTCTCCTCTGTATTCCCACAACCACACACAGCCAGCTTCCAAGAACAAGCACATCCTGGCCTATCCAAAGGCTTAAAACAAAGCCTCATAACTGAGTGCCAGCAGAAATACAAACACATCCAAATTTCCCCACTTGCACACTACCTCCTGCCTTCTGTTTCCAGTAGCCTCCTGTCCTTGGGACTCTGCTACAGCCACTTTCTCCCGAAGCACCAGTACTTCTTGTGTCAGCCTTTCCATGGCTGGAATTTCTTCAGGATCCACCAGCTGCATCTGCAGATCCTGAAACCCAACAAACAGTAAGAGAGCTCAGTGAGGAAGGGATCAGTAACAAAGACAGCTGGACCGTCACAAACCTCCCCGGAATTCAACTGCCAGAAGTTTCCAGTGTTTGCAAAGATCTAGGTCTTCTAAGAAAAAAGTGCCAAAGCACAGAGAAGTGGATTAGGCACAGACCATAGTGTTCAGTAAGAACCAAAAAGGGACACAAGAAGGGTGTGTTCTGATTAAAGGACTTGAAGGAGAATGTTTGGTACAGAAAGAACAAAACACCAAATAAGAACAGTCTGGAGGTTTGGGGCCTTTGCCTCCTGGCCAAAGGAACCAAGAGAGCTGTAGGCAAACCAGCAGCAATACCATCCACAGCCAGCCAGCCATACTGCTCTAAGGATGTGGGGGGCGAAGAGACTCCTCTGCAGCTCTCCCTGGTGGAACTCACCCAGCCTAGCACAGCATCTCACCTTGATGAAGTCCTCTTTCATCTGGATGGTTCTGGTCAAGGACTCGATGTCCGAGGCCTGCACCTGCAGCTCCTCCTCCTGTGTGGCCACAACAGACTGGAGAGCAGTGAGCTCCCGCTGCAGAGGGAAGAGAAGCCTGTCAGAGACTTCTGAAAGCCAACACCTCCCTGCAGGACACTGCTCCATTTCTCTCACTGGGGGTGCCCTCAGAAGAGTAGTGGCCAAAACCTCCAGTGAGGGGCAGCCCTAAGGTCTCTCAAAAGCAAAGGAGACCAGCACAGGCTCCATCACAAGCTCACCCTGCTTTCCCTTTCCTTCTTCGCCATTAGCTCCAGCTCCTCTTTGGCATTGACTAGATCCTTCTCCAGTTCTGCTGCTGACATTGTAACTGCAAAGACAACTTGGTTACTGCAGGAGCACCAGTTCAGACCCCAGGATCACACACAATCCCTCTCTGGCAAGACAGGGCCCTGATGCTTGTGTATCACACTGTTTCTTAGTAAATGCTCTTCTTCCCTGCTTGATCTTTAAACAGCAGCCAAAAGCAACGGCAACATCGCAATCCTGCTGTCCTACCCCTGGCAAAGTTCAAGTGTCCTGGTCCCAAGGCAAAACCCAAACCAGTTACAATTGTCTCAGCTCAGCCCGAAACAAAGTCAAAAACTCTCCAGTGGAGAGCATCAGATCTTGACCTCACCTCAAACCCAACATCAGCCTTTCTCTTTCCTTTACTCCCACCCTCAGACATCACCCAGAAGAGAGGCAGAGCTTTATTTCAAAATTCTCTTGTTCAAAGTTCTCTACTTTTCCACTGTTTTACGTAATCGTGTTTCTCCCACAGCAGAAAGCCCCAGTCATATTTGGGGACCTCAAAAGAAGCTGTCCCATACTCACCTTCCTCTGTCCTGCAGCTGCTGTCCTCCTGTGGGGATCCAACAATGACTGTAGCCCCACAAGCTCTTTGTAGTATCTCCTGAAAACATAAAAGTCTGCAGGTTTGCATTTTCATGGGGAACACACAGCTTCCCCAGAATTCCAGGACTGAAGCAAAGCTGCTGGCTGTTCTATTGACACCTCTAAAATGTGAAAAAACAACAAAGAGGATATAGCCAGGCAGTAGGAGCAAGTGAATCTGCACCCAGAAGTTGTATATGTGAGGAAGAGGGCACTGGCAAGCTGCTGGCAGCAAGGGTCTTCACAGTAAAGATTAAACAACTCAATTGCAGCAAGACCATCTTTCAACTGAAACTCATCTTTATCTCAGATGTGGCCCAAAGAGACCATGCAGGAAGGAAAACACATCCCTGGCAGTCTCTAGAGCTGGGAATAGAAACCTGTTTACAGCTGCTTAAAAACATTCCACATGTCAGCTCACCACTAAACCATTAACAGCTGCTCAAGTAGGAGCCATGGCATATGCAGCCTTGGAGCTGTGTTCAGCCTCAAAGGGGGTTTTAGCAAAGCTGCTTTAAAAATACCAACTCCAATTGGGGAAGAGACAACAAACAGCCAGCAGGCTCTGCCAAGAATTAGTGGGACCTAAATTTAGCTCTCTTGTCCCCTCCAGAATGTGACAATGTCAGGGAGGGGATTTCAATACAGCAAGGCAGCCCAGCCCAAGGTAGGAGTAGGTCAATGCTGGAAGGTCAAAGGGTGGATGTCTTTCATACTCTCACATGCCCCAGGGATTCAATTACTGCTCCATCAAAACAAAGACACACTGAGTGACAAAGGCTAGTGAAATCAAGATCAGAACATTCAGGCAGCATTCCTGCTCCTCAGTTTCTTCTCCTCCTTTAGGAAGTCTTTCCAGTAATTTCACTTTCATTTCCATCATTCTCTGCAGTGCTCTTCTCTCTCCTATTTCCTTCTGTGGCAATCTGTTCTTTCTGAAGGCCCAAGGCCACAGGCAGAGAAACACAGTGCATGATTCTTACTTGTATGGCTTGTTTGTCCTGCTTCAATGGCCTGGCACTGGCTGACTGGGTCCCAAAAGGGTCCTTCCCCCACACGTGCTGGCGCAGCAGTTGTAGCTCACAGCTTCTTTCAGCCAAAGCCTGTGCCATCTTCTCTGCAGCCACCTGATTGAAGGGGAAAATTAGGGACAGAACTAGGGGTAGGATCCTGATCCCTCTTCTTCATTAGAGACTAAGGGAAACTCCAAGTGCTCTGCAAGCCAGGCGGGCAGTTACTGCTCCTGGCCACTCACACTCACTCCAGTGAAGCCCTCCCATCTCTGCTCACCAGCCTCTCAAGTACAGAGCAACTAACTCCTCTGTTTCCCTCAGCCCACTCAGGGGCTTCTCTATGCTTAACAAAAGTCAGGGCCATCCACCTCAGCCTCCCACTGTGACACTGCACAAAACTCACTCTGCTCTGCTGCTCCTTGGTGCTCAGAGCCTGCAGAAGCTCCCTTATTTCAGCATCATGCTCCATGGTTTGACGGTTCCGGTCACTAAGAAGATCCTGCAGCATCTTCTCCTTGTGCTGGAGACGCAGGCACAGCTCCTCTGCTACCTCACTCTGCCCAGGGCCCAGCTTGCACAGCAGAGTTGCTGTAAGTTCCTGAGCAAGGGGGAGGAAAGGAGAGAGACTGGAAGTTGTTCAAAGCCTGCAGCTCACTGGGTGTAGCTGAGGGAGGAGTGTCAGCAGGCGCAGGTACGTTCAAGTGCCAAAAGCAGCCAGCCTCCAAAGACTGAGCACTGCTTCAGGTGAGGCAGGCAGCAGCCTCTGGTTTGGGACCACTCTCTCTATGGACAAACTGGCTGAAGGCTCAGGAAGCCAAGCTAAGGCCTTACCTCCACTTCCTTGTTCCTGTCATGCAGGCAGGTCTGCAGCTGTTGGATGATCCCCTCCTGCTCCTTCTGCCTGCTGCCAGATTTGGCCTCAATCTCCTCTTTGAGCCAGTGGAGGTTTTGGCAAGTTGCTGAGACCTGCTCCAGTTCCAGAGTTTTGGCCTTCAGGAGGCTCTCCAGGCTCTGAGTACCACAACAGAAGGAGCTCAAACAGGGATAGGAACTTAATCCAGAATTAAGCAAAACTGGTAATCCCAGTCTCTACTGCTAGCAGAGCCACACAGATTCACCCATCTGCTCCAAGTGTCCTCTATGCCTGGCACAGACACAAGAGTGACCCAGGAACTTGCCCCACACACAAAGCCAGAAGAAGCCAAACACCTGCAGACGCTATCCCCAGAGCACTCACAGGAAGCTGTCTAGCACCACGTCCCCACAGGCACGTGGATGGCGCGGGCCCAGGCCCCAGCACTCACGTGGATGGTGGCCTCGTTGCTGGAGAGGACGCTGCGCAGCCTCTCCAGGTCACCGCCGCCCTCCCGCAGGGAGAGACGGAGCTGCTGCAGCTCTTGCTCCTTCTCCTCCAGGGCAGAGAACTTCTCATCTACTGCTCGCTGTGTGACAGAGGGGACCATTCAGAAGGGGGTGGTGGGGCTCTGCAGCCAACACTCCCTGTATGTTGGACTCCAGCTCTCCCTGCCAGGGGGACTCCTCTCAAAAGGATGAGCCACAAAGAGCATGCAGAAGATACGGTCACCCCTGGGCTCAACCTGGGGCTGATGGTAACCCAAAGGCTGAGCCTCAGGGACAACCAAAACATAGCCTACAATATGTGCTCACCTCCAGAGCAGCATCCCTGTCACTGACACGCTGCTGCAGTTTCTCCAACATGGCATTCATGGCTGCAGGGATCTTCTCCGAGCTTTGCTGGCATTGCAGAAGCTCCCTGGACTCCTAGAGATCACACACAGCCCCCTAGAACAACTGACAGTACAGAAACCTCCCCCACCCCCAAGAGCAGCACAGGAGAATCAGGGACAACTACCTCCACCCGATGTTTGCTCTAGCCTTCACATTAGAGGGTGACAGTCCCAGCACCTGGGGCTGGCTGACCAGCACCTGCCAGGGCTCACCAGGCACTGCTGTAGCCTGACGTACGTGGATACCTGTGCCTTACTCCTCACCTTGAGGGCCCAGAAGCCTCTCCTTCCTTCTTTTCTTCAAAGGGCATGCATGAAAGCTACAGACAGACTTTTGCATGGCCAAATACCACAGGAGGATCAGGGACTCCATTTAAATATGCTCAACTCAGATCTTTCTGCATCTCACCTGCAGAAGCTGCTCCTTGCGAGCCAGCTGCTGAGTCAAACGCTGAACTCTCTGCTCCTGGGCCTGCAGCTCACAGCTTTTCTCCCACTCCAAAGTCTGGAGCTGCTGAGCCTTGTCCTGCAGCTCTGCCTGCAGCTGTTGCACCACAGCACGCAGCTCCTGCAAGGAAAAAGCACGTACCTTGGAATTCAGTCTTCAACACAACCATTAACAGTACGCCAGTCTGAGGAAGGGCTGTGGGAACAGCTAAAAATGCTCTGCAATGCTACAACTTTCACATCTCAAAACACACTGCCACGGTGTTTGAATTTACTTCATTGCCCAGGATATCCATCTAGCTAAACCCTTTGCTCTGGCCACAGGCAGAGCTTTAGTCAATCACAGCTAAGCTGTGCAGCAAGGGACATGAGCATCACAAAAAGAGATGGGACATTTGCACCAGCCAATGACGTGCAAGTGACAACATACCCACTACCAAGGGTCTTTGCTGATTCCTAATCCTCAGCTGTGACACTGAGGAGGCTGGAGAATTTTCCCTGCCACATGTGACAAGGGGTTAGGTAAGTGTGCCCAGTCTGCTGTCAGCAGAAACGACAAACAAGAGGAGAGTATTGACTACATCAGTGCTTCTTAATTGTGTAAAACCTGAAACTGCCAGGCTAAGTGTCTGTCATACCCGATTGTGTTTCCAGGCTGCCTCTTTCTGCTGCTCTTCCTCATGGACTGTGGTCTCCAGGAGCTGGGTTGCTCTCTTGGCTTCAGCCAGCTGATGCTCTTTCTGGCGCTGAGCTCTCTTCAGTTTCTGCACCTCCAGTTTGGTGCAGAAAAGTGTGTTCTGAAGATCGAGCAGTGACATTTGCTGCTCCTGGGATGACAGTGGGCTCTCTGACACCTACCAAAAAGCAGGGTTCAGAGAAACTCAGAGATTTAAAAACCAGGATCCCTGCAGAAGGAAACCTGAAGTATCTGAGGCTTTCCAGGACATACCTGCAGCTGTTCCAGATGGTTTCTGTGTAACATGTCCCGCAGCTTGGCCATGGTCTCATTCTGCCCTTCGATGATGTGGTACAGCTCCTCTGTCTGACTCCAAACACAGGAAGCCCAGTCAGTGGCAAACCAAGCACAAACTCTCCCATCCCAAGCCTGGAGTCTGCATTACGGCACCTCAGCACCACATGAAAGAGGCTTTGCAAGAAACAGTTTACTGAGATGCAGGATGCCAAGCAGTGGCTCAAGCATTCCTTTTCAGCCACTGCCCACAGCTCCCTGTTTTGGTGAGCACCATCCTGCCCACCCTTAACTATTACCTTACTCTCTCTGCTCTTCAGGGCCTCGTTCAGACTCTGGATTGTACGATCTTGCCTTTGTGATGTTTCTTGAACAGATTTTAATTCGAAATTCAATTCATTCAGCTTTTCCTGCAACAACTGAACGCAGAAATAGGTTGGGTTTATTTAATCCTGCTTAATGCTCCATGTAAACACCCTTAAGACTCCCTCCACTCCTTACTCCATATAGCCCTGGTGTTGACCACATCGAGATCAACGTAACTCCCTCTAGAGTCTGTAAACACTGCTGGAGCTGGGTGGAGACCAGTGAGTAAACACAAAGGCCCTTCACAGGACTTACTGCAGTGCTTCTGCTCCCTCAGGCGCAGGGCAGAGGTTTCAGGCTTGGGTTCACAGATCATACTGCCTCCCACATACTCCAGGAGAGTCTCACTCAGGTTGCCCAGCAGCCCTCCCTCCCACTTCCCATCATTTGTTACTGTTTCCTCAAAAGGAAAGGGCCTGCTTCAGCCCAAAATCCTCCCAAAAATCTGAAACAAAAACATCAGCATGAAGAAGCTACACATTCACTGATCAAATCCGTGGCTCATTTAGCATGAAGTTCTGGCTTCAGCACAAGAGAGCCAGTGTGGCTGCCAGCATGCCGACAGCACAGCTGCAAAGCGAAGGAGAGCCTCTCACCAGTCTCTATGGCTGGTTTACAACCTGAGAACCCTTTGCCTTTGACACTCTCACCCTAAAGAGAACACCACCCACTCAAACAGTTTCAGGACAGTTTGCTGCTTTCACCATAAAGCTCATGACACAGCACATGTTGTGCAGTTAAACAAGTGCTTATTAGCATTTTTAAACATGCTGCCTGTTGGCATTCTCCAAGTTGGATGATACACCTCTTCCTATGAGCTTACTCAGGAGTCAGCTTCTGAAGGAGCTAGTGCAGCCACAGAATTTCCTCCTGTTGTTCATTAGTTTACACACCTGTCCTGTTATCTCTTCTCTGAGACACTCCCCCTAACCTGTTTAAACACTTCTAACTGCATTTACTGGGCCTTGGGTCTCTATTTCTGTCAAGCTTTGCAGTCCAGGCAGCTGCAGCATCTTATGGCCATCCTCAGATTTAAATAAATATTCCAACCCATTTTTTTCCACATTTAACCTGTTTTTGCAGAGGATATAATTTACCTTAGAGTTCAAGAGCATAATTAAGAATATATGCCCTTCACAACCTGTGTTAATATTGATCTGCCTCAAGAGAACTCAGACATAGGTTTCTTTCTCAAGTATTTAAACAGAAATGAAATCAGGACTCCCTCTACGTTGATCTCCCTTGCTGCTTGAAAAAAAAACCAAACAAACCAAAACAACAGAAATGAAATCAGGACTCCCTCTCTCCTACACCAGGCTCAGTCCATGCAAACACAGGGAAATAGCCCTGTGCATCTCCCCCAGATCCTGGAAGGCTCACCAGGCAAGTGAAAAGTTATTTCAAAATAATGATTTGCAAAATTAAATATGGAAAATTTACACAGCCCAGCTGCAGAAAAAAAAAAAAAATAGCAAATGCTTTTAATTGAAGCTGGCAGACAACAGCACTGAGAATCACACCCCAGCACACACCCTTGCTGAGAGAGAGGTGCAGGTACCTGCCTCCAGCCAAGCCAGGAGGCACCCTCTGACACTAATCACATCAGACTCACTAGCACTGATATGCTCTTCATGAAGAAATACCTTGTTGGCAGCTTCAAAGTGCTGGATTTTGCCCTGCAGCTCTGCTGCACGCACATCGGACACGTGCTCCCCTGCTGCAGCATCACCTGGAGCTGGCTGCTGACGTTCATCCTGCAAATTCTGAAAGGAGAAAAACAGTAAAAAAATGAGAGAATGGCTCAACTCGTGCACTGGCTGCTTCTCTTCAGCTGCTGGCCATCACAGACCCCGCAGCATGGGTTTAAATGCACCCCATGTGCTTTTCTAACTGGCTCTGATACATCATTCTGCCCGTGTCTCCTTTCACCTGGGTGGCAGACTGGCACCTGGCAGCTCTCTGCCTCATCTGCCACAAGTGTCCTGGTGCCCCAAGGCTCTGATTAGACTCCCTGTCCCTCCTCACTGCTGCACCACGAGCCCAGCAGCTTGTTTAGCTCCAGCCACTGTCTGTGGGCTAATGAGATGGATCTCCTCCCCACACCCAAGCCATATTCCTGAAATGTGCTCTCCTTCCCGTGTGCCCTGCTGGCATTTTAAAAAAGCTCAAAAACCCACGCTGAAATAGTTCCCATGTTCTGCTGAGCTTCTGTGTCTTTATCAACCCTACACCTGCAAACCTTTCCACCAGCTCCCCTCCTGCCACAACCTAGCAGCTACCCCCTGCTCTGAACCCCTCCACTTGTGATTTTCTGGGCTCTCCTTCACCACCTGCCATGCTCCAGCATCCACACTGTGTACAATTCCTTGCAGCTCCTCAAACAAGAGCAAATTGAGTGCCACAGCTGAGATTTCTTTTCATGACACATACCCATTTATTGGGAATGTAAACAGCCTACTTTGCTGGCTGAGCACAACACTAATCCCTTGTCATCCCTCCTTACAGTTTTGCTGTCTCCCGCCCAGTGAGTTAACTCCTTAGGGCAGCACTCCATCCCAGCCACCTCCTCAGCCCTCACAGGGCTCCTTCAGTACTCCTGAATATTATCAGCATCACAAGACTAAGAGTGGCACTGGTGCCTGCTCTAGGTGGGAGCCCTGGAAAGGGCTGCAGGGATGCAGCACAGAGGCCATGGAAACATGGCAGGGCTTTTTGGAGCACACGAGCACCAGCTCCAGGCAGTGCAGCACAGCCAGAACAGTCAGATCCCATTAGCCCTGTCAGGCTGAATTCTTCATCCTCAGCAGCCACAGAAATGCTGTCTGTGGGGAAGCCATGCAGCAAAGGGGAGCTCCCTCAGATGTGTGCACTGCCTCTCACAGACAGAAGTAACACTTCCCTCTACCCTGATGTTTTGTTAGGATTTTAGTGAAAACTTACAGTGATGGTGATTAAAAATTTTCCCTGCCAGAAGGCTTTGGATGAGACAGGGAGAGCTGCTGGAATCTGTCGTAGCAGGTATTTTGAAATAAGGTTGATTAAAACAGAGGGGGAAAAAAAGAAAACACATTTCCTCAATTT
>VXBQ01008796.1:100747-111531 GCA_013400175.1 Phainopepla nitens | reverse complement strand
GGTCTCAGGGCGCGAGCCACACACACACACACACACACACACACACACACACACTAGTTCTTGGCTCCAATGCAAGTGCCTGTCCCAGTGCCACGTCCCTACCCCGGTACCTGTGCCACGTCCCTGTGCCAATGCCAGGGCTGTCCCAGTGCCAGGTCCCCACCCCAGTGCCTGTGCCAGCACCTGTCCCAGTGCCGGATCCTTGTCCCAGAGCGAGATACACACCCCAATGCCACACCCTTATCCCAACGCCAGTGCCTGTCCCAGTGCCAGGCCCCCACCCCAGTGCCAGTGCCATGTCCCAGTGCCAGCCTGCCCCAGTGCCCAGCCCCAGCAGGCAGTGTGGGTGGGCACGTCCCCCCCAGCACAGAGCCACCAGCACCTGCACAGCAGCCCGTGCCAGCCACTGGGCAAAGAGCAGGGTCCCTGCAGGGCCACTGCACAGGCAGCACACACGCTAATGGCCTGCGGCTGCTGGGGACAGCGCCGTGCCACCAACACGCAATGAGGCCAGAGCTGAGCAGCTGCCAGGAACATGCTGCTCTGATCTCTCACAGCCTCGAAATCCTGCCTGGCACCATGCCAGACTGCTAGGAGTATTTTAAGACTTGGGATTTAAATGGCAGACGGGAGCAAGTGGAACCAACACCTGCAGAAGGATCGTACAGGCTGGTGGCCTGTCCCCTGACAGCTCACACCGTGTCCTCTGAGCCCCCCTGCTCCTCCCAGCTCCTGGCAAGTACCCGACCCTGCCAGGCTGAACATGGCACAGCCCTGGCCACAGCCCCAGAAGGGCAGGGATGACAAGCACAAGCCTGAGTGGACATCCTCCTCCCTGGGGTCTTTCCACCCTGCCCACATACCTGTCCCTCCATGACTGGAGACCCCTCCAGGCACTGCTGCAGGTCACACTTCTCTGCTGACAGCATTTCCATGAGCTGGTTGCTGGCAGCCAGCTCTTGGGTCAGCTCTTTGATCCTCCTGAAAGCGACAAAAGGGCATGGGATGCTCAGGGACTGGGTTGGCCCTGGGATGACACTGGAGACAGCTGACAGAGGTCAAGCTCTGGGGCAAAGCAGATCAGCCTCAGGACTGCTCCCCCTTCCCCACAGGCCAGCACTCCCATTGGGGTAACCCCTGCACCCCACCAGATATGCACAGCCCCTCAGTCATGCACATCACCAGCCCCTTGGTAGCCCCCAAGAACTGGCACAGCACACAGGCTGGCAGCACGGAGGAGACATGTCCTGGACACCTACCTCTGGGCCATGGAGCCACAGCCATCGTCGCTCCTGTCCTCCTGCTTTGTCCTCGCCGCTTCCTTCAGCTTCCCTGTCAGCTCCCGGCATCTCTCCGCCTCAGCTCTGGCCAGTGCCGTGGCCTGCTCGGCCTCACTCCGTGCCAGCCTGGCCTCCTGCATGGCAGCAGGGTGAGCCCCCAGGCAGCAGCCCCTGGCTCCTCCCTGGCCCCCACCATCCCTTGACTCACCTCCTGCAGGAGCTGGATCTTGTTCTCCAGGAGCTCGTAGACGTGCTCCGACTCCCGCTGCCGCTCCTCATACTGCTGCCGGAGCACGGCCTGGCTGCGGCTCGTCTGGTTCTCTGCAGCCACCCTGCGGGGCACAGCACGGTGTGCCACAGCCTGCTATGGCATGGCATGGCACGGTGTGTCACAGCCTGCTATGGCATGGCATGGCACGGTGTGTCACAGCCTGCTATGGCATGGCATGGCACGGTGTGTCACAGCCTGCTATGGCATGGCATGGCACGGTGTGTCACAGCCTGCTATGGCATGGCATGGCACGGTGTGTCACAGCCTGCTATGGCATGGCATGGCACGGTGTGTCACAGCCTGCTATGGCATGGCATGGCACGGTGTGTCACAGCCTGCTATGGCATGGCATGGCACGGTGTGTCACAGCCTGCTATGGCATGGCATGGCACGGTGTGTCACAGCCTGCTATGGCATGGCATGGCACGGTGTGTCACAGCCTGCTATGGCATGGCATGGCACGGTGTGTCACAGCCTGCTATGGCATGGCATGGCACGGTGTGTCACAGCCTGCTATGGCATGGCATGGCACGGTGTGTCACAGCCTGCTATGGCATGGCATGGCACGGTGTGTCACAGCCTGCTATGGCATGGCATGGCACGGTGTGTCACAGCCTGCTATGGCATGGCATGGCACGGTGTGTCACAGCCTGCTATGGCATGGCATGGCACGGTGTGTCACAGCCTGCTATGGCATGGCATGGCACGGTGTGTCACAGCCTGCTATGGCATGGCATGGCACGGTGTGTCACAGCCTGCTATGGCATGGCATGGCACGGTGTGTCACAGCCTGCTATGGCATGGCATGGCACGGTGTGTCACAGCCTGCTACGGCATGGCATCTCTCATGGCATGGCATGGCATGGCCTGGCACAGCAGGGCATGGCTTGGCAGCGTGCAGCATGGCACAGCATGGCATAGCACAGCCTTTGTGACAGTCTCCACCCCAAAGCAGCTGGGCTGGGTGATCTGTAGCACTCCAGGTGCCCTCAGATGGGCTCCCCCTACACCCTGGGGACACAGCTTCTCTGACAGCACCAGGCCATGTTTAGGCTCTGACCCACCAAAGCACTCCTCACACACTCCCAAAAACAGGGGCTCGCCACCTGCTGTGCCACTGGCCCCCCTGCCATCAGTGCCCCATGGTGAGACACCCATGCCATGGCCCCTGGGCACAGTGCTGCCCTCCCCCACCAAACAGGTGCTGTCCTTTATTTTTGGCTGGCGCCAGGGCTGTAAGAGGAGCCTTACGGGTGCCCAGCCCCATTGCAAACCCCTCCAGCCCCATTGAAGGCCCCTCTACTGCCTGCTATGGGCAGGGTGCAGGCAGAATCCCCCATCCCCGTGCCCACAAAGCCACCACAGGCAGGGCATGAGCACCATGTCTGCCCCAGGGCAAGGGGCTTGGCCAGCCCCACTCACCATGTGTTGTCCAGGGCCTGTTGCTTCTCCTGCAGCTCCCGCTTCAGGCTCTCCACCTCCACCTTCAGCTCAATGTTCTACGGAGCAGGAAGGAGGTGGATAGGATGCCGTCAGCTTGCCTGGACACCCCAGCCCCACTGCCCACGGGAATGAAGCAGAAGTGGCATGGGAGACCCCCAGGCCATGGGAGGGCTTTGGGTACTCCTGTCAGTGAGTGGCACGAGTGGTATTTTAGCCTGTCAGCGCCGGGTTGGGGTGTACCCACTCCATCCGTCTGCCCCCAAACTTGCATTGTCACCCACCCCGGGCACCCCACCGGGCTGGGGATGCCCTCCCCAACCCTCTCTCTGCTCCTGTCAAAGGAAATGAGGGGCGAACTCCCATACAGCAGCTCCCACAGCCCCAGTGTCCGAAGCTCTCCCTGGCATCCCCCCTGGCTACACTCCCCTCACCCCATTCCCTCCCAGAAAAGAGAGGGAATCCCCTCACCTCTGTCTCCTACAGACACTCACCCGCCGGTAGACATCGTCCCGGCTGTCCTCGCCCTTCTGCTGGACGCGCTCCTCCAGAAAGTAGATGCGGAGCTTGAGGCTGAAATTCTCCTTCTTGAGGTCATTGAGGTGCTGCGAGAGCGTGCGGTACCCGTTAGCCATGGCCGGCGCTCCATGGGGCGGGCATCCCGGCACCCCTCACATGGCGCCGCCGGGACACAGCCTAGGCTCCCTGCCCGCCCGCAGCTCCCGTCGCTGGCCCCGCTGCTCTCCCTTTCCTCTTTTCTTTTTTTCGCCTCCCAGAGCTATTTGAGGAATCGCTGGAGCGGGGACAGCGGGTTGGTGAAACCCGAGCCCCGGAGGCCCCCACGCGCCGCAGCCGTGAGGGCGGTGAGGGCGGTGAGGGGAGCGTGGCGCCCGGCCGGGCTCAGCCCTGTCCCTCTGCCACCACCGCCTGCCCCGCCACCCCTCCTGCGCTCCACACCCCGCTGGTGTGTCCAGGGGACCCGGCATGAATCCTGCGAGCACCCGGCAGTGCTGGCAGGGCCCTGACGGTGCCGTGCGGGGTGCCAGCGCGCCGCGGTCTCACCTGCTCCAAGTCCCGCAGGGTCTGTGTCTGGGCCAGGGGACCCATCTCCAGATCCCGGAGGAGACACGTCTGCACCAAGGGGTCAGGCTGGGGCTGGGCACCCAGGGGGCGGCTGGACCCCCTCGGCTCGGCTGGCACAGGGTCCTCGTCACCTTCACCCCACAGCCCTTCTTGGGAAGCTGGCAGGGAGCAAGGGTGAGCAGCAGTCAGGCGAGCAAAGTGGCTGCTCCACACCTGGCGTGCCCCCGAGGAGAGCAGAGGCAAGGGGATGCCTCGGGGCCCGGAAAGCCACTGGCCATCCCTGGGGCGATGTGGAGCACAGGAACGGGGCATGCAGGGTACTGGGGGTCCTCGGGGTGCCTTACCCGCCATGTGGCTGGCTCCGGGGACCACGGCTGGCACAGTGTCACTACTGCAGGGGTCCCTGCGGAGAGCAGTACGCAGCCGTGTCACGCACAGCATCGGGGGTCCCGGCTGGGCCCCCCCGTGCCACCCCGTGCTGTGCCGGAGGGACTGGGGAGGGTGACAGGGGGAGTGCCACTGGTGTCTGTGTACACGTGGGGACACACGTGTGTGTCCCCACAGCCCCTGGGCAGCCGCTCTCAGTGCAAAGGCACGAGGCCCTGGGGGCTGTGCAGATGGCAGTGTCCCCTCAGCAGCACTTTAGCTCCATTAGCAGCCCTGTCAAGGCCACCTGAGCCCCCACAGCAGAACCCCACAGCCCCCTGGGGAGGATCTGGGGGCACGAGGCAGCACTGGCCTTGGCTGTTCCTGGAGGGACCCTGTGCCTCCGTGCTGTCATGGCTCACCAGCTCATAATCGGGTTTATTTTCATCTCAGAACTATGAGTCATTTCATGATTTAAAAGAAAGAGAAACCCCAACAAATAAAAAAACCCCACCCCTGGATTGTTGGGGTTTCTTCCTTTTAAACAAATCAGAATGTTTATTTTCTAATCTCAGCCTGACAGGTTTTTGGTGGGGTCCCATGAGCAGGCAGGTGGGCACTTGCCCCAGCATCAGTGTGGGCACAGTGCCCTGCCCACATGCACGAGGCTGAGCTCCAACAGCCAGGGAGGGCCACCACGTTCCTGTGCCACAAGCCACGGTGGAGGCCCCATGACCATGTCCCCAGAGCCTCGCACACCACACCACCACCTTGCAGCAAGGGACAGCACTGCCAGCCTGGCAGGGAGCAGGAGAGGCAGACACAGGGTGCTATAGACCCTGCAGCAACAACCCATCTTGAAGGGAAACTGAGGCACAATGACTTTAAACACACCAGCACCGGTCAGGCACGGCTGTGTGCCCTGCCAGACACCATAACCAGCGTGATACCCAGAGACAAAGCACTCAGAGGTGTTGTACCTGCAGGCACAGCACCCAGCGGTGCCCAGGGGCATCTTACCCAGAGGTGTGGAACCCAGTGGCACCCAAGTTTCAATAACCAGAAGTGTGACACCTGAGGAGATCAAGAGGCACAATACCCAGGGAGGTGTGACCGCTGGAGACATGACACCCCAGGAGGACCAGTACCCAGGGTGTAACACCCAGAGGCAAAACATCCAACACTCAAGATGCACAAGCATGCACAACACTTATGGAAGCACAGTATCCAGGGGCATGGTATCCCTGGAGGCAAAATACCCAAAAAGGCTTGTTAACCAGTGAGATAATATGCAAGGCTTGACACCCAGAAGGGTAATATCCAGAGACACAACAAACAAGGAGGGATCACAGGCAAACACTTGCTGCACGAGGAGACACAACGCCCAGAGGCAGAATACCCACAGAGACAGTACAATACACCAAATCCTGGGGATGCTGCGGGGTGATGACCAAGGAGTCAGGCAAGGGCTAAGGCTTACCATCTGCAGCCTACACTGTGTACCCTCCACGTTAACTTTGCAGATGGAGATGTGCATAGCTGACAGAAAGAAGGTGTGAGCTGGGCAAAGGAGGAGGTCCTGTGAGATAGGATCATCCTGCTTTGGCTCTGCAAAACTGCACAGAGCAGAACAAAGTCCTGTGACTGGAACTTTGAAGGACATCATGGCCAAAAAAGTAACTTTTTCCTGATTAAGGATTATTTAAATAATGAAACACATGCCACTGCAAAGGCAAATCAGCATAATGAAATATACGCTGCCACATATATTACTCTGTTACTCAACTCTCCACCTAGATCATGCCATATGTAACACAGGAGGAGGGGGATAAGATTGGGCTACACATTAGGAGCACAAAAATTTCACCTGGTTAGGAGGAAGACCCAAAAATACCTTGGAGACAGTCAATGGGCTACTCTTCTCTTCCTTGTTGCAAGCCAGGGCTGCCTTGCTAAGTTTCTGCATACTATTGTATTTTTACTTGGGTTAACACAAGCGTGCACCATCCTGCGACGGAATAGAATGGGCTCAATAATGTCAGAAAAACAACAATAAAGCAATTGTATGTGCAGTATTGAGGGCTCACTGATCTTGTGTGCAAAAGGATATCACAGGATATCACTCTCTCCTATAAAAATGGCAGATGTAGAATATGCAGCTTTGAAATCAGAAAAGGAGCAACTTAGAATGTATTTGGCCACAGCTGAAAATAGGGAAAAGCAATTGCAGAAACATTTAGAGGAAGAGAAGGATAAAAAATACAAAAAAGATAAAAAGATATAAGGTAAAAAAAGAGAAAAAAAGATTTTAAAAATGAAAATTGGAAGAAAAGGTAGTTGTGTGAGTTCCTAATCCCCCTGACATCATACACATTAGAAAACTAATCATATTCCCTGAGGAAAAGGATGGAGACATACGGGGTGACCCAAATGACAGAAAACTGGGGGAAGATGATTCTTTGTCTCCTTCAAATCCCCTGAGTATGAAGCCAGATGCATCATAGAAACAGAAGAGACAACTGAACCTTGGTGAAGAGTGGGAAATCATAGCTGAAAAACAATCCCATTCAGTCTGATTCAGACTGAAAAGTGGTGTGGCCACAAGCCAGGCTGGACTGAAATTCACCAGGTAGAATCCTATCAGTGCATACATAATAACAGCCCGCACATTCCGATTCCATGTGGGCCTCCTCAACTATTAATGACATTTCTAATAGATAAGGGAACACAAATTCGGTATTAACACAGCAGGACACTGAAAAACTGGACAGAGTTGAAATCACTGGAGTAAACGGAGCAAGTGCTACGTGCCAAACCACCAAGGCTAATTTATGGCTCCCAGGCGATAAACGCGTGTCCTCCCCTCACTTTGCAGCAAAAGATCACAATGAAAACATTTTGGGTTTCTGTTTTCTGAGCAGCCAAACCTGGCAGCTGATGCAGAGAAACGTTTGGTCCTCCCGTTCAACCCTGACCCTAAAAGAAATCCAGATACCACAGTGCATTCACCCCACAGGGCGCTTTCCCTCCCTCATTCAAAAGCTGCTAATAATGTTCCGTGATACAATTCTATGCTGCAGAATGAAATTGAACTCCTGAAGTTGCAGCTGATTTAGAAAAAAGACAAATCAACTCCAGAGCCCACTCCCCGTATAATTCACCGATCGATAATTCGCCAAACTTTCACCCCATGTAATTCACCAGTTTGATTAAAACTGGAACAGAGGTGGCAATTAACCATTGATTACTGGCACATAGACAGGGTGGGACCGGATTTGGAGAAAAGAGAAATGCCAATGCCAAGTGTCAAGGAACTGGTAACTCAACTTCAGGGAGTGCCCCACTCATGGGTGGCAACCCTGGGATGTAAAATGTATGTTGTGATTCCTCTCCAGCAACACAAAAAGGCTTGATTCACCTTCACCTGGAAGGGAGTGCAGCGTATTTTTAATAGGATATAAATACTCTTTCACTATTGCTCATAAAGCCCTGGCAAAATGTTAGCCACCATGGTGCCCCACCAAAGATTACAACAGATCAGTAGATCAATGATATCATCATCATCATCGAATCATCCCAGAATGGCCTGGTTTGGACAGAATCTTAAAGATCATCTTGTTCCAACCCCCCTGCCATGTGCAGGGACACTTTCCACTAGCTGAGGTTGCTAAGGACCTCATCAAGCCTGACCTTGAACACTTCTGGCAATGGGACACCCACAGCTTCTCTGGGCAACTTGGGCCAGGTGTCATTACCCTCACAGTAAAGAATTTTTTCCTACTATCCAATCTAAACCTGTCAGTTTGAAGCCATTCCCCCCTGTCCTGTCACAATGTGCTCTTGTAAAAAGTCTCCCTCCATCTTTCTTGTGGGCTCCCTTCAGGTGCTGGAAGGCCAGAATTAGGTGCCTCTGAAGCCCTCTCTTTTCCGGGCTGAACAAACAAAATTGACTCATAGAGAGAATTCTCTCAATTTCCCTCACAGAGGTGTTCCATCCCTTTAATCAATTTGGTTGGAGAATACCCTATGGTGGTTTTGTCCACAAGGAAAAATGTGAGTCTTGAGTGGTCCTACATCCCAGCATCAGGGGCCCAAGCAGGAGGTTAGGTTCCTGTGAGTCTATTGGATTAAAGAAGCCATGTCTGTCCTCCTGCAAACCCTAGAAAAAACAGGACATGGACAGAATCTACCTAACATAAAGCAGTGACAGCAAATTCTGGGCACTTCAGAATTATTATTAAGGGAACTGAGATTGTTCCATCACTTGATCCCATATACCTACGGTACCACAAACCATAAATATATACCATATATATTTATGGGGAATGGGGGTTCAGTGAACACAGTTCCCATTTTAATTTGTGTCAAAAGGGGCTGGAAGAGCCAGAGAGAACACTAGACATTAGCTGCCACTCTTTCAATGACACTGGAACAAGATATTCCTATCTAGAGAAGGGCTTGCTGTCCCTGGTGGGGCGGTGACACCAGCAGAACAGATAAGGAAAGAACAAAGGGAAGGACAGAGTGAGAATATTCGGGGGAATACCCAATGGACTGATACCAGGCCATCCTGTGCTGGTTACAATGCTTCAGACTGGGACCGTGGCAATGGTACTAACACCTCAAACATAACCTTATGCCTGGCAAACAAACTATCACTGCTCAGGGCTACGCTGAGGCAGGGCCAGCCCAGGGCAGTGGCAGCCTGCGGGCTCTGGGGTGAATGAGCCAAGCACCTGATTTCCCAAAGTCCAGCTGCCCAGCCAGCACCCCCACACAGGCAGAGTGGCAGCCCCATGCCTGGCCATGGGAATGCTGGGCCAGCAGGAGCCCAGGGCTCAGCCATGGCCGTGGTTCTTTGGGCCGAGTGGGAGCTCCCCCCTCCCTTCCCCTGTGCTCAAGGCTGGGAATTTGTTTGCTGTGGAGGCCACTGCAGTGCTGCTGGGGCTGCAGGAGGACAAGAGCCCTTTCAAGCCAGCCTGGAGCATGGAGCAGAGCTGCTGGCATAGCACAGAATGAGGGGGGCCCAGCCCTGGCCCCCCTCCCCCTCACCAGGCAGCACTGCCCACCCACCCCCATGTCCTCCAAGCCCTGGCACAAGGGGCACCATGCGGCCCTGACTCAGAGCACTCACTGACTCACAGCATCTCCACGGCATCACACCAGGGCCACTGCAGCCAGCACTGGCACCCCAGGGTGCCATCAGGGAGAGGGGACAATGAATAGCTGGCAGCCAGGGCCAGGGCACATGGGCTGTGTGAGAGTGGCAGCTGCCCATGGGGAAAGCATCCTGGGGTAAAGCATCCCCAAAGCACTGGGCACTAGAACCCAGCAACAGCAACTCACCTCCTGCTGCTGCTGGACCCTCTCCTGCGGGGAGACAGATGGATGGAGGCACGGATGGAGGGACGGACAGCAGGCCTCAGCCCCCTGCTCAGCAACAGCCACTGTGTGCCAGTGGCTCCAGGCTGGCAGAGGGGTTATGGCAAGGGCCAGACAAGGCCAGGGAGAGCGTGGCAGCTCAGATGCCGAGCGTGGCACATCCCAGCTCCCCGCTGACTCGTTGGCACAAATGTCTCAGCAGGGGCGGAGCGCCGCCGCGGAGGAGGTGGAGCGGGGACAGCCGTCCCCAAACACGGCGGCTGCCTGAGCGTGCGGGCACAGCACGGAGTGCGCGGCACGGCCACCCACCGACCTGCGCACGGGGCACGGCCACAAGCTCTTCATTGAGCAGGGCAGGCCGCGGGGCGCTGGAGGCTGGCGCTGCCCCCGCTCTCGGCTGGGCGGCTCCCGGCGCGGCCCCGCAGGCGTGGCAGCCGGCACAGCTCCCGGGGCCCGGCTGCGCTGGAGAGGTGCCGGGACAAGCGGGCAGGCCAGCGAGGAACCGGGCATGGGCACAGCCAGCGGAAGAGCAGGGACGATGGAAACGGGGCTGGAGGGATGGGGCAAGCCAAGCTCCCTGCACCAACACCAGCACCCTGAACCCCTGCCTTAAGGGCCATGCTTGGCCCAGAAACTCCCAGCAAAACCTCACATGCCCGGCACACCAGGGAGAGCCTAGTGATGGTGCAGGCACCAGTCAGGATCCTACAGCACCCTACAGCTCCCGCCCTCTCATCTGGCGCGCACGCATTGCCCTGACACCCACAGGTTTCCATGGCACAGGGCGGCGAACATCAGCGTGCCTCCGGTGCTGGACAAGGGACTCCTTGTCCCTTTCGTTCTCCCCAGTTGGGCTTCTCTTGGGCTTGCCTGGTGCAGGGCCCAGAGAGCCACCAACTCGGGATCCCTAAACTCCGCCACCAGCCCCAGCCCCCGAGACCCCGGCAGCAGGAAGGGACACC
>VXBQ01008796.1:66394-100418 GCA_013400175.1 Phainopepla nitens | reverse complement strand
TTCTGACCCCGCATCCTTCTTGCCTTCCTTCCCTCCCTCCATCCCTCCCTCTGCCGCCCCATCTTTCCTTTCCCGCTCCCTCCCTCTGCCCTCTCCCTGATCCCTCTGTCCATCCACCCTTAATCTCTCCAGCCGCTACCTGTCCCGGCTGACATAGGCATCCCCCGCCTCAATTCCCCACTCCACCCAGTCCCTCTGGACTGAGCCCCAATCCTTTCTCATGCTTCAGTCCCCCGGAAAAAATCCATGATCCCTTCTTCTCCCCTCTCGATCCTTCCAACTTCACGGTCTCCCCAAAAGACACCCAATTAGCCAGGATCCCCCATGGCACCCTCAAACATCCATCCTGATACCCCAATTCCCTGCCCAGTCATCCTTGAATGCCTCCATCCCAACGTGACACTCCCAATCCACTTTGCTACCCCAGAGCCCCACGTGTCCCCGGGTACTGTTCAAGTCTCTCAATACCCTCACTTGTTTTCTAATTGTCCATGACTTCCCAGTCCTCCACTGGGACATTCCTGTAGCCCTGGATCCCCAGAAATCCTCTTGACCACCCACCATCCCAACCAAACACTCCCAATCTCCCCCACCCCTTATCCTCTTCTTTGGCACTCCCCATCCCAGCTCTGATAACCCCAGTCCCCTTTGACACCCCTAATTCCTTTACCTGCTTGACACCCCAATAGCAGCGCTTCCCCTGACTCCTCCTCCAGCCCCATTCTCTCTGCAGGGACCCTCCCCCTAATTCCCTATTGCTTGGCCCCATTCTCCTCTGTCCTGCACCCCCACAGCCCTTCAACCAGCCGTGCCCCATGGCCACCCACCTGCCACCAAGCAGGTCCAGGACCCTTGTGTGGAATGATGACCAAGGAACCAGGCGAGGGTTAAGGGTTACTATCCATACCCTCTGTGTTATCTGTGTGCATAGAGAACCACAGACCTGGTGGCAAGAAAGAAGGAGGAGGTTCTGTGGTGACGGGGTGATTCTGCTTTGACTCTGACAAACGGGACAAAATCATATGACCAGAAATTTGGAGGACACAGTGGCCAAAAAAAAGTAACATTTGTCTGATTAAGGGCCATTTAAATATTAGCACACACCCCCTACATATGCTAATAAGCTTAATGGTACATGGTACCACATCTGTAGTTCCATATTCTCCACTTGGTTGTGCTCTACATAACATAGGAGTAGGGGGAGAAGCTTGGGCTGGATAAAAGGAGTGTAGGAATTTTACCTAATTAGGAGGAAGACCCAAAAATACCTTGGAGACAGAATGGGCAACTCTCTCTCCTCCTCCTTACACACCTTTGTCATAAGTTTCTGCATACAATTATTATCATCACCCAACTTTATTGTTGCTGTTAGAGCTCTATTCCAACTGGTGCATTCATCAACAGCAGTTTTGTATCTGTATTTCTGCTACTTCCATATACTGCACTGTTCATGAATCTGTGATTACGAAGGTTTTTATGGAATGTGACCAAACCTATGGTGTTGAATTAATAAGCTGCACTATTTGTGAAGCTGCACACGTGGAATTTCCTACTGAACACGACCAGACCTATAGTGCCAAATTGGTCATACTCAGAAATCCAGCTCAGCTGTCCCCAGCCCTCTGATCTGTGAAGACCAGCTGGAACACAGGTGGGTTTATTTTCAGATTTCTTACTCTAAACGCAACACCTGGTACAAATGGGGTCAGCAGTGGGGTGCTCTTCCCCCATACCCCCCCCTCCACTTCATCCCCATTGTGATTCATCAGCCACCGCAGCCCCAGTCCCCTGCACCCGTCCCGCTAGCCCTGCCAGCTTTGGGTCCCCTCCAGCCTTTGGGTCCCCTCCATCTGACTCCCTTGGGGGCCAAGGAGTGGCGGGACATGCCTGCTGGCACAGCCACCCCGCCAGCCCTCCCAGTGTCCCAGCAGCCCCGCGGCGAGGGCCGGGGTGCCGTGGGGCTGTGCCTCTGGCCACAGTCCCCAGGAGAGGGCACCAGCTGGCCGGGAAAAGCCGGCAAATGCGCTGCCACAGGCGGCGATGGCCTGGCCGCCCATGTCCTCCGCACGAACACGCCACACGCGTGGGAGAGGAACCACCGAGGCCCTGGGCAAGCCCGGGCGGTGCCGGCACGGGGAGCAGGGCGCCGGGATGGCAGGTCCTGATGTGTCCTCCGGGCACCTGGAGCAAGATCCCAGTGGCTAAAAACAGAGGCCGGGGCCGGCGCCTGGCCGTGCCAAGGGCTGGGGGGCCGCGGGACGTGTCCCAGCTGCAGCAGGTCCCGCAGTGCGGGTGCCCCCAGCCCACGCCACGCGGGAAAGCGCGGCGAGGGAGCCCTGTCGCGGTCCCCGGGTCACAGTTCCCTGCCGAGGGGCCGTTTCGGGACCGCTGCAGATTTCCCAGCCGCTGCCCTTGACCGCATGTCTCACCCCGTGCCGACCGCCCTGGACTTTCCCCGCTCTGGCGTCACGGTTGTTCCCTGGCTGTGGCTGCAGTGTGGCACCGGCTGTGGGTGGTGCCAGGCTGTCCATAGCTCCAGGCTGCACACAGCGCTGGGCTCTCCCACCGCGGCGGCGCTGCCTGTGGCGAGGACAATCATCCTATCCTGGCCGCCTTCTGTCTGCTAGGACAGGTCTGTCACTCGGGCTCTGCTTGGTTTAACAGCCTCCAGGGCCACCCAGGTCTGGTTTGGTCCACACCTGCTGCTTGGGGCGCGCAGAGCCTGGAGAAGGGCCCAATCCCATTAGGACCTGGCTTGGCAGCACTGGGTAGGTTCTGCCCACCCCCCCACGCACAGAAAGTGGGGGAAGGAAGGGCCGGACCCTGCACCCCATGGGCAAGATCTGGGGTGTGTCTGGTCCAGCTGCCCTGTGAAGGTCTGGCCGCACCCCTTGCCATCCACATACCCCATCTCACGGAGCCCTCACCATCATGCCTCAGGGCCAGCACTTCCCACTGCAAGGTCACTGGACGCCGCCACCTGGCTCTTGCCCCATGGAGGGCGTTTGCTGGGTGGCTCCCACGCACCCCACGTCATTGGGAGCCAGTGGCCAGGGCTGGCCCCGTGTCCCCGGCCCCTTATCGGGGGCATTGCTCAACAGCAGGCACGAAGTCGGGGTTGGGCAGGGGCCACCCCTCCCCAGCTGTGGAGTCTGGGTTCGCCATGGGCCGGGCTGCTCCCTGCCAGCGGCACCCCCAGCTTTGTGGGGAGCCACCCGCACCACCGTGGCTGCCACTGCCGTCCCCCTCCTGAGCTGTGATATGCGGGACGGCGAAACTGAGGCACGGACGCGGTGCGCAGGGTCGGGACACGCTGCCCCCGGTTTTCGTGGCTCCTCGACCCACGGGGTCCTGGCGGGGCACCCGCTTCCTTCTCTCTGCGGCTGCTGGGGGGCCCGGCCCAGCCCTGGCCGCGCACCCCACGCCTCCTCCCTCCCTCCCCCCGGGGGCGGGGGGGATGAGGGGGGGANCCCGCTCCCGCCATGGCACTGGGCAAGCTGCAGAAAGTGCTGATCAGCGAAAGCCTGGACCCCTGCTGCCGGGAGATCCTGCAGGCCGCCGGGC
This sequence comes from Phainopepla nitens, assembly GCA_013400175.1. Classification (NCBI taxonomy): domain Eukaryota; kingdom Metazoa; phylum Chordata; class Aves; order Passeriformes; family Bombycillidae; genus Phainopepla; species Phainopepla nitens. The sequence goes on along the minus strand of VXBQ01008796.1, from coordinate 96,854 downwards.
TCCGGGTGCAGGAGAAGCCCGGGTTGAGCAAGGAGGAGCTGCTGCGAGAGATCCGGGTGAGGCAGGGCTGCACCCACGCGTGGGTGGTTGGGTGGGTGCGTGGATGTGTGGGTACAGCTGCAGGCCGGCGGTCCCGGGTGGCAGCGGGACCCCCTCGACCGATCCCCGCCTCCCGTCTGATGCAAGAGCCGGGCCGGTTTCGCATGGCAGATCCCGGACCCCGGCAGCGGCTGTCCCCATCCCGTGACCCACCAGGGGCCACCGGCCACGGCCCTGGTCCCATTCGCCGTGCCTGTCACCCCTTAGGACTGCGATGGGCTCATCGTGCGCTCGGCCACCAAAGTCACGGCCGAGGTTCTCGAGGCGGCAGAGAGGCTGCAGGTGGTGGGCAGAGCTGGCACCGGCGTGGACAATGTGGACGTGGAGGCAGCCACCAGGAAGGGCGTCCTGGTCATGAAGTAAGAGCAGGAGTGTGGGGACATCCGTGCCCGTGATCCTGGGGAGGCCGGGGAGACTTCAATAGGGTGCTTTCCCCACCCACGGCACCCCTGGCACCACCCTGTGTGTCTCCCTCCTCACGGGGCACAGACCCCTGTCAGCCCGGGGGACACACGCCAGTGACACCACTCTCCATCCCCAGCACACCCACTGGGAACAGCCTCAGCGCTGCCGAGCTCACCTGTGGGATGATCCTGTGCCTGGCCAGGTGAGCACAAGGCAGGATGCAGACAGAGGTGTGCCCTACAACCCCCTACCCCGCACTAACCACAGCCTCCTTTTTAGGCAGATCCCGCAGGCAGCTGCCTCCATGAAGGAGGGCAAGTGGGACCGTAAGAAGGTAGGAAGCAGGTGAAGCACCTCTGGGTGGGGGGTGTCCACGTGGGGTGTGCTCGCTCACTCTCCCTCTACTCCCCAGTACATGGGCATGGAGCTGAACGGGAAGACGCTGGGCGTGCTGGGGCTGGGACGCATCGGCAGGGAGGTGGCCACTCGCATGCAGGCTTTTGGCATGAAGGTGAGGAGACAGGGCAGGGAGGAACGATGGGGAGCACAGACCCTCCTGACCTGGCCAGAGCCACCGTGCCAGGCTGTAAGAGTGAGTGCCTGCTCTGCCTCAGACCATCGGCTATGATCCCATCATCACCCCCGATGTCTCAGCCACCTTCGGGGTGGAGCAGCTGCCGCTGGAGCAGATCTGGCCCCGCTGCGACTTCATCACGGTGCACACACCACTACTGCCCTCCACCACGGGTATGGAGTGGGCACAGTCACAGGGAGGTTTGGGGAGAGCTGGGACAGCCCCTTTCTGCTCACAGGCCTCCTTCCGCAGGGCTCCTGAACGACAGCACCTTTGCCAAGTGCCGCCGCGGCGTGCAGGTGGTGAACTGTGCCCGCGGTGGCATCGTGGACGAGGGTGCGCTGCTGCGGGCGCTGCAGTCGGGGCAGTGTGGTGGGGCTGCCCTCGATGTCTTCACACAGGTGAGTGGGGCTGTGGTGGGGACCCCCTGAGCTTAGCTTTGTCTCAGCACCGCCTTAATTTTACCCAAACCAGGGCAGGGTTGCCAAACCCCACAGGGTTACCAGCCTAGTAAACCCTGTGGGGCTGGGACCAGGAACAGCCCTTCTCAGCTTCCCTCCTTGCAAAGGAGGTGGGGTAAATGCCCCTTGCTCCGAGCTCCCAGGTAGGTGCTGGGAGCTGATGGCAGGATGGAACTGTGTCTGCAGGAGCCCCCCAAGGACCGTGACCTGGTGAACCACCCCAACGTCATCTCCTGCCCACACCTGGGCGCCAGCACACGAGAGGCACAGAGCCGCTGCGGCAAGGAAATCGCCATGCAGATCGTGGACATGGCCATGGGGAAGGGGCTGAGCGGCGTAGTGAGTCCCCCTGCAGCACCTGGCCTGCGTGCCTCAGTTACCCCAGGTGTAACCCATGGGTGCATTGGCAGCAGTGCACCGTGGGGGATCCCTGGTAGGATCTCACCGCTCACTCTCTCACACAGGTTAATGGGCAGGCTCTCAGCAAGGCTTTTGCGCCCCAGACCCAGCCCTGGATCACCCTGGCCAGGGCTCTGGGCACAATACTGTGCACGGTGGGCAAGCAAGTGCAGGGCAGCATGCAGGTCTGCACCCTAGGTGAGCCTGGGTGTGGGGACCCCAATGGGCAGGCAGGAGAACAGATAGACAGGAAGGTGGTTAACAGTGGGATTGGAGCCCTAGAGTGTGCAGGGATGGATGGGTGGAGGGATTGAGTGGGTGGGAGGACCAGCCCTAGGCTGGCCACTCCACTGCAGGCCTGGTCTCTCTGCTGCTGGCTCATGCACACCTCCTCCCTGCACCCCAGGGACACCCCTGAAGGAGGCTGGGAGCTACCTGGCACCTGCTGTGGCCATGGGCATGCTGGCTGGAGGGACACAGAAGGAGGTGACCCTGGTGAACGCCACGCTGCTAGCCCAGGAGGCTGGGCTGAAGGTGTGTGGACACCCGGGCTCTGCACTCCAGCCTACTGTGCCTTCCCCACCAAATATGAGCCTGGGGACACCCTACCGGGCTGCTAATGCAGCACTGGGGCTCGGTGTTCCCTGGGGTGCTTCTGAGGACATCCCTGCCCCGCCCCAGCCACATGCAGCACCTGGGCACTGAGTGGCCCTGTCTCCCTGGCAGGTCACAACCACCCACAGTGATGTGGCCCCTGAGCCCGACAGCAGCACTGGGCTGGTGCAGGTGTCCCTGCAGGGCACCCCACACCAGGTGATGGGGACGGTGCAGGGCAGCACCCCGGTCCTGCGGCAGATCAATGGGGCCACCTTCAAGCAGCCAGCCCCGCTGTCCGGCCCTGTCCTCATCTACAGAGCCAAAGCCTCCGATGCCAGTGCTCTGGCCATGCTGACCGGTGAGTCCCTGTGTCAGTCCTGAGCTGCAGGGACATCCTGGGGAACCCCTGCCTCTGAGCTAGAGCTGAGCCCCTGCTACAGCAGATATTGCCTGGAGAGATGGATGGATGGATGGATGGATGGATGGATGGATGGATGGATGGATGGATGGATGGATGGATGGATGGATGGATGATGGATGGATGGGGGGTTTGGACAGGGGGTTATATGATGTTGCACAGAGGACTTGGGGTAGAGGAAGAAATGGCATCATGGACCTCGGAGCAGGGTGTTGGGCTGAGCAAAGGCTCAGCTCCCTTTTGGGTGCTGAGGCAGTGGGGCAGCCTGTGGTCCCTAATTCCTATCCTCCTCTCCAGGGCTGCTGAGCAAGGCAGGGGGCCAGCTCCTGTCCTACCACAGCTCCAGCACAGTGGCAGGGGAGCAGTGGAGCGTTGCAGGGCTCTCAGACCCCCTGTCCAACCTCGGCGAGCTAAAGCCACGTGTCACAGAAGTCTTCCAGCTCCATCTGCTGTAGACTGCCGACAAGGACTCCCCCCATGGCCGCAGCATGGACCCTCCCCCAGCTAAGGAAGCATTGCACATGGCCATCTCTGACCCCCACACTGGGTTTGGGGTGGCCTCACGTTCAATAAAGGGTCTAGAAAGATAAAACATGTCTGTGCAGTTCTTTGTCCTCAACCCCAAACCCCCTCCCTCAGGCCGCTGCTGCTCCCCAGCCCTGCTGCTGTTTGCTGAAGGGTTCAAAGGTCTCTGTGGCTGCTGAGGTCCTGTCTGGCCACAGTCCTATGCTGGGACATGGTCGAGGGAGCAGTGCTGCAAGGGGCATGAGCCCTCCTGTCAGCCACTGCGTCACCTGTACCCTCCTGCCCACGGGTTTTGCCATGAGGATGTTTCAAGTTAATGACATCATGGGGAAAATGCCATCTTGCCCCCCTAAACTGGCAGCTGGGAGGCTGGGGCTTGACTCCCCCAAAATGTCAGGGCATACTCCCATGTCTAACATGGCAGGTGGCCATGGAATAAATCCTGTAAGCAGCTGTGATCCAGACTGGTGGTTGTTAATTGGGAGGGATCTGGGATGGGAGGAGACCATTCAAGACCAGGAGCCAGAGCCAGGCTGATGCCCCCTCCTATCCACTCCTTTATTCCCCTGCACTACCCAGATGTTTGCAGAAGGCATTGCAATCTCCAACAGCTCTGGGGCCCGAGTCACTGCTGGCCATTCCCCACCCATACAAAGTGAACTTTCCCACATAGGCCTGCCCTGGATGTGGGGAATGAACAGGGGATGACAGTGGGGAAAGAGAGCATCCCCCTCACCAGGGCTCACCACGCTGGTGATCCCACTCTAGATGGGCTTCCTAGCATATTCCCGGCGGTACTTGGAATCCACCCGTGTCAGGTACCAGGTGCCAGGGAAGAGATCCGCCTGGGAGCCGTGGGGAGCGTGGTCGGCTGCAGGGAGAGGGCAGTGATGCTCCGGGATACTGTGGGCTCCCAGCAGGGCAGGGTCACATCCCCCCAGCCCCACTCACCCAAATGATGGGTTTCCTCCCGTCGCTTCATGATCTCGGCGAAGTCCTGCGGGGCCACGCGCTTGCGGGCGTCCAGGCGAGCGGGCAGGTCAGCCAGGCTGGAGACCAGCTTGTCCAGAGGTGAACCTGGCAACGGGCACCCCACGTGTGAGATGGCACCGCTGACAGCCCCAGGCTGCCCTCCCTTCCCAGTCTGTCTCTCCCCTGGGGCTCACCTGGGGCTGCATCCTGCGAGACACGGAAGGAGAACATGCTGGCAGCCAGTCCCGAGCCGTAGGAGAAGGCCCCGATCCGGGAGCCAGCCAGGTCCCGTGCTGAGCACCTGAAGCAAGAGGTGAGGGGGTTACAGGACATTTGGGCCGAGGGGGAAATGAGGATGTAGGGGGCTGCCTCCTTTGTAGGCAGGCAAATCTTTGGGGCCACATTTCTGAGGGAGTGTGACCCTAGAGTGCGGTGGTGCCAGGGGGCTCCAGGACAAGGTTTTTGTTCCTCTCAGAGCCTGTCTGTTCCCATGACTCCTTTCCCATGGGATCACTCATTCTGCTGGGCATGACAACGGGTTTTCATCCTCCTGGTGATGACAGGAGGGCTTTACGCACTGGCCCAGCTCCAGCGAGCTGGGATGAAAAGTCTGGCAGGGAGATGGCCTGGAGCAGGATGCAACATGGAGATGCAATGAAAAGATTAGGTTCCTGTTGAGGCAGGGGGAGATGAGGGCTGGGAAATGAGTTCTGCCCCTCTATCCAGCCAGGGAGTGGCCTCTCCAAAACAACCTCCTCCCTCTTCCCAAGTGTTTTGGGGGACTCACTGGGACAGGAGGGAGGCCAGGCAGCCATACATGGACGGTGTGTACATGTTGCCGTTGCGGGAAGAGAGGAGCAGGGAGGGCTTGGTCTTCTGGTTGAAAATGTCCTGGCTGGCTGCCTGGAATGCCTTCTCCACCTCCTTGCTAGTGTAGGTGTCCTCCAGCTTCACACCGCTGCCCAAAGAGAGACCAGCTGGAACCCCAGACCAGCACACCCCTGGCTGGGCTGAGGGATGGGGGACACGGCACGGGGACCCACCGGAAGGACTGCAGCCCCTTGTAGAGGCCGGAGGCTGTGTCGGGGTTGGGGGAGGCCAAGAAGTCATTCAGAAGCAGCCGCCCCACTGACTTCTGCACCAGCTTGCAGAAGGGCGAGTGGAAGATGATGTACTTGAAGTCATCGAGGGTGAAGGGCCTCTGGATGCCAGCTGGGAGGTAACAAGGGGCCATCAGTATCCAGGGGTCTGCGATGGGCACCTTTGGGGCGCTGCCACTCACCCTGCTGCCACTGAGTCTCTGCCTTCCGTCGGTACACGGCGTAGCAGCGGTCCAGGGCCCGCAGGTAGCACTGGATGGAGAGCTGCCCGTCCACCACTGGGTACTCAGAGGACAGATCTGGTTTGTAGAAGTCGTAGGCGTGCTCCATGTGGGTTCCACGCAGGCCTGGGAGCACGGGGAGAGCCAGCTGTCAGAGAGCGTCAGGAGGTCCCAGCCCAGTGGCAAACACCCAGGGGTGCTGCCTGCCGTGCCACCCCTGGAATCCAGCAGCCTCCCTGAGTCACTCCATGGTGCCCACAGGGATGTGGTTAGGCAGCACCCTGGAGTACCCAGCAGGGTCTGGCTGAGCAGCTCTGCCCAGGGCTGGGACATGGATGCATGGCACCCAGAAACAGCACCCACCAGCTCGCCACCCACAGGGTCTCATGACACTGACCTCTCTCCAGCACCAGCGGGGCATTGGGGCCCACCAGCATGGCGATGGCACCGGCACCTCCTGTGGGCCGCGCGTTCCCTGTGGCATAGACGGCGATGTCCCCACACACCACCACGGCGTACCGACCTGAGGGACGACAGAGGGACTGGCAGGGCCAGCAGCGGCTGGAAGCCTCCATCCCACGGCCCTTGTGTGTTCCCATCTCCATGCTGCCAGGTGTTACACCAAGATGGGCAAGAAATGGGTGATGGAGAGCCTGGAGGTGCAGTGGCTCCCTTTGCAGTTGGAGCATCTCTATGTTTTAGGTCACCTCCTGCCTCCTTCCCCCATCCCACAGCACCCACCCAGCATCCAGCCCCACAGCATGGTCCCTGCCTGCACTCACCATCCCAGGCACTGGACTCCACCCAGGCGGCCGCGTTGAAGAGCGAGGCCGTGCCCCCATAGCAGGCGTTGGTAGTGTCGATTCCCTCCACGTCAGTGTTGCCCGAGTCATGGAAAAGTTGCATGAGGACGGTCTTGACAGCCTTGGATTTGTCGATGACGGTTTCGGTGCCCACCTCCAGGCGGCCGATGGCGTCCCAGGAGAGGCGCCCGTGCTCCACCAGCCGCTGCACCACAGTCAGGCACAGGGAGTTGATGTCCTCGTGGGCGGCGCAGAAGCCCATCTGCTTCTGGCCCAGGCCCCGTGTGTACTTGCCGGCCTCTACGCCATCAAACCGCTCCAGTTCCTCCTGATCCACGTACTGGGCAGGGAAGTACACCTCCAGGGCCAGTATGCCCACATCCTTGGGCCACGCACCTGTCCCAGCAGTGCTGGAGAGGCTGTGGGACAGAGCGAGTGGCAACAATCCCATGGCAGCCTTGGGAGCAGAGNAGGAGGAAGAGACTCCCCTTCCCCACCAAGGTTTAAGAGCTCAGCCAGCTCCCCACCCCTACCCCGGTTTTGTCTCTAGCCCCCCGATCCCTGTGGATGCTCACCATGCCCTCTGCCAAGCCGTGGGATGCTGGGTGCCCCGGGGTGCCCGCTCTGGCCCCGGCGGTGCCCACCTCGCACCCCAGCAGCGCGCGGCGCGCCCGACCCAGCGCAACATCTTCACCCCGGCCACTGCGCCGACAAACGGATGGCCGGCCGGACAGACAGACAGCAGGAAGGGCCTTGCGTGGTGCTTTTATAAACTGCGTGGGCAGCTCGGCACAGCCCTCCCGGCCTTTATCAGCCTGCCGGACCCTGGCGCTCAAAGGTCACCGAGCGCCAGCCAACACGACAGGGGCAGCAGAGCTTCGGAGGGGGGAGCTTGCGAGGGGTCTTCGCCTTGTGCCCCAAAACCCCGGGGACACGGAGCCGTAGGCGGGGCTGAGCAGCGGGACGAGTTGTCCCACGGCCCTGGCTGCCCTGGCTCAATGGCAGCTCCGGTGCTAGGCTTGCCTGCACGGCTGTGGTCACTGTGTGGCCTCCCTGGCTGCTCCCGACATCCCGGGCAGGGAGCAGAGGGCGGCCAGGCTTCCGTGCCAGCATCATCTGTGCTGCCCGGGACGCAGTCCACGTCTGACACGTGCCACAACTCTGGGGGGGTAAAAATCCCATGAGTTGGGTGAGGGCAGAGCCATCTTCAAAGCAGCAGAGCAAACAGCCACGTGATGCCTGTGGCAACATAACCATGACACAAAAGGGGCCTTTGGACCCGCTGCTGCTGTCAACACAGCCCTGGGGCAGTGTCACCGCCCCCAGATCCCTTGGGGAGCTGTCTGCACCTGGGGGACCACCTGTCCCCAGGCCTGCACACCCACAACAGCTCCCGTCCCCACTCACATCTGTGTCCCAGGTCTCCATGTCTACACTTTGGGGACACTCCTGTCCCCCCAGCTGCTCCCCAGGGACACCTGTTGTGTTTGGCACCTGGGGGCTGGTATGAGCAAACATGAGTGCTCAGCCAGGAGAGCGACTGTCCCCACAGCTCCTGGGGACTCATCCCCAAACAGGTCTGCAGCACCGGCAGCACAGGAGCCTCTGGAAGGGGGGAAGCTCAGGGAGCCGTGGCACTGCCCATCTCTCCCTCATGGACCAGCCCACAGCTTTGCACCAGCACCAAGCTCACACAGCACTTGCATGCTTCTTTTTTTTATAAGATGTATTTATAGGAGATGCGAGGAGACAGTCAGAGGGGTGGCACGGGAGGAACGTCGCCGGCGCGGGGTCCCCCACAGGCCAGGGCTGTGCTCAGTGCAAGGGGTAGAACTTGCAGATGTAGTGATACTGCCGGGAGCAGTCACCACTGGACCACACAGAGAAGCCTGTGGGAGAGACAGGCAGGGGGTTGGCGGGGGCCACGGCGGGGATGGGCACCAGCTGTGCCCAGCGCAGCCCTCCAAGGGGATGGGACCTGGAGGAGGAGGGAGATGGGCCGAGCCCAGGCGCTGGAGCTGGTGCAGGGACCGAGCACTCACCGCTGTGATGGGTCAGCATGGCACAGCTCCCCCCTTGGGCACCGTTCCCAGGCATCTCACTGGTGGCACTGTAGTCCTTCCCACTCGTCCACTGCCAGGCTTGCCTCTGTGCAGGGAGAGGGTGGTTCAGAGGCCCTGCTGTCCCTCAGTCCCCATCACCCCTGCCGCCCACACCTCACCTCTGTACTCTTCTGAAGTCCAATCCAGACGGGCTGCACACGCTGGTAGTAGGAGATGGTTTTCTGCAGAGTGGCTGCCTCTTGGGTGTCCTCCACCCAGGCCAGGTGGGCGCCTTTCTTGACGTCCTGGCACTGACTCTGCAGGGAGAGCTGTCAGTGCCAGGGCACCTCAGGGAGACTGTTCCCCTGTGTACCCTGGTGGGCTTACCTCAGCCTCCTCCCAGGTCCGAGGCTCGGAGAAGTACTTGAAGCAGCTGAGCTTGTAGTAGTACCAGCCATCGGGGCAGTAGTTTATGTACCTGCCATCTGTTTGGGGAGAGCCGTGGGCAGGGATGAGGGACAGCTGGCATCGCTGCCTGGAGAAGAGCGTGGCTCCCTCCTGGCCCAGCTACAAAAGCAGCTGCCCCTCGAGCCGTGGCACTCACCGACTGGCTGCAGGAGCCCCACGCAGCCCAGCAGCAGGAGGGCGAGTCTGGCCGCAGCCGCCATCCTCCTTGCTCCCTGTAAAGGCTCGGGAGGGTCACACAAGGTCCCTTGGGGGTCAGAGAGTACTACCTGTGCCCAGAGAGTGCACACCTGCCCCGCTGTGGGCTGAGCCTGGCCCTTTTCAGCCTGGAGGAGATGACAGGCTGTGCCCCCATCTCTGCTCCCCGGCACAGGTCACTGCCACGTGCCCGCACCCCGTGCCCCAGGCATGGCTTGGAGTACCCAGCACACTCCGGCAGCCGATTATCCCGGCCCCATCAGCCCCAGACTCAGCAAGAGGCATCTAGGAGAGTCCCTCTGTGGGGACAAGGGGAGGGTGCTGTCGCGGACACGGGTCAGGGGACTCCAGCCAGGCAGTGGCACAGGTGGGGCTGCAGGGACTATGTGCAAGCGGCGCTTTCACGCCCTGAGCCCGTAGCGCTGCCCAGGCTGGGAGGCAAACCGGCCACATCCGCTTAGTTCCCCTTTATCTGGGCTAATCCCTGGGCGCTGGGGCCGATTTGCAAATTCAGCTCCTCTTCCCCTCAAAGAAGCAGCGACAAAAGTCAACACAGGGCTGAAAAATGCAGCGTCACAGCCTGCCCCATCCAGCGAGGGCAGAGCTCAGCTCCTGCGGGAGTTGCCAGGGAGAGGGACGAGCTCCTGTTCGCCCGTGAGCCAGCTCTGAGCATCCCGAGGCCCCAGCTGCCTTGTGAGGGTCCTCTTCCTCACCTGGTGTCCGGAGGCGGTGAGGAATAGCGGCTTGACGCGGGTCACCGGGACGGGAGAGGAGAGGAGGTGCCCTTTATAGCCTGGTGCTCATCAGCGTGTGTTTGCCCAACTCACCATAAAAATCTTACTGCTGACCCCCCTCCATCCCCCACTTTGCTGGAAAATTGCCCAGATCTCCACTCTGTTTGCGTTTAACATATCTCCAGAAACAGACAGGAAGAACCTGTCCTTGTTGGTCAATAAACCCCCTGCAATTATCATTATTTGCTCCCGCGATACAGATATAATCTTCCAGCCCAGCGTAGCCTGCCATCTGGCAGGGATACCCGCTTGGGCCAGCCCTGGATTGCCCGGGGGCTGGCGGGGATGAGCCCCGGCGGTGATCCCCCGATCCCGGCCAGAGCATCCCTGCCACAAGTGGCCGGGTCGTGGGTCCGACCCCCTGGCACTGCCCCTGTCCCCGACCAAGAGATGGCACCCGTCCGGGCCCCACGCCCTGCCCAGCTCTGCCTTGCGTCATCCACACACCGCCCTTGTTTGAACTGCCGGGAGATGTTTGCGAGCAGGATGCGGGACGTCGGGATGTGGGAACAGGCTGCAGCCGGGGGCCGGCGATGCCATCAGATAGCGGGGAGGGTGCCCAGCCCTCGGGCCCGGCCGTGACGCAAGCCTTCATCCCTCTGTGTCCCTCCGGGAGGAAGGACAGCAGCAGCAGCCCCTCACTGCCCCTGCCCCAGGCGGCTCCGTGCACAGCCAGCCCGGAGAGGCTGCTGCCGGCATGGAGCTACAGGAATGAGCTCCTGGCCCCAGCAGCTGGAGCCCTTCGGCAAGGTCTGGTGCAACCTTCTCTGCCGTGGTCCTTGCTCCTCGCCCCGGGGTGTCCTCTGCAGCTGGGGGAGGCAGCTGGAGCTCTCCACGTTCCTGCTGCCACCACGCTGCTCCGGAGCGTCACTTTGCTGGCTCCTGATGGACCAAAGTGGCTCTGAAAGATCATCCTGCTGCCTGTCCCATGGTTCCTGCTGCTGCCAGCTCTGGCCAATGCCTGGGTCTCCTTCCCAAAACCCTTGGTGGAGGCCAGTGGGGAGGAGAGGAGCTGTCCTTGAGGGCCTGGTGTTCACCAGCATTAGTGTGACCCAGGAGGCAGCTACCTGCAGAAGATCCAGAGCCAGGGCTGAGCCCTGCTTCCTCCCACATGGGGAGCTTGCCGTCAAGCTCAAGCCACGTACAGCCCAGGGATCTGCCACGGGACCTCCTCTGTGGCAGCATTTGCTGAAACATGCAGCCAGTGAACGCTGCTACACCCACAGGGAGCAGCTCCCTGCCAGCATGCAGAGGCAGGTCTGGCTTCTGCCCCGGGGAGGGAGGAGGATCAGACCCCTCTCCTTCAGTAGGACAGAGCTGCTGCTTCTTGCTAGGCCTCCTCTGGGGTACAAGGGGTGAAACCTTCTCCTGTCCAAACACAGCTGTTGCCTGCTATCACTTCTGAAAGAAACAACCTGCCACACATCAGCTGCCCTGATCAATGGTGAAACCCCGCAAACACAGCAACTCCCCAGAAAACAGAACTCTACCCTTAATTTATGAAACCCCGTGAAAAATCTCCCCCAAAGGCCTAAGGCTCTTCCACTACTCCTCAGTTAGGTAAGGGATGCGGCAGCTCCCTGCCTGGATGGTTCAGTTTGGATGCAACACAGCAAGTTTCCACAAGCCCTTGGCCATCCTGGGCTGGGGAAGAGGCATGAGCAATCCCAAGGAGACACAGCTTCAAATCTCAGCTCAGTGCAGCTGTGCCAGGGGCTCGGCAGAGCTCGCTAAACTTTGGCACAGATATGCAGGCTCTGGGAGAACATGGATGAATGCCTCCAGGAGGTTTGGACTCGCCCAGCTGGCTCTACCAGGAGATAAAGGAGCTGCACTGTTTGAATATTAAACCCTTAAAATGCCCCCAGCAGCTTTACCTGAGCTCATCACCCGAATTCAGCTACTGGCTCCATTTGAGTCCACAGCAAGAGCTGGAGAAAGCCAGGTGAGCACCAGTGGAGCCCAAGGCTTCATTGGCACCTCTGAGCTTCCAACACAGCACAGCAGCTACTGACAGTTTGCTTTCTGATTGCTCAAGTCAAACTCTTCAAGCCTGAGACCAGCACAGAGGAGTAGTGATTCCCTGTTTCAGAGGCTGGAGAATCACCTATCTTCATGCTCTTAAGTCTGGAGAAATGGAGGCTCAGGGGGGACCTTATCACTCTCTACAACAACCTGAAAGGAGGCTGTAGACAGGCAGGGGTCGGTCTCTTCTCCCAGGTAAGAAGCAACAGGATGAGAGGAAATAGCTTCAAGTTGCACCAGGGGAGGTTTAGATACAAAGGAAAATTTTGTCAGTCAGGCATTGGATCAGGCTGCCCAGAAACTGGTGGTGTCACCATCCCTGGAATATTCCAAAAACATCTGTATGTAGCATTTGGGGACAATTGGGGTGAACACAGCAGTGCCAGGTTAAAGACTGGACTTGATGATCTTAAGGGGCTGTTCCAACCTTAAGGATTCCATGCATCAACTGCTAAGACAAAGCCAAGAAGGCAGCCCCAGCTCCAGAGATGAGGGTCCTCTTCCCTGCTGGAAGGACAGCAAACAGCCAAGGGAAGCAAGCAGGACCTGAGAGCAAGCAAATCCACAGCCCCACTAACCACTGCCTGACCCACACTCACTCACCACCTTTCTAAAAGCCACACAAATACCCCAGCCCTTCCCTGGCTCCCACAGGCAAGCAAGAGCTCTTATCCAAAGTGCCTAAGAAAGAACCCATCCCTCCCCACCCTTCCCAGTATGCCCAGCTGCTTGGCTGCTGGTTATGGCCCCCATCTCAGCTAACCAAGAGACCCAAAATCCATCTGCTACACCCACACCAGGATGCTTCCAGCTCCCTTCGGTGCAGCCAAGTGGTGGGGTTCACGTGGTGCTGAGACAGGGCACCCCTTTTCCATTTTTAAGCCAGTGGCTGAGCCACAGTAGCCAGGAAAACAAACAAAAACAGCAGCACACACACTGGGCACATACTTTTTATTCTGGGGATAAAAATTGCTTATACATTTGGCAGCAACTATTTTCATAAAAGACTTTTATAAAAAATGTAAAAATAAGCAAATATTTTCCATTATTAATATAGGAAAATGCTGCTGTGTGAATGGTTACTCTACAACTTACGAGATAAAATACCACCTTAAGGAGATATTATCTTTACAAGTAGTTAAAAAAAAGAAAAAAGGCAGAGGGCCATCGTATTAACAGGCCAGGCACAGAACCGGCTTCATTCCACAGAAAGCACTCATCTTGTAAAAGGTAGCCACAAATATAAAAAGGCACTTGGTTATTTGGAGCTATCGAGCAGAAGCCCTTTGTTTCTTTAGCATGGATGTAGCAACACTTCATTATTTGCAGTGAAACGTGTACCTGGACAGACCCCCCTGGAGGTCTGAGTCAGCTGCAGCTGCACTTCAGAGGCCACGCTGCAGCGAGCATGGCAGGGAACATGCTGTGTGCGCCGTGAAAAGCGGTAACTTCACACGGAATTAAAAACTTCAGCCCAAAACAACGGCCCCGGGAACCAGCTCCTCCTGAGGCCCTGCCTTCATGTACCATTGAGTGGAATTGGGGAAAAAAAAAAAAAAAGAAAAAAGAAGAAAAGCAACTTTGACTCTTGATTAGAATGGAAATAAACACCAGAGACAATACTGTACATGGTAGGGTGTTGGATGGCCTGCTCGGAGGGGAGCAGCCTTCAGTCCTTTGGCAGCAGCCAGCAGCCCCGAGCTCTTTGGAAGACGTGTCTGCAGCATTCCCCTGAAGAGGTAGGAGCAAACCATCCCCACAAATGTTCACTTGGGCTGCTGGCTGGTCTGGAGCCCTTCAGAGAAGTGCTGCTCTTGTGGGCAAAGCAGAAAGAGCAGCTGTTTGCCTAAGGTCAGTGACAGCTGGCTTCCACAGCTCCAAAACTATCAGGGGAGCCGCACTACAAGTGGCCCTACTGTTCCACAGAGCACGTGGGGCTCCTTGGCTGGAAAAATCTCCACTCAGGTTGAGGCTGAGAGCACAGGACAGCCCCAAACCTGCGCGCCAAACTGCAGGAGGCAATGGTTTTTTTTTTTTTTATTTGGTCTGCTGCCACAGCCCAGCTCCTGGCTGCTGGCATGCTGCTCGTGCTGCTGGAAGCCTGCCTGGCAGTCAGTGCTGCAGCCTCCATGAGCTGGGAGGAGAAGACAAGGCAGCTCTGACCCAGGGCTGCAGCAAAACAGACACTTTTCAAAGGGCTGGATGTCATTCCTGACGCAGAAGGACACACACTGCAAACACATAACTGCATGTTTGACACTTCTTGATAATACCATAAAGAGGCAGCATATGGTATCTGGAGACAGGACACACAGCCACCCTTGGATGGAGGGGAGGGGACTACTGTGCAAGAACGCTGGGAGCTTGTGTTACCAGTTTTTGAAACACTCGTGCTGATCTCAAAAGGCCTGTATCAGTTGCAGTGCATCTCTTCTGGCATGGGAGCCCACGAAGGCAGTCATGGACACTCCTGGCAGGATGGGGGCACGGGGAGAGTAGTGTGTCAAAATGGTCAGGGGTGTCTCGGGGAAGAGATGGGCCCACGGGCCATCATGGCAGGAAGACCAGGTCAGACCAGCGTTTTTGGGAGGGAAAATAACAAAACAACCTAAAAAGACTATATGTATACATAATCTCATAACACCTGGAGAGCAGGCAGTGAGAACGCTAAGGGGTGTTAGTGGGTCTCTATAAGACCAAGAGTCCTGAAGAGGAAAGGGTGAAGCTGCGTGACTGGAGGCATCACTTGACCTGCAGGTGTTTTGGGAGGTCCAGCTCGCTTGCTGAGCAAGAGTGGACGAGGGAAGGAAGGGGGCTAGGAATGTGGGTGCAGCTCTGAGCTGTGTCAAGACAAGGCAACTTGAACTCGAGGAGAACTAGTAGAAGGTGCTTCAGAGAGAGGTTACGTGGGTAACAGGAGGAGTAACAAAATAAGGATACAAAGCTGGTTTTGGCTAAATTTCTGGAGAAATGACCACAAGATGTATTAAGATGAAGAGCTGTCTCCCCAAAGCAACGGTGGAACATGTTTAAAAGACTGGAGAATCCAGTGCAGACAGCAGTCATGTCCAAGGTGCGTGGGAGTTGGTTAGAAGTGACATAGCTGGTCTTCTCCATCACCAGCTTCTACAATTCTCCGTTTAGCATAAAAGCATACAAGTCTACAGCGACCACAGTCCCTCCAACAAAAGAATATCCTGGGCTCATTAAGACTCTTGGATGCTAAAATGGTTCTTCATTTCCATCGTGGAAGACCTTCATGAGTTCTGGAGTCCGCTTTAGTCGGACTGCACCATGGGCAGCCTTCAGGCATACACCTGCATGTTGTTCCGCTGCTGCTCTGTCATGTGGGCAGCCGCTGGCCCGCGCTGGTTGTTACTGGGACTGGTTGCCACGTCAGACCAGTCAGAGGCAGAGTGTGGGGAAGAGCTTGACCACTGGTCCGGAGATTCGGGCGACGGAGTCAGGTACGGGTGCTCCCCTTGTAAGTGCCGGTTGTGGCTAGGAGTCCGTTCTGTGGCCGAGGAGTAGCAGCTGTGCTGGGAGGGAGGCGTGGGGTACTTCCCCATCGAGCTCTGGAACTGGTGGTAGGCCGGGAGGACCGTCTGAGCCACCTGCCCATCCTGCTGAGGGATGGCAGCCATGGAGAACGAGGCGCTGGGCAGCTGGGCTAGATCTGGGATCTGGTACATGGAGCTAAGAGGGCCAGCCATGTTCTGAGCGCAGTTTGACTGGGCCTGCTGCGGCAGTGCTTGCTGGTTTATGCTGCCCTTGGGAACCAGCTGGAAAGTCATGATGGGGGGTAAAGACTCCCTGGACACCCCCAGGTGCTTCGCATCTGCTTGAACCAAGCCACTCTGCTGAGAAACGCTGGGGTGGGAATGCATCACCTGGGGCACCATGCCAAACATCTCGTTGTACTGGGACTCATTCACCTCCATGCGATTCATCCACTCGGTGGAGACGTTGCCTGGGCGCAGCCTGCCCAGCCCGCTGTTGGGAGGAGTGGTTCTGTGCTGCGAGAGCAGCTGGCTGACGGACGGCAGCACCGTGCTGGACCCACGTCCCAGGGGCTGCATCTCGTGGAGGTTGGAGAAGGACATGGTGTGAGCAGCCTGCACCGACGGAGCGGTCAGCAGCGAGCTGGGCGACGAGTGCAGCACGCCTGGAGACGGCATCACAGGAGAAGAGGTTGGTTCAGATGCAAAAGCATGGGGAGACTCCAGGGAATCCACCGGTGACAGGGTCACTGAGCTCTCTGAAAACTGCCCTTTGCCCTCACTGAGGGACTTCTTCCTTCTCCTCTTTGCATCTTTGGTGAGGCTGGTAGGCATGCCTTTGGCATTCGGTTTTCGTGACTTCTTGCTTAGTGAAGCGTGTTTCAGGTTGAGGAAGGACCTGTTGGGGCCACAGATGACTGGGGAGAGGGCAGAGTTCAGCATGGCCCCAGGGTGCCCGGCAGGGCTGTGGGCCACGTTGTACTCGTTGAGGAGCTGCACAATGTCGTGGTGCATCCGGTCCTGGGCCACGTCCCGCGGCAGCCGGTCCATGTGGTCCGTGATGTCTCGGTTGGCAAAATGGTCCAGCAAGATTTTTGCGGCCTCGAAACTGCCTTCCCGAGCAGCAAGGAAGAGTGGAGTCTCCTCCTGGAAACACAGAGAGAAAATATTTTAGCAGCTGCAGCGTGAGGGGACTGACTTACACTGGCAAGCATGGTATAATGCAGTGTCACATTAACAGTCCCCAAGAGCCACCCACTGAAAAAGGCAGATTACAGATAATTTCATACACAGCAGTGGAGCAGAGGCTGCAGTTTCCCACCAGGAAGGGCACTATTGTGCCTTGGATCCTTGGAGGAAAGATTTTCTCCTGTGCCTTTTTCCTATTGCCCACTATGAGGAAAAGGTACAAAAGGCTATAAATAGCCCCAGTAAGGACCTAGAGCTTGTTGGTAGCTCTAAAATCCACTGAGCAATAGATAATAATCCAAAAAAGATACTTTAGTCAGAGGAGAGAAATCAAGGACTAGGACACAGCAAAAACTAACAGTGAAGCTACAGAACATCTGCACAGTGCAGAGAGTGTGTCAAACAGAGGGGCTTGTCCCCCATCTCCACCCTGCACTGAGATCCCTGGAAACATCACAGGACATGACTGCTGCTGTGCCACCAGGTATTTTGCTAACTGGAATCCAGCTGTTTGACACCAGCAGCACTCCACTTGCTGCTCTCACACACCATTGACTGTGTCTTGCATTCCTTTCCTGCAAGGAAACCAGGACAGCCCTCATGCCCAGCACTTGGCCAAACAAGGAAGAGAACTGCACTCCCGTATCAGAAACCCTGTAAGACACCCAGTGCTTGGGGAGAGCTCCAGTCACAGCCTGGGTTTGGAAGATCTGCACTGAGCACCCAGTTAAGAAAATCTGAACATATTTCACTACCAACAGTGAAGAGATGCTTTGAGTTAGGAAGCACAGGCTTGCTGAGCACTGCCACACTGTACCTTGTTATCCTGCATGTCTCTGTTGGCTCCATTTTTCAGCAGTACTAGTGTTGCTTCCACATTGTTGACAGCAGCAGCCCAGTGAAGAGCAGATTTACCTGGAGGGAAACCCAACAACATTAGTAACAAACCAAGGAGATATTTTGCTTCTCCTCCAGGATTGTTTAACCAAGCCACTGTACAGCAGCCTGTAGTCTACTACCACTGGAGCACTTTGCAGGAGAGCCCAGTGTGTGATTTAGCTACAGAATTCATGAAGAGCCCCCACACTGGGAGAGCAGAACCCACCCCTCTCTGCTCACACCATGGCAAATATTTGCCCAGCCTGGCACATGGTGTCCACATTACCATGGTCATCCACGGCGTTCACATCAGCCTGGCAATTAATGAGCTCGGCCACCATCCCTTCCACAGCCAGACGTGCAGCCAGAATTAACGGGGTTGTCCCATCATTCATCCGAGCATCCAAGTCTGTCACTCTGTTACGGATCAGGATCTGGACAACAGGGGAAGATGGATTCTTTTCAGTACCACTACAGACCAAAACTGAGGATGTGGCAGAATCTCAAGAGAAATTTTGCAATGACAAAGCAGCCTGAGCACTGAAATGCAAGGAGCCAGACAACAGGTGACGGGGCAAACAGACCAAATAAATACACGCCAGATGATTTATGCACGCTGAGTTCTTCAAGCTACGAATACCCAAGGAAACTGGATGTAAAATAGCTCTGCCTGGCCACCACACCGCAGAAGGCACGAGAGCAGGGCTGTGAGCGAACAGAGCACAGCTTGGACAGGCTCATACAAATACAGAGCCCGGAGTTCTCCAGTGGCCATACCTGGAAGACCCCCTGGGCGTCAGCAGCCACAGCTGCGTGGAGAGGAGTCCGTCCCATGTTGTCCCGAGCATTGGCATCGGCCCCGGCATCCAGGAGCCGCTTGGCAGCGTCGGCTCGGGAGTAGCGGGCTGCCAGGTGCAGAGCCATCTCCCCGGTGCGGTCTGTCTGCGCCTGCAGGTTGGCCCCCTGGTAGATCAGGTCCGTGATGATGTTTGCTGAGGAGTCCTCCCCATCCTCATCATCCTCGCTGATGTCGGAGCCGCCGGCACGCAGGGATGCCAACATCAGTGGAGTGCATCCATCTGCAGTGGGGGAGATGGGGATACAGTAACCTGGCAAAGGCATGGAAACCTTCCTACAATCCTTCTCCCTTGAGCTACAGACAGTGCCTCCAGTTGCTTTAACCCAGACCTCTTCTTAAAGCCCAACAGTTAGCAAGTTGTCTTCCTTCCAAGCACGAGTACCTACTGCAAACCCAACAGACCTATTCCTCTAAAGACTAAGATCATTATAAAACAGAAAAAACTTCCACAAAAAGTAAAGGCTAGCTGAGAGAAGCAAGGGCTATAAAAATTGAAGTCATCTGACAACTAAGTGTAACTGTTCCTACAGATGGTCTAACCACATCCCTGGGGAAAACAAACAGTTGAAGGAGAAATTATTGAACAACTAGCCACTGATTATTGGTGACATTCACTTCAGATTTCAACCCGAAGTAAAATGCAGACAAAAGCCTTCATATCTACAGCAAGGTTATCATGAGAAGGATCCTGAAGTTGTAACAGTCCTTGTCAGCACTCAAAGCTGACAAAGGCCCAGGATGAGTACTCTCACACAGTCTGAGTACTTTGGGACGTACTGGTCTTACTCTCCTCAAGCCTCCAGTGATGGGATGTCCACAAAGGCTAAAGTCACACTCATCCAACCAGGACCCTTGCACGGTCAATGGAAAGAGAAAGGCTCTTCCGAACCTCTAATTTAACTTAGCTCCCTCAGATGAATCTCTCTCTCTGCTAATCAGAAGAGGACAGTGCAGAATGACCACTTCATGCTGATGATTTTTCACCCTTGCTAATACCCTCCTTGATGCAGGATAATTAAGATTTAAAACATCTCCACATACTTTCAGCAACCCATAAAAATGCCAAGTGCTTCAGTTCCAGCAGCCTCTGAATGTTACATGATATTCCCTAAAACCCCAAAACTGCAGCTGTAGACACTGATGCTTCCTTGCTGATTTTACCACTTTACTGCACACCCTTCAGAGGAAAGCAAGAGGGACTGAGATGGCAGCAAAAGGGAACCTCACTCTGCTAACTGCTCCACTAGAGCCCACCAGCAGAAATACAAGACAATTTTTTCAGCAAGTACCTCATTTATCCCACGGGCAAGCAGGGGACAAACAAGGGACAAACACAGCTCTCAATCACAGAGCACTGCACAAAGCCACCCCGGGGTTTTGTGCACATGAACAAGGAGAAATCTCCTACTGGAAATAACACACACAGCTCTAATGCTCTGCTCCCATTTCCCAGCTTCTGATCACTGAGTCTTGCCAGCTCTCTGCTTTAGGACAGTTCAAAACTTTCTAGAAATCTGCAGTTCCAGACAGGTCACTGGAGGAGCAGGCTCTGCCCAGGCTCCAGCAGCCTGAACGCTCCTCCTAGTGGCTCCCCACCATAGGACACACAGCCTTCCTTCCACCTGGCTCCTTTCCCAGGGTTTGCTGGACGGCAGCAAAGTGTTAACATACGGGCACAGGTTCAGTTCCAAGATCCAGTCCCGTCTATAGACCCTCTCTGCTGCTCTCGAAAGCTATACCTCCTTTTGTGCTTCTCCCTCCCACTGCTGGCTCTGCTCCCTCGTCCCAAATGAACGCTCCTCAGTATTCCAGTCAGGCTGTGGTCTCCTCCACTGCCACAACACAAAGAGCAGAGAGACAGAGCACAGAAAGCAACTTTCCTTTCCTCCAGCACCACAGCTCTGGGAAAAATCACTTGCAGCACAGGTCTGGCTTGCTCAGTCACTGCAGCTGTCCTGGACGTTCGTGCCTAGTTTCTCCACAAGGACAACACAGCATTAAATCCCTGGAATAACTAGCTGCCACCCTCCACAAATTTTCTCAGGTAGGTGCAGCTCTTTTCAGAGCTTTTCAAGTTGGCCACACACGGTTGGTTTTGTGAGGCTAGCAAAAGCACATCCAGCTAGACAGTCACAATTAAGTGCTTGATGGACTACTAGAGAAAAAAAAAGCTGTGGACACAATGTCTTTTTTCCTCCTTCCAGCTTGTTCTCTCAAAGAGCTGGAAAAGAACCCAAAAGCATCCAGCTGGAGGCAGACATCCAGCATGGAAAATTCCAGTCTAAACCACTGAAGTTTTAGTAACCGAAAAAAAAGGGGCATATAATAGGGACAGTTCATCAATTTTAATTATAGGTGGTGTTACCAGTTATGCCTATAATTGCATTACCCTGGTTACACACTCACAATAACTCCAGCAAAAAGAATGTCCTCACTGCTCTGGGGGACACAGCAAAAGAATAGAATGGGCAGACAAAGGTGGTGGCAGCATTTTACAAAAACTCTTCTGTTTGCTGTCTTTGCAGGACAGCCCCCAAGGACATGTAAAATGCAGAGTGAGATAGTAAAGTCAGGAGTTCACCAGACAAGTACTCCTGAAGGTCAGGCACAAGGTACTGAAAGCTGGGATATAAGGAACCCACAGGAAAAATCTCTAGGCAATGCTTCTGGAGGACACTGGAGCCCCCTAAATTTGAGAGACTGAAGAAGGTGGTGGGTTAAGAGAGGGAACAAACCCTTGGTACACTGAGATGGTTCTCACCTCTCTAGAAGAGGTCTCTACTGTTCAGCCTGCACCTGCAGCCAGGACCTAACTCACCCAGCTTAGGTGGCTCCAGCCCAGACATCTGCACTCAAGTCAGTCAGCCTGAACACCCTTTGTAATTAATTAGGGGCAGCAAAACATTACTGGGGTGTGAACCATCCAGTTTTCATACTACTTGGGACAGAGGGGAACTACCTCTCAGAAGGGCCAACTTTTTCCATCTGCCTGCAAAAGTGAGGGTGGCCAGGGCAGAGAAACAGCCACATTAACTGTGAGGAATCCCACCCCTCCTTACTAACCCATTATTCCAACATCTCTCAGACTTTTAAAATTATTTCTGCCTCTGACAGCTGCTTGCTTCTGATGCCACAGAGAGAAATAACTTAGAGCAGCTTGCTGCAAGCTTCACAATTTTATCTGGATGGCAGGAAAACAACTCACAGGTCAGTATTATTTCATTGCTGTTGTTGGACAAAGCTTTGGGTGAACACGAAAATAAGCAGTCTGGAGTCTTAAGAACATTATTGCCTGCACTTGGAAAGCTTTTACCCTGCCACACAACTAGAAGTTTCAATAGGGGAAATAAAGAAAAGCCTAAATTTGGCAGAAACTGATGGTTTATGTTCTCACACTCGTTACACAAAAATCCCTCCTTCCCTTTGCATTTAGGAGAGCTAACGGGTCAATGAGCAGAAAAGACAATAGAAAGGAACTGAGAGAATGGGTCCAGTCATCCCTAAATTGCGGGGAAATATTCCCATAAAACGCAGTAAAAGAAGGAATCATCAGCATCACCTCTCTGCATATGAACAAGAGCCATGTTTGCAGCTCTCCCAACCAGAATAAAGTTCTTGGTCAACTGTCTCCTCTCAGAACCCAAAGATCAGTTATTACCAGATGACCCACTCAGTTTATACAGCTTTAGCATTACATTCATAGAAAGCAGGAGAGGGTTCCCAGGGCATCTGGGACTGAGTCATTTGAGACTGAGAGAGAGCAAACCATGCCTGCATGTTAAAGAAACTTCAAAGTCCACAGTTCTGTTATGAATTTAATGACTTGATCATCATAAGCTGAAGATATAAATCAGGGAATAAAAAAATTAATGAACAATCTTGCTGCATTGCTGCTCTGTTCAGGACAGACACCTCACACACTGTTAATGAGGGTAGCCTGTCTGCCAAAAAGTCATGTTATTCAGGAAAAGGCCATCCTTGCTTCCTCAACTGATAATAGACACCTCAGGTATAAAATCTGCTAAGTTGGTCCTTAGAAAAGTTTGGCATAGACCCCTGCAGTGATCCAACTGGAGAAACGCAGGGTTAATTCCAGCACAATTATGCATTAAAAATTTCTGACAATATCACTTAGGCACACACTGCTATAAATGAGATTCTACAGGTGCTTGCCAAGTGAACTCTTTTCCTCCTGGCTCCAAGATATTCCATGTGCTACAGACCCATGGTTTAACCTTTGAGGGTTTTTTTTTCTCAGAAATGCACACTGTGCTTTCCTTGAGCACCATAAAATTCCTGCTGGTGTTCCTGCATACTCCACTTAATTGTAACATTAGCAGCCCCAGCCACTGGGGACAGGGGAGGTTAGTGGCTGGCTGGCAGGACACATAGACACTCCGAGTACTGACCTGGCCCTCTGACATTGACATCCAGAACATCCACTTCTTGATCTGCCTGCGGGGGTGTGAGGGCCAGGGAGGTGCTCCCACAGACGTCTGCTGCCTCCAGGTGCTGCTGTGTCCACTGGCGCTGGTCAATCTGCTCGTCCCCTTCTGGCAGCAAGGCCTGGTCCTCAGCCTGAGCACAGCAAACAACCAGTTGCTTCAAAATACCCATCAAGTGGCCAAAGACACTCAAAGTGCTTGGGGTGTTCTTAGTTCTGGTGGGGTTTCTCCGGGTTTAGGTGGTGGTTTTTGTCGCATTTTGGTTTTTTGTTTGCTTTCTCGTTGTTGTAGGGGGGGTTGCTTTCTTTTAAGCTAATGTTGGCCTCCATTTACTTCTGCTTGGCATTCTCAGCTTTTATAGTCTCACCTTACATTATCAGGCCTGAACTGCAAGACATTACTTTAACCTTTTTGTCCCTTTTGCTGCTGTAGGGAGGGGACACTGGAACAGAAGGTACTGACTTGCTCTACTTTCTCCACCAGCCTGTGGTGCCAGTGTTAACTTGAGGATTTGCTCCGCAGATACCATTAATAATATATTACCAATCCCAAGACCAAGCAGGTTTTGAGCATGGGAAGTTAATGCAGATGGTTGTCTCACCAGCAGTTTCAGGTGGTATTTAAGGCTTGGAGCTCCTTACCTTAGCTCTTTTTGGCTGAGGTCCACCATCACCTGCCCAGTGCTCAGTTGTCCCAGGGTCGGCCAGGTTACCCTCTGGTATCTGGACTGACAGATTTCTGACAAACAAAGAGAATATATCACTTTGCAGCCTGAGCAGGTGCTACTGCTGCTACTTACACTATCCTGCAGATACTAACAAAGGGGTGCTTGTGAGTTTGGTAGCTTGCAAACAGAGGAACCAAGAAATTACAAATTTCAGGCAGCCAACAGTGGCATTCAATGCACTTAGAACTGCAAAGTTGTTTAATTAAGTGGAAAGCAAAAACCGCACAAAACTTGTGAAATTTTCCATTACTTCTAAGTCACATTTTTGATGCATTGAGGTAGAGATATGAGAAGTTTGTTGTCATCTATCATCAACCTAAAAATGTTTCACCTATTCCAGAAGAAAATTAGGCAAACAGTGCCCACCTGCTGATCTACACTGCTCACTTTCAGAAAACCAAACAAAACCAGGAGATCAGATTCCTTGCTGGCATTTTATACATTACAGTTCAATAAAATTCTCCTGTCCAAACCAGATGTTTTTTAATCTAGACAAATAGTCTAAGAAGTTCTAGCTTAAAGGGAAGCTTTCTCTAAGGAGTGAAGTGCCTTTGACGAAACATGGATCAGCCAAATTCTCAAAATCCTCAAGCCACTAATAAACAGAATGTCAGTGGCCTAAATGCAAACTTACTTGAGTCCAACAGCATCTTCCCCAACAGGCTCTCTGCGTTTATGGTTGCTGGGATCCCTGCGCAGGATGAATCCCTCTGGGAGCCACAGAGAACCGTGTTTGCGCTTGCGCTTTGCCATCATCACACCCAGGAGAAGGATTAGCAGGATGATCAAAGCTGCCACAGCAAGCAGGTAAAGCAGCTGGGTCTTTGGTGGTAACAAGGGCTCACCTAAAAATTCCAGTTAAAAACACAGTGTGATTAACACAGTGGAGGCAACAATCTTCAACATACAGGCTCTCTTTTCTCAGCAGTCCTTCCCACAGGGAGCATATTGTCTCTACACAGAGTTTAGGCTCCACTGAGACTTCTGTAAGTACATATCACTGCTTTTTGACTTCTCTTGGTCTGGTTTCTCAAAGTATTTTCTAGAGTATATGGCTGCTGAACCAAATATCTTGTTCCTTCCTCCAGCCACCCTCACCTGGCACAGAGAGAGCTGATCTACAAGAAGACACAAGCATGACCCAACTAGGAAAAGCAATAATGCCAGTCTAGAACAGGTTTGCAGCTGAGCCTCAGACTGAGGGAGATGGAGCAGAAATCAAAGGGATTACATATTGCCAGAGGAGAAAATCTCAGGTAGACTGGACTGAGGAATGCCTCCCAGCCTTTCTCTCTAAATGGCACCTTTTCCATTGAATTCATGGCTTAAAGCATGTGATTTTAGTGCAGAGATGACCACTGCAATGCTGTAGCATGAGAGATGACTGATTTGACAAGTATTAAAGTGACTGGGCTCTAAATTAAATGTCCTGTCTTACTAACCAGATGTCCCCTGTGTGCACTTTACACAAACACAGTCCTATAACTGGGGACAAACAAGTTACCTCCCAGAAACCACAGTGAACAGCAAGACAAAAGAAGATGATGATCAATAACCTGAGTATTTTGCAAGCTCAAGTTTGATGGCTGCCTCCCTCAATAAGCAATTTTTCCTCTGCAATTTACTCACTTTGGACAGATACAAAAGGATAGGGCAACATGCCCTTGATGGCCTGAGCAGCTAAGAGAGCTGCAGCAGCTTCTGTGTTGTGAAAGCATTGCTCTGAATCCTCTGCACACTGGCGGTTGTCAATCTCCAGGAACACCTTGGTGCTGCAGAGACACAGTAAGAGGGCACAGAAGTCAGCGACACAAATTCATGCCAAAGCAGTAGGTTAAACTGCAGCAGCCTTTTATGTCCATCTCTCTACCCCAACGCTTAACCGGGCAGTTGCAATAGCATTACATTTTCCCATTCAAAAAACAGCCTACAGCCCTAGAAAGTCTAGAACGCCCCCCGTAACTACAAGCAAGAGTTACCAGCACAACAAGGCCAGAGGGAGAAAGAGTGATCCACTCACCCAATGACTTCTTGCTCCAGCTCTCTGTGCTTGCGAACGACCACAAGCGAGCGACGGCTCCGCGCCGCCGATTTCTCTCCGTAGTACGGGAACACCATGGGGTTTCCCTGGGAGTCCAGCTTAATCCTCAGGTTGGTGTGCAGGAGCGTTCCCAGAGTGCGCAGGAAGCTGCGGACGTCCCCCAGCAGCTCGTCGGGGGGCATCAGCACCACGATGATCAGGGTGCCCTCTGCCAGCCTCTCGGCTTTGTCGCCGGCGCAGTCCAGGCCGTCCCAGCCGCACTCCTCGCTGTTGCAGCCCTGGTCACAGCGCCCGTCCGCATAGTGATCCGCGCAGTACTTGTCGTACCTGGGGGAGGGAGAGGCTCACGGGCAGCACACAGCACTGACGTGCTCCACACAGCACACCCACAGCCTAGGGGTCTCACGCTCTTCAGCGGCATTTGAGGAAAAACAACACTCATAATCAGGATATCAGGAGAAGAAATATAATGCCAGGATAAGCTTGCAGCCTGAGAGGGTGAAAACAGGAAGCACAGAACACCCCAAAATCCATTATTTAATTCTGGTAACAGTGTAAGAGAGCTACTTATTCTGTTTACAAAGATATCTAACGTCTCCTGCCTCACCAAGGGAGAATCATCACTGCAAAGCATTTGTCACAAATAACTGAAGAGAAAGAAGTGCCACTACAAACAAGCTAGAAATTGCGTTCAGAGGCAGCAAACACAGCTGAGATTAAAATACAGGTATTGCTGGTATGGAGCAAAATTCAGGATAGCAGGCAGTAATATTAAAATCTAGTACAAGGCGAAATGCCTCCTATTTACATTTCCAGGGAAAGCAGGGCACATCCATCAAGCAGGTTAACACATTACCATTGTTCAGGTTATCGACTTAGTGCACAGCACACAAATTCCAAAAATAGACAAGAAGTACACGAAGCAGCAGAAACTCCTGGACGCCAAGCTTTCAGCAAGGACAGCAAGAGGAACAATGGGAGAGAAGGGAGCAACAGGCAGCAGCTATGTTAGTCACACAGAGAAAATGTTCTCAACAGCGAGCCTTACTTGCATGTCCTGCTATTTTGCTGACACTCAAAGTTGTCAAACAGGCACTCGGGCGTGTTGCAGAACTCGTCACACTGTCCATTGAAAAGCATCCAGCAGCGCAGGGAGGAGGAGCAGTTGGCCCAAGGATCCTCCACTGTCAGGGAGCAGTCGCCTCCATCCCACTGGCACGCATGGGTGTTACAGTCTTCATCACAATAGCCATCCCTGGCTTTTTCTGCACACTGGGAATCCAGACATCCTCGGGGCTCTGGGCTGAAAGTTACAGGCTGCTCACAGTGGCTACCCTGGGTGTGAACAGGGCACTGGCAGTAATAGTAAGGAGGCTGAGAATGAGGGTGGCAGCTGCCCCCATTCTGGCAGGGGGCACTGGCACAGCCCAGGCTTGTCTGGCATTCCTCTCCCACAGACAGCTTGGGGCAATAGCACCGTGGACCAGAAGACGTTTGGATGCACTGCTCCCCCTTCTTGCATTTCACTTGTCCACAGGTACTGTGGCTGCTGAACTCACATTTTGCTCCAGAATAACCCTATGGGGTGGAAAAAAAGGCAAAACAATCATTGTCACAAACCTGTTCTTCAACACTCTGAGGGCTGGAGGCAAGACGTCATGTGCAAACCCTTTCTCCCCTGTAACTCCTCTAGCCTCACTGCAGGAGCCATGACTTTCTGGACCAAACCTCATGGATAAACTAGGAAATCACAAGGCTCTGTTACATTTCAAAAACAGCCTAGGAGAGCCACAAACAAGGGGAATCTTGCAGCAAGCACAGAAAACACAGGACTGCAAAAAAAAAAAAAAAGTTGTAATTTAACGGTAGGTTTAAGACAAAAAAGCCAGCTATGATACTTAAAGACCATACTTGTTTGGTGTAGCAACAGGCAGCATCACTCTCCTGGAGCACCTGGAAGCCCTGGGTTTCCCTGCTAAGCAGATAAACTAAGGGATGTGGGTAAAGTGTCCAACCTTCACCTGCAGTGAAGCAGTGAGAGCCGAGGCAGAGGACTGTGGAGCTGAGGCAGGCGGTGCAGTGTGAGGACACAGTGCTTACCGGGGGACACTGGCAGATGAAGCCATCGGGCATGTTGCTGGCCACAGCGCAGGTCCCGCCATTCTGGCACGGCTTCCGGGGACACACGTCGATGACGCTCTCACAGTGACGGCCTGGGATGGAGCACAGGGACAGGAGAGCAGAGACACGTGTGTGAGATCACTCCAAAAAGCCGTCACAACCCAAACCACTCCTGTGAATAACCAGCGAGCTGAGCACTCCAACGAGACTTTTTTTGGAGGGAGCATCTCTTTGGATAACATGTGGTCTCTGTGTAGCTGCCTCGGCAGTGAAAGAGGAAGGCACATCCCCAGAATCCACAAGGCGAATTTGGAGACACTGACCATGTCTGCCTCCTCAAGAACACACCCAGCACAGCACAAAGACAGAATGTGCTGCTGTCATCTCCAAGTCAGCCAGGCACAGAGGCTGAAAGTCATGTACCATACCAGTCTGGGGGTTCCTAAGACTTCTTTACTTTCTGGGAGATGCTCAAGAAGTCCAAAGGCAAATTAGCCTGTAACATGCATGAACAATCCTCAGGACCAGATGTACCACAAGAGAACAGGAGAACCAAGCAGAGTTTCCTCAGACTGATCAGCCAGACAGAGATCTTACTGAACTGACCAGCTTTGTAGAACCTCCCAGAGTCAAACTGACACCAAACTTCTAGAAGTTGGGGATGATCTAAGCATGACTTGGACCCCCTAGGGAAACATTAAAAAAGTCTCCAGCCATGGCCAGCCAAGACTTTGCAGACAGGAGCAGACAGGCAGGATGGCCCACAGAGTCCTGGCATCCCACCAGTCATAGACCACAGCAAAGCCACCCCATCCCCTCCCAGGCAGAAGGGTCAGTGTGGAATGTGCAGAAGACAGACAGCTAGAGGAGGAAGCATGTTCCCCCTCTGTGCTTAACATTTCTCCCTCTTTTCCCCCTATCTGTTGCCTAATGTGAAGACAGACTTCACGTCTGGGACACAGCAGCTCTCCCTGCTCCTCCTGGCGTGCAGTAGGCCTGCACTCCCCACAGCACAAGATCCAGCAACCCTTCCATGAGGGTCAAAAGCCACATGAGGCATAACTCATAAAAGCAACCTTAACAGACAGGCTTAAAATAAACCCATCTGGTGGCCTGCACCAGTGTCCCACCAGCTCCACTTCCTCCATACATCACTCTTTCAGGAACTTCTTTTGGTAGGCTAAGTAATGCATTCAAAAACTACTACATGAATTCTTCAAACGTACGTATTTGTGATTTCTTTGCATCTGAAACTCACAAATTTAGTGGAAAGTCACAGCATCTTTAAATTTTAAGAAAAAATGAGAGTAAAAACTGCTGGTAAAGTATGCAGGAAAGGTCACTGGTAAGCAGGGAAAGTGAACGGTTTTAATAGAGGAGAACTGAATGCATAAGAAGTTAAACTGACATGGAAAATGGAAAGCTGAAAGTTCAGACACATCTGGAGACTATTAGACCAAACTCAAGCCCAGTGGGAGGCAGAAAGCAGAATAGCAGCAATACTAACAAAGAGAAGATCTAGAGAGAGTGAGACACAAGTCTGCACAGTGTGAAATTCTTGCAAAGTTGTGATTCAAAGTTGGATTGTGGAAGGATCACCAAGCTAGGAATGTACAGCCTGTCTATGCATAGAATATTCCATCCTGACCACATCATCAATGTAAGGAGGAGAGGCAGTGAGGAGTAGAAAAAGAGGCCAAAAGTTAATTACGATACCATGACACAGATTTATAGAGAAAATGCATATGGCTGCTTCACAAAAGGAAAAGCCACAGATAAGCTGACACATGAACTGTTACACCTTCAATATTACAAGTGTGAAATTATGAAGGCAAGAAAAGTACCACAAGGAAATAAAAGTCCTGGAAGCCAAGTGTCTCAGGAGATTGCTTTGTCTGAGACAGCTCAGGAAGCCAAATTTCTTAGAAGGTTTAAAAGAAAGACCAGTTTAAAAATGGAAACATGTTGTCAGGAAACAATCAGACATCGTGAATGGAAGTGGCTAGATAACAGCACTGCCAGGAAGGGACAGAACTGCCGTTTCTCAAGACACTGCCATTAAATTGGAAGCATGTTTATGACTACTCACCAGTGAAAGCACTACGGCAGATGCACCTATAATCATTTGTCAGCTGGACGCAGTCCAGGCTTCCCCGAGGGTTGCAAGGGTTGGAGAGGCACTCGTTGATGTCCCCCTCACAGCGCTCTCCTGCAAAGCCCTGGGGACAGAGGCAGCTGTAGCCCCCGATCTGGTCAATGCACTGCCCTCCGTTGAAGCAGCGGGGAACTCCTGACTCCGAAATGCAGTCATCCACATTCTCCTCACAGAAGCGGCCTGTCAACACGGGGAAGAGCGACAACTTGAGGATACAGTACCATGGCTGCCTCTCCTATGAAGCCTTAGGTTTTAGCTTTCATATTTTCCAGACTCTGTACTGCATACATATGTAACTCTGAGCTTCATATAAAGTGTTAGCAAGTTCTCCTCACAGTTCAGTCACACAAACAATCCTTTTCCAGCCCAAGAACCAAGGACACCATTGCAGCTTTGGGCCCAAAAAGTGCAAACAACAGGGAATTGAGGACAGTAGTCTGGGAGGAT
>VXBQ01008796.1:0-66028 GCA_013400175.1 Phainopepla nitens | reverse complement strand
AGTCTGGGAGGATGGGACTTCGTAGCCTGAAACTGTAATTGGACAATTAACCCCAATATGGAAATGGACCAAAACTTAAAAGTGTGAAAACTCTTGACATGCCATCCATCTTAGGTCCATCTTGGGTCTATTTTAGGCGGAGCCACAGCTGGGCTCTTGTACTGTCCAAGGTGCATCCTTTGAGGGTCTTTTAATAAATACCTACTTTATTCCTTTAACATTCTTGAGTCTCTGTTCTAGGTAGCCTATCTAGGCATCACCTACCCTGCTCATCATGTTTTAAGGCCACATCACACACAGTCCCTGAAATAAGCACGTAAAGATCTCAGCTTAATACATTCCACACCCTCTGCAGACAGCCAGCTTCAGAGCAGGCTTAGGATACATGTGTTTTACATCCACGCTGTCCTCAACGCTAGGCCATCCATGGTATCTGGCAGCTTTCATACTTGACTTAATTTAAGGGCATAATTAAAAACACAAAACCAAACCAAGCCCAAAAAAGAAGCACTTAGTTTAGCCCTGAGACTGAGCAGAGCCTGGGAGCCCCGTGGTGTCCTTGAAAGGCCGCGAGCTGCCACCAGGCTACCCTGGAACTGGGCAAAGAGCATTTGTAGCAACAGCATTAAAACAAGCAACAGCAAACCAACAAAAAAAAGCAGCTGTGATAAAACACTGATTCCTCCAGTCTGGCTTCTGGAGACCTACAGTAAACCCCCACCAGCAGCCAGGGAGGGCAATTTCTTCTCCTCCCTGCAGGATTTCCTTTCAAGGGACAAGGTCTGGAGCTGGTTCTGCTTTCACTGCACAAGGGGACAGACAGGGGAAGCCAAGCAAGTTTATTGCTGTTGTTCCAACCACAGTAGGTAAAATCTTTCACCTAAATATGGAGGATACTTATACTGGCATCAGTAAAGTATTAATTACAAACTGGGCCAGGGACAAAAGCTAAGTTTTACTATTCTAAATAATTGTATCAAGTCTCTTCCAATTCCTTTCATTTAGAAAAAAAAAAAAAAAGTCCTATCACATTCAAAAAGTAATTAATCTTAACAAAGGAAGACTGAAGGATTATAAGCAGTACACTCAGAACCTCTCAGGATGGTGGGAGATTTAGTGGAATACAGAAATTCTGGCAATGCAGATAGTGGTACATAAATACACTCTTGGATGTAGAGACCTAAAAAGCAGGGGTTTTTTTCTGCTTTTGTTTTATTGTACTTTTTTGCCTTTGTGTTTTTTTTTCCTTTTTTTTTAATTGAAGGATAATATTAAGAACAATACGGGAAGAATTGGTAGTGCAATGATTTACAATGAAATAAACACTTTTCCAGAGTGGAGGAGATGTGCTCAGAGCCACACCAAAGTGAATGAACTGGTGATATGCATGGGCAGGAGGCAAATGTATTATTTTATAATTGTACCTAAATTTACTTAATGAACCACGAATTTAGTTCTATTTGACATTTGAAGGTTTCACCTACATTGAGAAGACACACTTCAGAAAGAATAAGTTCAGAGCAATGTAAAATTTTTACCTGACTTGAGAAATAAGCTTAAAAAAGAACATAAAATGAGAAAGCATTTACTGATGGGTTAAAATGTTAAATTCTGAATATTTTCAAAGGGAGAAGCCAAGTTCATAGGACAGATATAAAAGGGAAGTCTAGGTTTCAAGAAATCTGACAATAAACAGGCTGTGGAATCATGCTTACTGAAAGCTATTGATATAAACTCTGGACTACCTTTTTTTTTTTTTTTTTTTTTTCCCTAAGGAGCTTTTAATAAAAGCTCACATATCTGCTGAAATAGTTTAAGGTAGTCTAGAGTCACTTAACTTCTTTTCCACTAAAGACTCCAGGACAGAAGACAATGAAGGGCAAAAATTTAAGCAAGTAAAGGACATTGGGAATTATGCAAGAACTAAGAAAGTTTCCTATTTATTTCACAGCACCTTAGCCAAAAAGAAACCTTGGATTTACTATATCAAAACAGATAGGTTTGGGAGAGACCTTAAATACAATCTCATGCATCCACATTGCCAAAGACGGATCACACATTCCCAAGGGACACTGCCATGACCTATTCCTTAAAAAAAAAAAAATTAAAAGGGAGGAAAAAAAGCAGCATTTATTTTTAAAGAGAAAATATGTATCTCAAGGGACCCAGTGTACTTTGGGAACATTCTTCAAAGAACATAATGCATTCCCTTTAAACTGTGTCTTGTGAAACCAGCAGTCAGAGAGGAAAATTCCCCCTTGTAACATTCACTCAGTTGCTGAGCTCCCTACCCCGAGTTCCTGGTGGGCAGGAGCACTTGAAGTGATTGACGAGGTCTATGCAGGTCCCTCCGTTCTGGCAGGGCTGGAACTGGCACTCATCCACTTCATATTCGCAGTTGACACCCTGGTATCCAGCCACACACTGCCGGCAGAGAAACAGGTGTGAATACTCTTCCAACAGATACATTAGCAGACATCTCAGAAAGGCTGACACCGACAGAGGAGCCCTCAACGGGGCAGATTAGGACTGCCTTTGTAGCTGAACAACTGCAAGTGATTTCAAGGGCTGCACAGCCAGCAGCTTAAGCATGCCACTCGGCCATGGAACATAACAGGGCACTGCAAATTTGAATTCAAGTGATTTGATTGCTGCAAAACAGAGCAAATCAGATCCTGATACCCGCTAGTACTGAAACTGGCTTTGTAGTTTTGGCTTAAGGTTTACATAAAACTCATCCTTTCCCTCTAGGCATGGGCTTCCAAGGTGTTCTACCATTCTGAAAAGCTTAGGGAGGTTGATATACAATAATCTCATGGTCTACACTGCTCTCTGCATCAGCATTAGGAAACAGAAAGCAGTAGAAAGCATTTCCCACCCTGAGAGGCAAGGGATACTTTGCCCATTCAGCACAAAAAATACAATATTCCTTTAATACATTTTACAAATATTTTAATATAAACCACACCTCAGGCAAAAAGCCTTTCCAGATAACAACCCCCTCTCCAACGACACAAAGACTTCAAATGCTCATTAACCACAGCTCCTTCCAATCACACCTCTTAATTCAGTCTTAAACACTTCTCAGGAGCACTGTTTTTGCTACGGCCAAATTAAAAATTCTTTCCAGGTGCAGGTTGCTCTTATCCCCTATTTGAAGGTACTCTACCACTTGCAGGTGCTTCTGATTTCTTCTGATTCTTTTGTATCACTGTGCCCTAAGTACTTATCCCTAAGTATATTATTTGCCCCTTTGTATCACTGTGCCCTAAGTATTTATTCCCAGGGAATCCCCGGGGTTACCTCGCACTGGTATCCGCCCAGGTGATCCCGGCAGGTGGCTCCGTTCTGGCAGGGGCTGGAGTCACACTCATCCAGCTGCACCTCGCAGTAGCTGCCTGTGTAACCCACCTGGCACTGGCAGTGGTGGGTGTTCCCCACGTTGAGGCAGTGACCAGAGTGCTGGCACAGCTGGTCCACGGGGACTCCTGAAACAAAGTCAATCAGGTGAGCAAACACCTAAAACACGCTTGCTGCCAGTGCTGGTAGCTCAGACAGGAATGGATATGGGTAGGCCCAACAAAGTGAAGAGTTGCAACTTTAAAATTGAAGAGTTACTCCTTAAATTACAGTGGATCAGAACCAAAACTGGCTTACAAATGAAGTCACTGCTCTGTCCTCTTTGGATCACTGGATTCAACACTGGCATGAAGTATTTGTACTGCTGTGTTACTTCAGCACTGGCTGGTGAAGACATGTCTGATGTACTATTGCTGCTCTACAAAGGTTTGTACCTAAACTAAAAAGTATGGGAGCTTGACACTTTTCTCCTTTGACACAGAATCTGCTTGTCTGGATATCCTGGACAAAAGTGGCATGGCAGTGTCCATCTGCCTGGGATACAAGCCATGTTGCCAGACAAAATTCACTTAAAAACCAAATCTTTTACATATACATCATCTGAAGTAGAAAACTACTACTTTGGGGGGCCATGGTATAACTTATAAGGCTAAATAGTGCACTTAGTAATCAGTATTCTCTGCAAAAATACTTACGATGAGTTCCAAGATGCCTTTCTTGTACAAGGACAACACGTCTTAAACGTGGCCTGCCTGGGATTTAGCAGAAACCTGGAGTTTAGCCTGCCTGGGGTTTATCATGAAGAGCTGATGCATTTTCCAAAAAGGCAGCCCGTGTAAAACAGTACTATTGAAACTCTGAGACCTCATAAAGTATTTAATTCTTCCTTTCTGATGTTTTTGTGGTGGGGAGAGTCAAGAAAGCCTTGACTCTCAAGAC
Organism: Phainopepla nitens; assembly: GCA_013400175.1. Lineage (NCBI taxonomy): Eukaryota > Metazoa > Chordata > Aves > Passeriformes > Bombycillidae > Phainopepla > Phainopepla nitens. The sequence continues at coordinate 61,729 of VXBQ01008796.1, read as the reverse complement.
ACACCCTTGCAGAGAGTATTCTTCCTTGAGAAGTGACCATCGTCAAGCACCTAGAGGCAAAGCTCTCTGGGATGTGCACAGTGCAGGGGGGAAGGAAGTGTCTGGGGAAATGTTTTGAGCTAAAGCTCAGAGGATGCTGATTTACCTCTCTGTGAAGCTGCCACTTGACACGAGACGTTGGGCACATCGCAGTAGGCGCCAGTCCAGCCGGGGGGACACACACACCGAGTCTGGGCCAGAGTCTGGACACACGTGCCTTTGTTCTTACAGGGAGACTTGCTGCACAGATCCACGAGTGACTGCAGGGGAAAAAAAACCCACGTGAAATGTGGCAAATGCAGGAGAAACAGCACTCAGAGAACAAGTTCAAGATGCAAAGAAAGGGAGCTCTGCAATACTGGCTCCCTGTGGCACTGGGAAGACCAGGACAGTACTTCCCAAGGCTAAGCCAGGTACTTTACTGACAGTCCCTCTGCCTAGGAAAGTGCAAGTGTATAGAGGAATAAACCCCAGATGGCAGCAGCATTTCAAAATTCTCACATCTCACCAGGAAGGTGGATCTTTCACTGGCTTAGTTTGAGAAAATTCAGTTTTATCTCAGACTAGCTTTCTAGTTCCACGTTAGCAGAAGGCTTCCAGCTATTCTCCCTAACTCCCCCCATCTTCACTGCTTTTTGCAGGTGCCAGATGTACCACATTTTGATCCATACTTTTCCTTTCATTAGCCCACCATACCTGCTTTTGGCCCCATTTGCTGCAGTATGATCTCTGACTTTCTGTGTCTTCCAAGATTCAACTGAAACCCCACAATAGTTTTATGAACTGAAGATGGGCTAAAGTATATTGCTTTTCTTGATTTCTTATATAAAAACAAAGAGTCTAAAACTCAGTAAATCATCATATGAAAGTGAAGACCCAAAATAACTGTCTGATGTAATATAAACCAGCCACTAACCATAATTTCCTTTTTAAGCAGTTCATCTTCAAATTAATACAGCTACTTGATTGATTTCAAGCTGACTTGAGAAAGAGTGAGGGTTTTAAAGTGAGTAGCACCGAATTTTGGATGTAAAATGCAATTTCAATTGCAGAAAGTTCTGCTTTTCAGATGCAAACTGTCTCCTCACAAAGATTAAAGTAAAAAAAAAAAATCTGTGCTTTCACAGGCAGCCAAAAGGAAACTTGGAATTAAGTTTTGTCACATGTAGTTGAGCGTGAAGAAGAAAAAACACCAAGCCTCTTGCTTCTGCATTTGTAATGAGTAGCTGACTGTTTTACATGCAAATTCTAAAACTTATGAATCATTGTCTGATTTTGTGCTGCTTATTTAGCTCCACTAATTAGGTCAAGCCAATTTACCACTAAGACAAGAACTACAGTGTAGCTATAATCTATAAATCTCCCCAAACCAGCTTTAAGGAGTACTTATCTAAATGTAGAAAGTTCTGGTTCCTTGTATAAAATGGGTAAAACATTACAATCAAGCTTCTCTGAACACAAGGCAGACTTTCTGAGAATCCACAGTGTTTCATTTGGGCAAAGGAACATTAATCCTTTTCTCCAGTAAAAACAAAGCAAACATAACAGAAGAGGAACTACTAAACTTTGCAATACTTCACGATCACTCTCAATCCTAATTCTCCCATTGAGGTGTAAGTGGTGTGCCCAGAATGCATAATTAGGGTAGCAGAGGGGTTGCTTTTTTCTATCACTTCATTACTTTGCATTCACTTCCTCCATTAGCAATACCTAGAAGCAGACCTGACAATTTCATGTCTAGCAACATACTTCTGAAAAAGCACCTCCCCCACTGCTACTAAAATGCTTCCTTCCAACACTCACTGCTTTACAAAGACAAGCTGGAACAAAAGAGAGCTGCAAAATTCTTACAGAATTGTAGTGTTTTCCAGCGATTTAAGAAATTCACCTTTTTTTTTTTTAATGGCAGCACTCAAGACTGCTGGTGAAGGAAGCCAACACAGAGTTTACAATTCCAAAAGCAGAAATAGTCTCAAATCATTCTTGCTGTTTTGATAAGAACAGAATCAAAAGAAAGAACTCTGATTTGAAAAACATCATTCTGTTTCCACTGTGCCACGGCAAGTTAGAATTTTTACTAGGCACTAGTCAGTCATTTACAGTACACACGGTTTGCAGCTCCTGTGGAAAACTGTAAACTGCCTGAACTTAAGGATGCAAGTAAGGCTAGAGATTTTTATTGAGGTTGTAAATAGGACAAGCACATAATTTACTGCCCCAAAACATTTTCTGGCTTCTCATGAAAAAAAATTTACAATCAACTCTGATTAAAATTTACCTCCCTGTAAAAAACGAACCAGTTAAATCTAAATCCTGCTAATCAGACTAATATTCTGCTTTTTGTTTTGTGCTTTTTGCTGGTTTATTTGGTTTGGTTTTTTTTTGTTTGTTTGGGGTTTTTTGTTTGGTTTTTTTGGGTTTTTTTTTGAAATACAGGATTCTGTCTTCAATCAGGACAATTTTATGCTTCCTGGGAAATGCAGTCATTTTCCAGGGTAACAGCTGGTTTTTAATTAAGAAAACTAATCTAGAAAGTTCCAGTGACACCTGTTCTCATAAACAACCACTTTTCTCTTCCTTGCAAATAGACAGAGGATGGAACTAGATGATCTTTAAGGCCTCTTCCAGCCCATTCTATGATTTCCAGCTTTGAACAAGGGCACCTAATGGGCCAACCACCTCTCACTAGGTCTGAAGGAACAAGAGCTCAGCCAGGTTGGCACCTCACACCTCTCCCAGTCACCTTTGCTGCAGGACAGCTCAAACAACAGTGCTCTAAGAAGTCACCCACCTTGCAGTTCTTGCCAGTGTAGCCCAAGGGACATATACACCTGTATGTGCCCAGGCTGTCCACACAGGTGCCCCTGTTAAGGCAAGGGTGGGAGTCACACTCATTGATTTCTGTCAGGCAGAAGAGTCCTGTAAACCCCAGTGGGCACTGGCAGGTGAAGGAATTGATTCCATCCACACAAGTGCCTCCATTGAAACAGGAGCTGCAAAAGAGGAGGAAGAAAATGCAATTAGCTCACAGACAAAACGGAACATAAACATGACTGAAATAAGGGACAAAAGCAGATAACAGGATCTTCTGACCACTGCTAACTTCTGGCTGAAGAAGGGTAAATCAGAAAACAGCAATCATAGGCAATTCCAGCTCACCCTCCAGCACACTTTTACCTCAGCAGACCAAGAAAGCAAAGCAGGGTTTTAATGCATCATTAATGACGGATGCAACTGATTTAATGAAATCCTCCCAGCTTCAATGTGACCACAAACAGTACCTCGTGTGGCTTGCTCAAACTGATACATTTTATTACAAATTACAATTGTATTACAGATTTTGAGAAACAAAACAATCTGCCTTTTTGAAATCTTCAAAGGAGTCAGGGGTATGGTTTCTCAAGGAAAAAGTTCATACAACTTGCAAAACACTAGCATGTTCTTCACTGAAATTATGTGAAAGTATTGGTATTGCTAAACCCCTTCCTTCTCTCCTCCTGAGAATCTTAAGTCCTGATTTGTAAAACTACTCATACATGCCCCAGCAGAATTCAGATCAAAGGAATCTCCCCCTCCCTAATCTTCTGATCAAAAGAAATTCTGCCAGATTAGGTGTCCTAGGAAGAAGTGACTGGGAAAGTTTGGAGAATTGATGCCTCATGCAAAATGGACTTCATTTTCCTTGTAAAGGAACTCCTGCTCCTCTGAGAATAACCCTAGATCAGACTTGAGATAATCAGTTTGATGAAGTACACAAACCAAATTTGTGCCTGCTATCTGCTTTGCGCCCTGTCAAAGGGTATTTCCATGAGAGAAGCCACTGACTGCCCTCCCTGAACACACAGTGCAGGGAAGCAAGTTTTAAATATTGAAATTCTGACTGTGATTACGGTAGAGATGTCAACATTAACCTGCTTATCAAACATTAAACTACTTATGAGAGAAGTTCCTCTGTCTTGGAGACTGAATTCTTTTTTAGAGGGAGAACAAACTACAGGTTACACTCATGCCAAAGCAGGGAAGACCGAGGAACTGCCTATTACGTGGAGTGTTTCACTGAAACAAGGTACCAAAAGGAGAGGGCAGCTTCTCATACAACACATGGAAGAATCATTTGACCCAAATTCAAATTACCCAACCACCACAGTACCCATAAGCACAGCTCGATAATTTTGGTTGAGAAGGTGTGACTGGTTTAGCTTGGCAGAGCATCGAAAATTGCTACATCCCTAATTCATACCTGCTAGACTGGTTCCTGTCCTGACTGATAACAAAAACAGGATGAAACTCAAGGAAGAGCCAGGAGTTCTGCTAAAACACCCAGCATACTTCATTCCATTCAATAACTGTTGTGCAAATTAACCACACCTCATCAGTGACACAATCCTGCTCTTAAGAAAAAGATATTAAAATACCTCCTCCTCAAATGCAATTTTATAAAAGCTAGGAAAGATCTTTTCTATTTGTGCAGAAAATACTTAAGAAAACCAAGAGTTTTGCATAATTTGTCTCTGGTAACTAGACTAGAACAGACTACTACTTAATTTTTTTTTTTAACCATTGCAAGTTTTAAGGAAATTGTTAGAATTGTTTCCTATTTGAGAATCTGAAGTTACTTACATCAATCCTAATGAAGCTTAAAATAAATATGCAGGAAGATGATGGAATCACATGTTTAACTCTCAAAGAGCTATTAAAACTACCACATGAGCCATTTATGCAAGGACCAGCTGTTGAACATTTTAACTCTGTTCCACACCTCCCCATTTAGAATGACCTCAGGTTTTATCTCAACACTGCTAAACCACACCAAATTTGTGAGCATTAAAAGATCTCTAATGATTAAATATTTCCAGTACAGAATTTAGCGGATTTAGTGTTTCTCCTGGTTGCTTCTTCATTATTTGTTGTCAACAACTCAGGACTAATTTATTTTTGCTGCCTTTCTAACAGTTGGCCATCGCTTCCATTTTTGCAGCTTTTGTATTTCTCAACAGAAATAACCATTCATAACCAATAATTTCCCCTCTCCTATGTGATAATGGTCTTGTAAAAATATGAATTATTTATATCTCACAAGCTAGCATCCCTAACTGTTTTAATCTTTGTTAAACACTGTCACATTCTTTCCGTAATGGAACTGCTAGGTGGACATTAGAAAAAACTTGAGGACCAGGCAACTGTGTTTCACATAAGCCAGCCTTCCTTGCAAGAATCACAAGTACATCTGTGGCAAACAGCAGGAAGAGAGAATTCCCCTGGGTAAAAGGTGCTCCTGAGCAGGGCTGGCTGAAGGGCAGGAGCAGGCAGAGTGTGAGGGTGCCTCACCTCTCAGTGCACTCGTCGATGTTGTGCTCGCAGTTGGTTCCCTCGAAGCCCAGCGGGCACTTGCAGGTGTAGCTGTTGACATAGTGGGTGCACGTGCCCCCGTTCCTGCACGGCTCGCTCAGACACTCGTTGGTGTCTGTCTGACATTTATCCCCATGGAACCCAGGCAGGCAGATGCACGAGAAGGAGTTTATCTCATCCACACACGAGGCTCCGTTCTGGCAGGGATCTAGGACAGAAGCACCGCAGTGAGTGTTAAAATGGGTGATAGTGAAGGGCCAGGCCTAGAGCCTTTGTTTCTATGGAAACAAACGGTGTCACACAGCCCAGAGTGTGACAGAGTACTGACACGTTTTTCTGAGCCACTTGATGGAACAGTTAACTGCAAAGCATTATCAATAACAAATTTACAAGAAGGCGTGGATCAAGGCCAACCTTCAGGGCCTAAAGGTTTCTCTGCTGGAATTTGTTCAACCAAAACCCAAAGCCTCTTGGTTTAAAATTCAAAGGCTGCTTTTGTGATGGATGCCTACTGATACAATAAAAACAGAGCAGCAACTGTTTCTTCTTCCTTACCAAGTTTTATTCATCAGAGAACTCGGCACACTCTATCTTTTCCAGACTCTGCTTAACACAAGAGAGAACTTGTGCACTTAATTTTCAGCATGAAAGCAGTCCAGTCAAATCAAACATGTATGTGTATACCAGCACATATATGAGCACTTATGCATTACTGAGCATTTAACATTTTTCCCAGCATCACAGGCTGACTGAGGAAAGGCTGGCAGAAAAGCTCACAAACTCATGCACCAACTTGGATTTTCCTCAATCACTGCATTTCTTGATATTTTCTCTATCCCTGCCATGCTCTTGCTACTTGTATACCACTGTTTTTTGGTCTAAGCCACCTCCTATTACTGTATTCCTTCTGCTCCCATGAGTACCAATCTGTCTGAAAGATTTCTGCAGTTCAGTAATTTCTTCCTGCTTTTCTCCTTCCACTTTTGGATTTAAGACCCACATTCCAGAAGCCAGATTCCTTTTCTACTCTGCATTCCACAGAGCAAAAGCTGAATATATGAAGGCAGAGAGGGAAACTGGGAGGGGGGAGGAAAAGGGGAGAAAGCAAGGGGGTTGGAAAATAGGTTACTGAGCCTTTTTTTGGATTTAGGACTATCTTTAAGTACTACTAAAATATGAACTTGAAAATGCAAACAGACTCCACCAAAAATTTGCAGTTTATCATAAGCATCATAAGCTAATTCTGTTTACTGGGAAATGAAGAAAAGAAATGTGAAAGGTAATTAAAGCTCATTTACCGACTGAGAAATATGCTCACATGTTAAAAATTTGTATTATGAGACACACCTGCATCCATTTAAAGGTCATTTGACTACTGCAGAGAAAAAGCACATTGAAAGCAAGACCCCTGGCAGCTATAAAATGTTGTGTCTGTGGCAGTCAGCCATGTATGAGTGAAGCCAAAAGCTGTGCGTTAATTCTCTGTGCCACACATTTACTGACAGAAGAAGGAGACTCGGGTATCAACTTTTCAATAAGTTCCTGTTGTTGGAGGGTTTGTTTGCTTCACAGATTAAAGACATTTGGCTCAAGGCATGGAAGGTTTTTGTTATGCTAAATGAAATCAGCTGTGGCAGTAATGTGAAATGCTTCTTCAGCCTCATGGGTGTGCTGCCTAAGACAACACAGGGTGAATCTCACAGCTCTCAGAACTCTTAGGAGGAGGGAGAGAGATGTCCCAGCTGTTCGAGTGTGAAAGATGAACACTTGGAGAACGTTTTTATCTTCAGACACCCACACAAAAACTAACAGGACAGGCAATGATTTTGTTGGCTTCAGTATGCAAAGCTCTGGGTCACTGCACCATGACACTTTTTGTACTGTACCTGTTTGCCCAAAGAAGGAATCAAATGCTCAGGCTGAGCCAGACACCTTTTGAGCAGTGCTGCTTTGGGGGCTCCCACGGTAACTTCTGCTAATAGACTTGTTTGGATCCTTCTCTAAAGCAGTCATGAATTTACATTTTTTTTCCAATGCAAAACACAATCTGCTAAGTTCGCGCCTAAAGTCTTCAAAACTCCGTTTTGGTTTTAAGCTGATAGTAAAAAATAGGGGATTGGGATTTTTTGTGTGGTGGGGTTTTTTTGGTTTGGTTTTTTTTTGTTTGTTTGCTTTTTTTTTTTGTGGTAGTTGTTCCAGGTTTTTCTGTTTGGTTGGTTGGGTTTTTTTAAAGACCTGGCCAATCTAAGAATTACAGTATTGTGAACTCTAACTCTCCACTTTTCAAATAGTAACAGATGAACTTTTAAACATGTGACATTTCTCAGGAGACTCTGATTTTATCTGATGATAATATAGAATATGCCCAGTAAGAAAAAAAAGCTATGCATTTGGTTTCCCTTATAAACAGCAGTGTCAAGGACATGAAATTAATACTTGTTTTCTTGCAATTTGAGCTGTTTCAATACTCATCAGTGTACGGACTACGCTCCTGCAACTGATATCAATTCCAGAACAGAGGGCTTTCCTGCTGCTTCATTTGTTTTCAGATATGGATTAACTGGAACTGCAACAGGACCCACTCTTCCCAGAATATTAATGTCAGACAGACATTTCAGGAAGGACTGCTGTACCCCAGATTCCCACCATACCTCAATCAAACTTAACGTTGAAATACAGGTAAGTCCTGCAGTGGCACTTTAACTTGATGCATTAAAATTTCAGGCAAATACAATTTTGCATTTGACAGTGCTTCTTATTAAAGTATGTAAACTCTTTTCAAGTTAAGGATCTGGGAACAACAACTGCCATCAGTTAGGACACCGTGGTCCATTTCTAGCAGCCGAACATGATGGATTTTGACCGCCTCAAACATCACAAAGCTAAAGTTTGGGGTTTTTTTATTTTCCTTTTGGCAAGAGATCATAAAAGACCATTCAGAATCTGTCAAACAGCAGTCAACAGATTTATATTTAGGAAAAAGTGAGAAACATTGAGCAGAATGCTGGTACCCACTTGACAGGCAGTCGTCGATGTTACTGTCACAGTCCCCTCCAGTGAAGCCAGGCCGACACTCACACAGGTAACTGCCCTGGATGTTGTGGCACAGAGCATGGTTTTTGCAGGGCTTGGAGAGACACTCATCAATATCCACCATACATCTTTCCCCTGAAACGTGGAGAGTCCAAGGGTGAGAGCCCTCACAAAGCCATGGCCAAGAGGCTCAGTGCCAGAACTGCTCAGCACTGAAAGCACAACATGTTCCCCCATCCACATTACCTTCCCAGCCAGGGGCACACTGGCAGGTGTAGCCTTCAGAGTCAGGAGATTCTTGGCAGATTCCTGAGTTCTCACAAGGATTAGGGGAACAAGGAGAAACCACTACCTGGCAGTTCACACCTAGAGAATAGAATGGGAAAAAGCAGAAGGAATGTGCTGCTATGAGCTTGGTGCTTCTCGGAAGAATGAACAAAGAGGTTGTAACTCACTGATTATCCCACACTGCAGTGGACAGCACTGCCACATTTTAAAAATCTAAGTAGAAGGAAAAGGACAGCAGAGTACTCCTCATGGGCTAAGTGTAGAAGCAGCCATGGTAACTTTGAGTTTAATGCCCCTCCAATTTCCAGGGCATTTACGTAAATTTCATAATTTACAAAGAAAATTAAGCTAAGCCTCCAACAGGACATTTCTTAATGAGTCCAAGCAAGGCTTAGACAAGCCCTTCCTAAGTATTCTTTTACTGTACCATGTCTACAGGAACTGACTGTAATTTAACTTCATACAGCCACGGCATTTACCATCTTGATTACTATTTCCACAGAGTTTAATGAAAAGAAATTACTCTAAAGGTGCAATCAAGCAAAAAGGGAAAAGATCACAAATTTTCTCTGAATTTTCACCTTTGAATCCTTTCCTACAGGTACATCTGTATCCATTCAACAGATCCTCACAAGTTCCTCCATTCTGGCACGGGTTTGATTTACATTCATTCCCTTCTGTTGAACAGTAATCTCCTATCCAGCCTGGGTCGCAGACACACTTGTACCTTGAAAGGCAAAACAGCAGTAATTTTAGAGCATTTTGAAGTAACTCTTCTACCAGTTTCTCCTGCAGATTAGTTTTGGAGAGAAAACCAGAAGAACTCTATTTAGAAGAGTCCTAAGTTACTTTATATTGCTTACCCCAGCTGTACAGTTTTGAAAATACTGAAAATAAACCCTCTCTTAAAACCACACTTTGCTCATTACAGTTTTCACAAAGTGTTCAGTCAACCAGCAATATGTTTCTGCTTTGATAAGACCATCTCAACATATTCAAACAAAGATTGAAAAAAAAAGTGGAGGGGAACAATAGGTTCCAAAGATAACTAGACTGATTTAATACCAAATAGTGGTTTCAAATGAAAACAGCTGGCTGGGAGCAGGAGCAATCCTTTCCATCAGGTTTCAAAATCTGAAGTAGAGCACACCCCACCCACATGACGTAGAAGCAAGGTCTTGGTGAATCACCCTGGACTCGGGCCACATAACACACACTGGCCTCTCTTCCTGCCCTACAAACAACAGCTTCTTCTACCTGGCACGGTGTGAGGTGTACATGGGTATAAATGCAAAGTGACAGATGACAGACAAGATGAAGAAAAATCTGTTTTCCAAGCTTACAAGGAGGCTGAACTAGCAATAAAGGCAGCCTTCCTGCCAGCTCCAGGGAAAGTGCTGCATCCTGCCATACAGAGCTACCTGCAGCAGCAAATCACTTCGTTGCCCAAGTGATGACAACACTTCCCAGGACGCAGCACATATTTGGGAGGCTATTGCAAGTATAGTTGAGAACTTTCACTAACAAAACACCCCCAGACTTATCATTACCAAAAAGAAGTCTGATTTAGGGCTCCCAAAATCACCATTTGGTCTTCCTGGATGGGAAGATTCAGAAGCAACCACTGCCATCAAAATAGCCAGAAAGAATCCTTCTTTCTTTTCTCAGACACAGTACGAGTAAAACTGACAAAATCTCAGCAGTGGACAAAGTGTCCTGGATGAAATATCCATCCCTAGTGGAAAAGTTGTCAGCCTTTTCCTTTTTCAGTGTTTGGTTAGGAAGAACAGCACAAGCCAATAAAGACAGTCCCCATGCTCAATGCTTTAGGTTTTGATGGAATATATTGCTGCTGCTCCTCAAAGGTTTAATTTGGGACCATTTCTTTATTTCAATTGCATTCACTCACCTCACTAGAATCACCAAATCCTCCCTCTAGATGGTGGCAGTACACCCTGCACTACATGCCCACGCAAAAACAGTACAAAACACAACGCAGAACAGAAAAACCCAAGTTCAAACACCAGCTGGTGAATGAAGGCCTACACCTTACTGTGATTACGTCACAGGCATCAGATAATTTGGGATCCTAACCTGAGAAATCAGAGAAAAATCAAGCTGGAAGTCTGGACAAAGCAAGAAATAATAACACAGGAGGCAGCAGGCAGGTTCAATGAGTCCTTACCCAGTGGCAACGTGTGTGCAGTTGCCATGCACACAGGGGTTGCTAAGGCAGCCATCTGCCTGGGACTGGCAGTGGGGATGGTGGAAACCCTCAGGGCACACACATCGAAAGCCGTTCACCTCGTTCACACACGTGCCGCCGTTGTGGCAGGGGCTGGACGTGCACTCGTCGATGTCCGTGTTACAACGGGGGCCTGGGGAGGAAAAACAACCCTTACTGAGCAGTGTTTCCTAAAAGAGTGTTTGCTTTGCACGTCTGCAAGAACACACACTGAGATACAGCCCAGGGAAGCCAAGGCAGCAGCATGGAGCTCACATGCCTCCATGCTTTAACTCAAGCCAAGAGAAGCATTTCTGACAGATGCAGCATTTTCCTGTGCCTGGAAAACAGCACTTACACGCAGCAAGAGTATTTACAAACCATTCCAGAATCTCCACTAAAAATCACCCGTTAATATTGATTAGGAAAGCAAAAATCACTCAGCTGTATCATGCTTGCAACAAACCTCTTGAGCTCCACTTGTCGTAGCCCTGCTCTTGTGCTTTGAAGTACCTACCCTTTGAACAACCAATACTGCCCAAATGTCTGCAGTAAATGCAGTTCTTGTGGTTTATTGCGCAAAAGGGGCTCTAAAAAACACCGTTTCCTGTTTTGCCTGCCTCTGATTATGACTGCAAGATCCTTGAAGCAGTGACCAAAAGGACTTGTGAGGCTGGAAAGCTAAACAGAGTGAATGATGCATTAAGTTGAAAGCATTTTTAACAGAAGGAAATGACAAAGTAACAAGACCCTATGCAAACCAGATCTTTAAACACTGGAATATGCCAATTCATCATTTTACTGTATTATTTTAACAGCACAACAGTAAGAGATCCAGCAGAATAACAAATATGGAATGCCAGCAACATAGGAAAGTGGTAGGCATGAGTGATCAGCATCATCCCTCATCTTATTCTAGGGACTGGAGAGGACCACCATGCCAAAGCCATAGGAAGGAAGGAAGGAGCATCAGGAGTTTAGAAAGACCCCAAGAGAAAAGCACAAGACACATGAAACCTTTCAGTACTCTTTCTAATGCATTTCAGATCTATTCTAATTGGAATCATTCAGTAATAAACAGTAACAAACGTGATGAGAAAGCTGCAATAAACAGTACCAACTGCCTCACAATAATTATTTTGTATTATCCTACATGGCTCAAAACACAAATGCCCTTAAAAACAGCAGTGAGATGTGCTTTAGTCATCAGAAATAGTCCCAATGTTGACTCAGAGTTCTAAACATGGATCCAGAGATGTCTAACCACTTCTTTTTTCAGCCACACTTTTACTGTACCAGAGAAATTTTGTAGTTTCAAAAGAAAACAGAACAGACCATGCTATGACAGAGAAGTACTGAAAAAATCAGGTTATTCATCTGAAGACTTCAGAGTGGGAAGCAATTCATGAGAACACCAAGTTAATGCTCTGATTTCACAGAAACAGAAATACTGTTCATGGTCACAGCCCAAGGCAGAGTCTAATCAAACACCTCTCCATATTGTCCACTATGTCTCTGTCCCTGGAAAGAGGCTGTAAATAATAAACCCAAGTCACATGGGTTTATTTGTTATAAAACCAAGAACCATGAATTGGGCTTAATTACCTAACAAGAATGGCATTTCACAGCACAGATTAGGCCATTTTTCTGCTTGGTAGAACTGGCTGTAATATAAGATCCAAAGATTAGAAGGATTTACTGAGATACCAACTGAATCCCTTGCAGTCAGTATGCAAAGAACAGCTTCCCTGGCTACTCGGATAACTATCTTCAAAACAATTCAGAGCTCTTGGGTAGGTGACTTTACCTGTAAATCCAGGTTTGCAGGCACAGTTGTAGCGATTAATGCCATCAATACAATCCCCATGAATGCACGGGTTACTGGCGCAGTCGTCAAAGTTGTTTTCACAGTTTACTCCTGGATTAAAGAAAAGGAGTTAGAGGAATAAGGAGGGTAAATTTTACAAAGAAGGCAACAAAACTATTTTCCCAAAATATAGCCAAATCAAGAATTTTACCTGCTTCAAAGTCACACTGGGGGCAACTTAAACAGGTGATGATGCAGAAGCACTGCAACACCAAGGAATGTCACCTGACCCACCAGTGCTGACTGAATATGACCCTGAACTTGTACTAAATCTTTAAACAAAGGAGTAAACATTTTGAACACTATGCCTAATTTTCCTGCAGGTCTGATTTTTTTGGAGTAAAGAAGAAGCAAATTCTCCCAAGATCAGTTGCAGCACCAGTAAGGGTTAGGCAATCCACACAAACACACCGAAGTTCATCAAGGAAAAGCAATGTGAAAACAATACTCTCACACCACAATCTGTCTCAAATTCAGCACACGTGAGAGCATATGTGAGAAATAACTACATGCTTGAATTCTGCTTGAATCCAAGCCTTCCACTCATGTTTTGCACACCTGAAGTGCCCAGCAGGCAGTTGCACTGGTAGCCATTGACCAGGTCGATGCAGCGCCCTTGATGGAGGCAAGGATTGCTGTGACACTCGTCTATCTGCTCACTGCAGATGGCACCCATGTAGCCAGGATTGCAGATACACGTGTATGAATCGATGCCATCCTGGCATTCCCCGTGGTGGCAAGGATCAGGATCACAGTTGTTGATATTCTCCTCACACAGAAGGCCAGTAAAACCTGAGGAAAAACCATGAGCAGGAGTAAGTAAGAAGGTAACTGGTAGGATGCTGCAGGGAATACAATGCAGGTATAGAAAGAATTGTATCAAGAATCAGCAAAGTGGCAGAGAGCACAAAGGGTAACTGACACTTCAACTGCATTTCCAGCCCTGGAACACAACACTCTCCACTGTTCACAGCATTACAGAACAACATTATGCATGGAGAACCCTGGCACTGGAAGTAGTCATCTTCAGTTTATTTGGAACAGTAGCCATGTGAGGAAACATGTCAATCTCCATCAGAAATATTTATTTGCACATAAACTATCTGAAGGCACATTCTTGCCTTTACTTTCTCTACACAGTAATAGGGGGGACCTAGAGTAGGGTTGACCTTGTTAGAATGAGAAATCACTGCAAATATGCTGCTGAAACCTTCCCTTGGCTCACATCAAAGAAGCTCTGCTTATCAGAAAGTTTCTTGCCTCTTTCACTAGGAAACTTTTCAGTAACTGCAATCAAGCACCAACTGCAAGCTTATCGAAGGCTGCATGCAACCTCTTGGTTAGGAGTAATGAAACAAGCAGCAATTTGGCCTGTTTCATTCTGCTTCAGCTGGGAAACCTCCTGAGCAACAGAGAAGGACAGAACCTATGCACAAAAAGGGCTGAAGGGTTCAGGAAGCTAAGAGCAGCAAACAACTCCCTCAAGAGCCCTGCTTTCTGTGATGGAGCAGAGCTATATAAGACAGGGACAATTTCAAATAAATGGTTCTCAGAGCTGAGGTTTTGGAGCAACAGCTCAAGCTGCCTTCCAGCAGCTGAAGATGAGGAAGGCAGAACTTGAAATTTCAAGACACCAACTGGAGACTGATACAAACCAAGCTGCAGGGAATTTCAACAGCTGAAGAGTAGTTCTCACCTGAGTATTATAAGTGGATAAGAGGCTCCCCATTTTTCATACAGGTTTGTGGTTATTTCTGTGGTCAAACATACCAGGTGACGGCTAACATTTCCAAGTTCTGCGAACGTATGCTTGGATGAATGGGTGTGGAAGTGGGTGGGGAGAGGGAAGGGAAGCTAGTTAGAGAGATGGATATAAAAAGATGTTAGGGAAGGGGGAAAAACAAACTGATAAGGGGACAAACGGTGGTAGAGGGGGAAAAATAAAAGAGGGCAGAGACAAATAAAAGAGGAAAGACCTGAAACAACTCAAGAAATGAAAAGCCATGATCTACCACTGGGAAGGAGAAGTGGAATAATGCCAGAAGGGAAAGAAAAGACAAAAAGCAAGCAGTAAATAGAGCTATCTGTACAGCATTTGGCCAAACATTTTGCAGTTTTCAATCACGTCGGCAGCTGGTGATTACCACTCAGGGAACACATCACTCATATTATGAGATTAGCAGAGCAAGAACTTACTCAAACATTATTGTCCAGTAACTGACCTGCCCCCATGAAGAATTCCACATTTCAGTCTTACAGAAGGCTGTCAATATTAAATATAATACTTAGCACACATTCATTCAAAAGTCATTACCTTGCTCATCGTAGCTCAACTGAGCCACTTAGAGATCAGGAATATTTCTGGATCTCTTAACTGAACATATCTCACCAAAACATGATTTCTTTCTTTGCAGACAAGAGTTAGACTAGGAAAATAACATCTGAATATAGAAAATGAGAATCCTTCAGACAGGATAGAAAACAGCCATAATACAGAGTCCCTCTTCCATTTTCAGTCACAGATTAAAGCAAGGATTTTACGAAGAACTGCTGCTTCAGTAACATGTATTTGGTTGCTTTCAGCCTGAAAATGCTCCATACATCATTTGCCTTCATGGAAGCAACTGTCTTCCCTTCTCAAGTGGGATACCTAGAATTTCTTTATTGAGGTGATTTATGCAGTTTTAGTGCCAAATTCAGAACTTTCTTTTCAAGACACACCTCTCCACATTGTCCTCCTCTACACGACCCAAAACCCACCCAGGCCTGATAAGCTCTGCACTCTTAAGTGAATAAAAGCAACCAGAACACACAACAGCTTGACAAAGACTAAAAGTTTCCAAGTTTGGAGAAGATTTGAACTTTTCCTTTTTTTTACAAGTGTCTGCTTAGTTTGTTACATGAAGTAGTCAAAAGGAAAATTCTGAACAATTATTCCTCTCCTGGTCAGAACCACTGCATTCTCCTTCCAACAAATTCAATGCCTCTTCAGGAACTTTGGGAATGGAGAAGACCATGTGTGAGAAAAACCAGGCTATTTTTAGGCTCATCTCTGCTACATTCTCTGCAGTGAAGTGAAATTTGCCTTAATAATTTGATTATTGAAATTATTCAAAATGAGAAAAGTTGCACATAAATCTAATCAACCTCACTGCTCATTACTGGGACTAAGATAGCTCCAGGAATTACTCAGCTTCTTCCCAAATGGAAGAGCTAAAGCCAAGGCATTTCATACCTGAATCTGTACCATGAGCAGTGTATTAGGCACCATTAACTCGAAGAAACCAAGAGTAGCTCCTTACTGAGAATTAGAATATAACAGCTCTGAACCCTCTTATTTGACCAGATATAAAAATGAAGATAAAAACATATTTACATCACCCCTGGAGGTCTGAAGATAAGAAAATCCTATAATTAAACCTGACGCTTCTGAATATGTAATTCACCAGGCATTAAAAAAACCACCTGAGTTCTGGCCACAGCTCTGTCAAAACTTCTCTGTGATACCTGACAAATCATTTCAGCTACTCTCTGGCAGGCAGTTACTGAGTGCAATTTCTTCCACAACTGTTACTGCATTTCAGTCTTAGCCTTTTGACATAAAATAGCCTGATGCAACAGAAATCAGAATGCACATTAGCACTGCTCTGCCCATCTCTTGTTTTTCAACTGCACACAATATCATCAGACTTGGGAGAAAGGGTAGGTAAACCACAGGTAAGAGCCTTCACACTGATATGGATTCCATATATGGATCCCATAGCTAATACAGAAGAAGCTGTCATCTTTTGGGAAGCAAAGATGGTGCTGAAGGCAGGAGGCCAGAACAGCCATCAACTGTGAACTTAACTGCCTCAAGTAAAAGGCTTTCTCTACTTAAATGCTATTACCTGCACAAAGGAGTACAAAAAGCTCTGCAATAAACAAGCAGCATTTCAGAGAAAGAAAGAAAAAACACTGACATCTTTGTGACCAGCCTTTCATGTATTTAGGTTACATGTTATGTCCATCCAGGAGTTCTGCACATGAGACTAACCTGTGGCACACTGGCACTCGTAGCCATTGGGGTGGTCAATACATTTGGCTCCATTGAGACATGGCGTACTGGAACAGTCGTCTATGTCAATCTGACACACAGCACCACTGAATCCTGAAAGGCACAGAAACAGATGGAAACCCAGAAGTCACTGGAAGGAGCTCATCTAGACAGCTGCACTGTCAAGAATTACCTACTAGCAAATCCTCAAACCCATCCAAACATAAGCTCAGCAAATCTACATTCAATGGCACCATTAAGCGCACACACTACATCCTGGGTGCATTGGCTCCTCGTCCAACGCACCCTCCAAAGGTTCTGTCTTCCAGGTCAAAGCAGCCTCAGCTTGAAAACTGAGATGGCCAAGTCAAACAGAAATAAAGCAGATGGAGCTCAAGTGGTGTCCATCACTAGACAGTATGTCTGCCTGTAAAACTGAAAGCCCACCAATAAAAATCTTTGAGGCAACCAAAGCAATTAGCTAAAAATAAAATAACAGTGAATACACCACTAGAGCCTTCAGACTAGAACTACTACAGCAGTATGGAATGTGCTAGAATATAGCACTGGAACTTTCAATACAGTTCTTTAAATAGTTGAAGTATTGGCAGGTGATGTCAGGTGATGCAGATCCTTGGGCAGTTCGAGAAAAAAAAAAACAAAACATCAGGAATTCTTCTTAGAGGAAGGAACCAAAGCAAGAGCTTGGATGTCATTAGTCAATAAGAAGGGATGCAGAACAGGCTTTTGTCATGTATACTCTGAACTCGAAATTTTTTGTAAGCCATGAAGAAAACAAGTGATGTTCATTCTACAGCACCTCAGGTCTTTTCCTTTTCTAGTGGTGCCCAATTCATCTCACTCCTCATGCAAGCACCATAAACTATACTGATGTAAAACCAGCTTCTGCCTAAAAACCTCAGAAAAAGACAAAAAGCACGCAGAGGGTCTGATCTTTAAAATGTGCTGAGAATCTCACTATAGTTTCCACAGCAACAGAAGCTCCTGTTGCCAGCTACCCTTTTAGCTGAGGTGTCCAACTGTGTGTTTGTCAGTGCTTACCCAGTTACAGGCACAATATTATTGCAACCAATATGAAATTGTTCTAATGTAAGAGTGATTGCAATTCACCCACTCAAACAAGTGCTGCCATAAGAACAACAGAAACTCACAGCAGAAACTCACAAGAAACATGTCACCCACAACATCTGTGCAGCTCTTGGTAGGGTGAAGCAGGAAAAGCTTCCAGAAATAAGAACTCACCAGGAGGACAGACACAGAGGAAGCGATTGACTTTATCAAGACACACTCCATTGTTCACACAGGGATTACTTAGACATTCATCAATATCTTCTTCACAGTGAACTCCTTTAAAACCTGTTAAAAAGTAAAAATAAACAAGAAGAGTTGACTGAAGGCTGTAGAAAGTACACTTGAGAGTGTAACTGCCTCTGATACCAGTGCTGAAAGTCTAAGCAGAGTTTGATAGCAAGCTTGCAGTCTGGACAGAAACTATGAGGTAAGAATATACACCAGAGGTTAAAAAGGGATGTTGATTGTGTAGGTTTCACTGCTGCTGAAGATGCTCATCTAACCAGCAATAGCAGAAGTCTATGCTGAATTCACATCTAATGTTTTCTTCCACATGAGAAGGGGTTATGTTAATTACTTTGTAAAATGTATATAAACAAACACAACAGATAGTTTTAGCTCAAGGGCTTTTAGCTAATAGCAGAGTACAAGAAAAACTTTAAGAAGGGTGAAATACTTGGAACTAGAGTTCCACCTTTCATAAAGTATTATATATTAATAAATACTATATTAATAAAAAATTGCAATAGTCATGGTATCAGCTGATCACCTGCAGGGGTCACAATTCTTTATTTATATTTATGTTTTTAGTACTTCATAAGTCTGTGCAACTGGCAACTTGCATCCTTTTCTTTTTTCACCACTTTCTATCTGAGTTCAAAACAGAAGACTGATATTGGTCATTGGTTACATTGGCCATGCAAATTTTACAAGCACAATTTCAATCAAGTAGCTTTTTTTACACTGACTTCCACAGTTCAATGGGTGCTAGCATTAACTGGGGTATTTTAAGCAAAGAAAAACCCCAAACACCATTATCCAAAATCATCATATGCATACCTCAAAACACGGTCACTCTTTCAAATGTTATACTTGCTTTGCTTTCACAAAGAGAAGACTCTGCACATGCACTTTACCAGCATAGTAAGAGATATATGTTCACACATACCCAGCTCAGAAGGTTAACTTCCTTCACTGATGCAGAGATTGGCTTCTTTCTCAGCCCTCTAATTGCTTTCTCTCTCCCACACATAAATGCCAGGTGCTCCTGGCTGGTGGCACCACAGCAGGCTCTCTCTTTCCATTTAGCCTCACCCCTTTGCAGCTTTGTGCTACACCTCAGCAGAGCTGACAGCCCTCCCTGAGCTCTGCCTTCTGGTTTCTTCCTTTGCTGGAAGTCCCATCTTTGTCAGAAGCTCCCCTCACCTGGCATACAGAGACACGTGAATCCCCCAATTTTATCCAGGCAGGTGGCATCGTTTTGGCACGGGTTTGAGTGGCACTCATTGATGTCCATCTCACAGCGAGGTCCTGTGTAGCCCTTCAGACACTCACAGTGGAAAGAGCCCTCTGTGTTGACACATTTCCCAGCATGTTCACATGGATTGCTGTTTGCTGCAAGAAAAGTATAGACATGTGTGTGTGTGTCAAAACCTCTCCTCAGAGCAGGAAAGCCACAGCATTCTTTATTAGTTATGGTCTTTTCCAGTGGGCATTCCTTTCTGGCAAGTAATATTGGAGAAAGACTGTTCATCCTTCTGGGGAAAGGCCACTGAAGAAAACAGTGGCAGTTACTTGCCTGTCAGCGGCAAAAAGGAGGATTGCTGTCACTCTCAGGGACCAGAGGAGTAACTCTGCTTTATATTACTAATGACAGTTCTTAAGAGAAAAGTATCAGCCAGCAGGGATTAGAGAACTAATGATGTTTTCAAGGCCTTATTTCTAGATCACATTTTACATTTACCTCATTCCTGAGGCTGACAAGATGCTGCCACAGACACAAAACAACTAAACTTGTCCTTTTTCTTGTTTTCAGAAAGGAAGAGCACTCTTGTCCACAGCAGACTGAGGAACAAAATTCAAAGAAGTGCTTTTTTCCAACCCTTCCATGAGCGCTGGTTAGGCGTTACCTTCACGCACCACACTCCAGAAGCGTGAACGAGCACTCATAAAACTGTAAGTAAGTCTGTAAGAGTCCAGTTAATCCCCAAAACAACACAACAGCATGCTATAAGAGAACTACAGCTTTAAAAGCCCACGTGGTCACCAGTCTTGGAAGGCACTCAAAAGATCCAGCCATATTCTGGCTGTCAAACAGCCTTGATATATTTCTACTGAGGCTGTAGCTGCAACAGCTCCCACATGAACTGCAGTGCTTTCATTGTACCCTGCAGCTCTAAGGGACAGCTTAATTATCACACCTGTTTGCATGCACTCTCCACACAGTGCTAAAGCCCTCTTGCACAAGGAAGAATGGTTAAACATCTTGCTGCTTTTCATATTCCAGTTCAAACATGGACAACTATTCCAGCTCACCCCTTTGGCCCAGGTCTCACACAAGGTTTAAAACACATCTAAAGACACTGAAATGGGAGGGGGAGAGCACAAAAGGAGACCCATGTATGTGGAGAAGCTATGACAAAATGTATTCTTGCACACACACAGAGCAAACAGAAACTCACCCATTGCACATTCATCCACATCCTCAGTGCAGTCTGCTCCCTTATGGCCTTGGGGACAGGTGCAGATGTAGTTTCCATTCACAGGGTTGGTGTCACACAGAGCACCTTTCTGGCACGGATTGCTAACACAGGCATCATCCAAGTGGCACAGAAGACCTAAAGAAGCATCCAAGAGTTTATTAAAATATAGAGATGCAGCAGTCAGACTGTATTTTACGCAAATTCCATGTCCTAATATTTCAAATAGAGACTCCCATAGCTAGAAACTTGAGCAATGTCCTACAGGTTTTAGCCTATGAACTACTGTAGAGAATTCATCACATACTTATACAACATTCTATTTAAATACAAATTCTGTTACTTTAGAGGTGCCTCCAGCACTTCTGATGCAGGAAGATGGCTGACCATTAACAAAATCTCGTCCTTGGAGCAGTTAACTAACTCTTCTTTCAAATCAGCATGATAATTTTTCTGACAGCTGAAAAGATGCACATGAAGCTCACTTTAATTCAGATATGCTGATCACTTTTATTTCCATGTAGTTAGGAGATACACTTTCACCTAACCTAAACCAGAAAATTTTCCACTATACCACTGAGGATGCCCAGATCTTAACACAATCACTTAAAAATACCTAAATTTGCCTTCTGGATTCATACAATTATTATAAGAGCCATAGAGCAAGTCACACTCCCATGCCAACTTCTCAAAAAGGTCTTTCCTTGCAACCTAAACTGTAATAAGTTTGTCTTCTAGCCTGGCACAAATACTTCCCTGTCCTGGGCTACAGGGGTTTAGCAGCTCTTTGCTCATGGACAGTGCTTTTCCTTTTGGTGGCAAAGTGCATAAAATAAACACACCGCTTTAAAGAAGTGCATAAACCCCAGGAAGCACCTTTCGTGAAAGTGCCAGACTTTTGCAAGTTTTGTGCCCTCACCTGCCTTTCCCTCTGGGCAAATGCAGGAGAAAGAAGCCACCCTGTCGATGCAGGTGGAGCCGTTGGCACAGGAGGCAGTGAAGCAGTCGTCAATGTTCTTGCTGCAGTCATCCCCGCTCCAGCCATTGACACAGACACAGGCATAGCCCCCGTTGTGGTTGGTGCAGGTGCCCCCATTCTGGCAGGCATTGGGCTGGAGCTGGCATTCATCCACATCCTCGGTGCAAAACTGGCCTGGTGCACAGAAACGAGCAGGTTTAATGGCACTGCAGATGCTCAGACTCAAGGAGGTTCTTGCACAGACAACACCACCAAAGGGAACACTCTAGTCCCCTGATTGCTGCTCCTTAATTCCAGCACACTCGAGTGCCAGAACTTTCACAGCACTGTCATCAATTCAGGCAAAGACACTCGGCATCCCTAAATGACCCCAAAGAAGGAGATGGGCTGCAAACTATTTCAAAAAGAATCACTTCAAAAAGGTGCAGTGAGAGCCAGCAGGCAGCGTGTAGCATATTGGAGATTCATCTGCAAGGAGGTGAGAAGCAAAAAGAACCAAGGGCTGCCTGCAGGGCAGCCAGAGGAACTAAGACAAAAGATAGTGTGACAAGAAAATCTTGGCCAAAGGAGTATCAACAGGCCAGCAGCAAGGTAACACTTGTAAGGAGAACTTAATTCTTTCCTATATAATTAATCAATGATGATTACTCGGTGAGAAAGAATAAAATTCTTAAAACTCTTCCACCTGTAATACTGATTTTCCTTGCCCCAGGTATTGTACAGAAAACCACAAATACTTGGGAATTTCTTGGTTGTTGAGAGGTTTTCTTTTTTTTTTTTCAGTAACAAAATAAATAATCTAAAAGAGTTCTTATGACTGGAGAAATTAGAGAGAAGAAAACAAATGTACACTCTCAGGGAGATTTAAGGAAAAGAACCAAAGGACCAATAAGTATGAAAAATTTTCAAAGGATGCTGAACTTTACAGTCATATCTATTGAAAGCTCTGCAATTCCCACTTATTGAGGTATTTTTTTTTTTCTGAAATCCATCTTGCTTTGACATCAAAATCTGGAGAACCTACCATTTGCAATAATATTTTGCTTCAACAGTTATTCATCTTCCCCATTAAAGTTGCACAGTTTACTTTTAAGCCAGAATTGTTTAGCTGAAGTTTCAAGTCATTTTGAGTTTCCTGTACAGATAAAACCTCATGAGCACCAGCTCATTTCTTCCCAGGCTGGCTTATGGGTACCCATGTGCAACCACAGAGTACTGGTCACAGTCCACAATCTTCTTCTTGATAAACTATTTCTCTCCTTTTAGTTACTGAAAGCACTCTAAGCAGTTACTCAAAGCACTGAAAGCTTGCTTTCTGGTTTGTTTTTTCTTTTTTTTTTTTTAAATACTTCTTGGGAACTTGCTTTTGCCACCCTTCCAAAAACATTGATAGGACGCACACAGCATCAGAACATAGCCCTTTATCAGAGTGTAAGATTTAATTTGTTTGATGTGACCTTCCTGTCTTCCCCAGCTGACACTATCTCCTCTCTCACTGCCTTCCAGCAGCTTTCTGTTATTTGGGTCAAGGCTCTTTAGTAAATGTGCTTCTACTACAAGATTTCTCTTCTCCAGCTACTATATCTGTTGCACATTTACATTTGCATGGCATTGCCTTTGTATTCCAAGAATAAGAAATTCAAGAGCAGGCCACAGGTCTTCTCTGCCAATGCACCTGGGGCTCCAGTTTATGCAGGCTTGCCAAATTAAAAATACTTAGTAGATGTTGATAAGTCACATTGTTTATTAATGGCACAGAAATAATTATGCGAAAGCACAGACACGCCCTCCTCCAATACACCAAACTGAAACATTTATCACGAGCAGGAATCTAAAAATGTTCAAACCTAACCATCTCCATTTACTTTACTCATGATTCCTTTGTTTTCAAAGTACTAAGACAAATCCTTGCCTTTGGTCCCATGAGACTTGGATTTTTTTTTTCCAGTAAGGGGCAAAGAAATAAAATTATCACTAAAAAAATAAGTTGCACAACTGTGTTCTGTGCACATACCCCATTCTTTCTTAGGACTACTTCAAAATAACAATTTTATCGCTTGAAAAACCGTAACAAAAATTTGACAGTAATGATAATTACAGTAGAGTTTCCAGAATTAACCTTCAGTTCCTGGCTTGCTTAGTGAAACAGTTGGGGAGAACTCAAGCCTTTGCTATTGTTATCTGTAAAATACCTCTGTGCATTATGTACAACCAAACCACGCATGTGTCACACTAGCAGTGGTTTGTTCAGGAGCTTTCAGTGTTGGCTTATCAGTGGCCACCCTGAAAAGAGTCAGTGAGCTGGGGCTGGTTCTGAGCAGTCACGCGTATCTCGCAGCTCAACACAATCAACTTCCTTCAAGAAAAAATAATCAAGACGTTATTTGCTTATTATAAAAGTAATTTTCCTTCTCTTCTTGGAGGGGGGCCCAGCCCAGATCAAAGGACTCTCTCTCCGAGGAACTCTCACAGCACTCACATCCTTTTGGCTCAGCCAGTCCGAGTTGCTGCCACCAAAGTAGGAAGAGGTTTTCAGCCACACCACTTCACAATGTGGTGCCTCTCAAAAACATCATCTGCCTTTTGACTGGCAGAACAGAACTCAATATATGAAACATAACCTAACTCAGTATATGAAATATAACATTCTGTGGGCTTTTGGCAAGGGCGATTGAGCATGGGAGTACATGCTTTTAATTTGCATCTCTTTTGCTGTTGGGGGGCTTTTTTGTTGCTGTTTGTGATTTTTTTTTTAAGGCAAAGATAGGCTAACTAATCTCCCATATAAACTACCAGGGCTTGGTTCTAACTTCTCATTTCAAGTGTCACTAGTAATACCAACAGTTAGGACTTTTTTTAGTAATTTTTTTACTAGTATTCACCCTCTACTTCTAGAAAGGACAGTACCAAGTGACATCATTGATGTCCTTGCAATAACCTTATCTCCTTGGTTATTCCATTTTACTGCAGCCCTAAACTAAAACAAACTTTTAAAAAGTCTATCAATGCCTCCACAGGGGAAAAAAAATACAGAGCTTAAACTTCTTCAAGCAATTGAACTGTATTTTAAAGACATATAATTGAACTGTATTTTAAAGACATAGCACATTTGAGCTCCTTGAATCTGGTCCTCACTTGGCTTCTCCAGTTTCTAATGCTGCTTTTGCAATACAATTGTATTTGTGTTTAATTATGAATATGAATCAGAGCTCCAGCTTAATGCAGTTTGTTTTAAAAACAAAGGAAATCCAATTCAATATATTAAGAGGCAAAATTGAACAATTAACTGTTGAATTTTAATATTGAATATTTTAATGAAAAGACCTTGCTCTTATTGAAGACTTCTCTCTGCCAGGTTAGTTAACATTTAAAATCAAATGAGACAAGTTCTCTGAAACAATTTACTTATGGGATGCTGCTTTGACTTAGCTGTAACAAAATAAATACATTTATTTGTAACCATGTAGTTGGCAAGCTTGTTTTCTGCTTGTTAAGAGTTTTAGGAGTCTTCCATTCACAGAACAAAAATTCAACTTCTGAGAGCAAAGCCCATTATGGATTGTACAAACTGCATGGTGTAATACACATGTCCATAACCCAAGTAACTTCTGAATGCTACAACTGCTGAATGTCAATTCATTTAGCTGCAAGTTTGCGTAGGTATTTCTTTTCTTGTGCTCTCAGTAGTTTCAACATTTCATTCACATTTTTAAAAGATACATAGGCTGAACTAGAGAAGTGTGAATACACTAACAGCATAGTATTTTGATGGAAATGTAGAAATATATACATAAAAGACAACAAGAAAGGAAACACAAGTTACTCCAAGAACGTAATGAATACCTAGCCTGAACTTGATATTTGCAGAGCCTGGGAAATCAGTAAAATGCCGACTCAGGTTCTAAGTGACCTTGTACAAAGTAAACAGCTAGTCCATGTGGCATTTCAAAATTGAAAACTAGAAGTAGAAAAAAGGAACAGCCTTCAACTCTTAGCACTTTTTGCCCACTATGAAACTAAGTTACTTCCTGCATATTTCCCCTCAGAAAAGCCATATGGAGTAAGTCAGACACGTTTGCTGCTTGGATTGCTCCCATTTTCAGAGCCTCAGGAACTGTAAGGAACTCGAGGAGTTCCTCTTCTGGCAGAAGGGTTCAAGGCCTCCCTCAGGTAGTTGTAGCAGATCTCATTGACGAGAAACAGCCAGCCCTTCGCCTTCTTTATGTTAGAAAGAAAATAAAGCCTGAAAAAATTAGAACAATCCTATCCCAAAAGTGAGGAGCATTAGCTTGAACAAACCAGTCAGTGAAACAGTCACCCTGGAAAGCAGCATGAGACATCTCAAAAAGCTGATCCTACCAAACCTTAGAGGGTTTGCATTAACCTCAATTCCAACCGCATTGATCCTGAATGCAGGACCTTCAGACAGTTCTATCAGAGGACTTCATCTTTGGCAGAACAGACTTCCCATGAAGGAGAACATTTTCTTGGCCTCTTAACAGCAGGAAAGTCTGCACAGCTGGAATATCAGAGGCTAAAGCTCCTGACAGCAGATCTAATACAGTTTAATCACTAAAAACATTTTGTAGGGCAAAGAGTGCAAATACTTTCCTGTGCCTTGAAAAAAAAAAAAATCAGCCCCTTGAAAACTGAGCTGGGAAGAGACAGCAATACCCCATTTCTCTCAAAATCACAACCACCCCAGGACTGGGCTCAGACTGAACCAGAAGTCAGAATATCTTACAAGCTCAGTGATACTGGAAAGGCAACTTGGTGAGAACCACAAACTGGTCCTCGGGGTCTTAAAAGACTCATTGGAAGAGGAGCGTCAGGTTTTGAGAAGTTTTTATGCCATCACCCACACAGTAACTCAAGAAGTTTGTCACTTATCTCAGACACAGCACACAGGGAAGAGGTCTCTAGCTCTCCTGAAAGGGCTTCCTGGGAACTGTAAACCAGATCTAGACAAAAACTCTTTGAAAGAATAGTTTAATTCACAACGTATTCCAAAGATTGCTGTATGGGTTTTGAATACAACCAGCACGGCTCAAAAAAGCGTGGCTCATTAGAACTGTCTGCATTTTTAATCCAAGTTTCAAAGGCAAGAAGGTGAACAGCATCTTATCAAGACTCAAGAAGGGGCTAAGAGATAAGGAACAGTATTTGTATAAATGACCAAATCTAATCATGGTGGAAGGTCATCAGTGCCACTCTCCAAAGGACCATGCAGTTTCTTCTCCTCTCTAACCACACTTGTGTATATTCAGGATGCCAGCTGGCAGGCCACAGCTGGCTGGGGAAGGACATTCCTCTGTCCAGTTCTGTCTTGTAACACAAGAAAAATGTCTGCACTGACAGTGTAACCTAACATGCATCCATCAGCTCAAAGTTCTGTTTCCTCATGCTCCTGTATGAGCCTCCTCAGCAAATGGAAAGGGAAAAATTGCTCGGAACCATTGAACCTTCTAGGAAAATGGTATCTATGAAAAAAAAAACTTTAGCTCCCAACGTTTTTGAAGTGTACATTTGTAAAAGCATTCAGTTCAATCTTTAACCCACAGAACTATCCATACTACTTGAAACTGCTCAGCAACAATTAACGCATACAGGCACTGGAGTGTCTCATTAATGACCTAGAAGAGGATGAAACAGTAGGCAGTGATGGCTTTAACAAAGTAACATTTATGTTTTCCAAGAGGAAGCCAGGGATTTCAGACAGATTCAACCAAGCAAGGCTGCTGCACAGTGCAACAGCAGGTGAGGCTCGAGGCACAAATGCCAAGCAAAATACAAAGGCAAACAGACTTGCTGCAGAAGGTTTGGGTTAGGCACTCCTTGAGGAAACATCAGCTTCCCTAGAAGAGCTCAGTGGGGACCTCTGCTCAATCACTGCTTTAATCAACAAAATAAACACCACTGAGCAGACATTTGACTGCAAGGAACAATAACTAATGCAAACACTCATTGTGCAATAGCAATGACACAGCCTCAGTCAGGAATACATTTTGCAGTACTGAAGCCACCACTTCTGAATAAGAAAAGAGGTAGAGTTCACAGTCTGACAGACCAATGGAGAAATGAACTTCCTAGGAGACTTATAAAGAAATTGTCACCCACAAATGGAGAAAGAGAGCTAATAAAGAGTGTAATACATAAGTTATTGCAGAGAAGATACAGCACATGGCAAAGACTACAAAAGAAAATATTTGATTGTTTACATAATTTGCTTTATTGACCCTAGGTATCTCAAAGCAAAGAACTGCGAACTTCTCTGAAAGAGGCAACACCTTCATCCAGACCAAAATGTCCCGAGCAATAAACAGGCAATACCGAAAGGGATCTCAAGTGTGATGCCCAGATCATATCCAAATTCTAGACCCTTCAACAAAGCCATCTCCAGAGCTCCCTGGAAGCAATCCAAGAAATAAGACTGATACTTTCAGCTCCAAGGATAGCTTCAGGGGCACACAGAATTCCATGGACTACACTGTTTGCATCTGCCAGAGTTGCATGTGTTTTAGTACAGGTCTTCCCTCCTTAAGTTTTACAGTAATTCCCCCAGAAAAAAAGGACTGAAACTAATTTGTTTTCCCCTTGCAAGAGTTTTGTAAAGAACAAGCATCTCAGCTCTCAAAAATGTGCTCCTTCCCCAGGATCTCACAGCATCTTTCTTCCAGAGCAGCAGCAGCCATTCCCAAACTTCAGGTGCTGGGGTTTTGATTTTGCTTTTATGAGATCTCAAATAGATGTCAAATACCATCAGAGAAATCATAATATTTAATAGCTTAATATAGAATTTGAACACTTGAAGATGAATCTACAATTGTAATGAGCAGAGCAAGCATCTGTGTTTATTTTAGGCTAATATGGTAGAGAAAAGAGTTTAATTTCATAACCACACTGGGAAGCATGCAGTGGAACTAATGGGCTTTTACAAGGGATTTTACAACCCCTAAATACAAAACTCTGGGCTTTAAGAGACTTATGCATGGCCTGATCCATTAAATGTTGCCCTAAATCACTCCCCACAGACTACTGGGTAGAGAGGGCAGTCCTGACTGAACTCTTCAGAGGCACTAATACAAATGATCAGAACACCATTCATTAAAAATTCATTAAAACTGATGCACTAATGACAGACTGCTTCAATAGGGTGGTGACAGGTGAAATGACTGGGGACAGCAGCAGGACAGAGAAGTATCCCACAAGAAATACACATCACCAAGCTACTCTCTGCTCTGTCCTTCTCTTTACCTGCTCTGGAAAATCCAGTGAATCAGGGAAATACCAAACAAGTGAAAAGATCTGCAAGGCAAAAAAATTTAACAGCTGGAGCCAAAACTTACAATGAAAGCTTCATATTCTCAAGCTATCTCAGCAACCCATCTTCAGTAATTACCCGAAGACAAATCACCTCATTTTAAGTACAAGGGAAGGGACAGAAACTGCCAGAAACAAGTCAGCTGGAGATGTAACAACTGTTACCTATTAGTCTGGTCTCACAGCAGACATCCACCAACTCAGCCTCACCAAAGGGGTCTGGCCTATCTTGTTTTAGCGCCAAGCACATAAAAGATGTACTGAAAACCCAAGGACATCTCCATAAGAGATTACTTGGCACATTTGACTAAGAGTATTTCCCAAGCTGGAAAGTCACCAAAGGCGTAAGGGAAGAGGCGGCAGCATGCTCTGAGTTGGATGCTTTCATTCTGTCATCGGATCATCTCAGCTGTTAACACCTCAGGTGTTTTATTGCTGCTGCCTCCCACCCAAGGCTTGCCATTGGGAAATGAAAAGCAGCACCAAGCAAACAGGAGGTTGTGCTAGGTGCTCCAGAATCCATACCGGATAAAGGATTAAGGGTGTAACTTTTAATGTCTCTGGAATCCATCCCCTCTGCACTACACCAAGATCAAGGGCCAAAAGAGAAACAAACAGCATACAGGATAAAGCTGTTTGTGTCCAGCAATTCCAATCATTTGTACACTCAACCTTGGAGCTGCCAGCTCTGGAGGCTGCCACAGGCTCCCTGCTCCCTTTGTATCTGCCAGTTCGAACACGACGGAAGAAAACCAATCATAATCCCTCTTGGCCTCTTTCAGAGCTGTCTCTTGGAGATACTACTGCAGTGACACCAGTCAACTTGTCAAGCTTGGCACAGACAGATCCCAGCCAGTACCAAAGAGGCCACTCTGCTTTTTAATAAAGCCTGGAAAAGCACCAGAAAGCTGATCACTGTTGCACTGCTGGGGAAGATGACTGCACTTCTCATGGGAGCGTGATGCAGCCTCCCTGAGCCAACACAAAGGTCTTGGGACGTCACCCAGGATCACCAGGAGGGAAAAGAGAACAGGCCTGACAAGGCTCTCTGTCACAATCATCAACACTCTTCATAAAATAGCAAGGATGTATATTTAATGATTTAGGAGACTGGCCTGTTCAATATTTACCATTCAGGCCACCTATTGTCAGTTAGTTCCTCTAGATTTTGACCCGCTAATTACTCCAAGAAGGCAGCATTTTTTTGAACACTAAACTAACATGACTTGTCACTGTGTACTTTGGTGACACAGAAGCTGAAGAAAGTGGTATTTGGAAAAGAAAGTTTTAAGAAACAAAATACCAGAACACATGATCTTACATTAAAATGTCACATATTAGCCTTTTGATGTTTGTTCCCCTTCTTAGCAAAGAAAATTCAGGTCTGCCCAGAGTTTAAGACTGGGATTTTCAAAGAAAACCAAGGCAGGGACCAAGTATTGCTTTAATTAAATAGGAATCGAACCCTCAACGCCCCACTTTGAAAATTCATGCCTAAAACTCTGCAGGAAAAAGTAACCCTTGTGCTAGTATTTAAGAGCATATGACCAAGCTAACAGCTATTTTAATTAAAAAGCACAGCCCTGCTGCCTGAAGAGCTTTTCTGCTCAAGACAAACATTTGCTGCTTAAGCTAGCTCCCAGTGCTGGAGTTCTTTGGTGGAGGCAGCTGTTAGCACACTGTGCTTCCCTTAGAGACAAAGGTCGCCTAGATTTTAAAATATACAGTTCAGTGGAGCCCTCTTTTCGGGGGAAAACAAAGCCTAAATAAATACAACTGCCATGGGAGTCCTGCCTTCCCAGCCACCCCAGTCAGGGGTAGAAATAATGGAAGGGAGCGAGCAGGTCAAGCCTGCAACTGAAGATACTGTAATGTAGGTCTTCCAAAACCCATCTGAGTGTGGGCACAGTGTCCCCCAAATCCAGAGACTCAGCCCACAGCTTCTGATGCAGCAAACTGTGCAAAAGACTTGACTCCATGGAGGGCACAAATCTTTATCTCTCTGTGCACTGCTCCTGAAACACGATTTGGGCCAAAGACAGATTTGTGGTGAGCCTCTGAAACACTGCAGACTTTCCAAGGGAGCAGGAGTCTTTCTAAGACATACAAGAAAAACATAACCATTTACAGCATTTAATATTGGTAATCACTTAGGCACCCAAATTCTCAAGATATTTTTCCTGACCCAAAGCTGCGTAGGATCAACAGAACCAACAGGGGCATTTTAAACCAAGCTTTGTTTCTTTAGATGAATTGTAGCTAGCCTTTAAATTCTCAGATGGTTTCCCCATGTGTGTGGAAGGACACCCTAAATCTTTCAGCCCTGGACTGCCAGCACTTCCCTCTGCATCCACTCACCATGAGACTGCTCTGTGAATTTTAATTCCTGTTCCCAGGAAAAAAAAAAAAAAAAAGAAAGAAAGAAGAAAGGCAAGAAAAGTGAAAAAAAAAAAGAGGCAGCTGGACAGGATTTTTTACTAGATTAGTGAGTTAAAGTGGCACTCTCCAACAAATCCCAGAGCCAGCTCAAGGGAAAGGGAAGTGTGTCTGTGAGCAGGAGAGAAGGTAATGACTTTCCTCCTCAGACCACAATGAGGCTGAAGAACAGCAGCACAAAACAGTCTTCACATGGCACTTTATCCTGACCTTAGCCACGATTTTTGGCTAACTTTGACTCAAACCACACTTAAATGAAATTCTCTGGCCTGTCATGCAGAGAGGAACAGACTTCCACAAAAGCCCCCAGGACTGTTTCCAAGGAAAGGTGGAGCTTCATGACCCATCTGCACCACCGTGCTTTGAAAGGAAGGACCCAACTAACACTGGTTCTAACAAAGGCTGTATCCTGGGATAAGATAAAGTCATCTTTAAACAAACCAACAATCAGTTAACATTCAGCAACAGGAAAGATCTGGGGCAGTTTCACCCAAACACACCTGAGATTGCCTTGCCAGTTACAAATTTATGAGATTGAGAATCACTGTAACCATATGAAATATGAGAACTTTGAAGGTGACAAAAACACTGGTGACAGCAGGAATTTCACATCATTGTTTTTGAAAGGCAAGATTTTATCTTTCCGGAAAAGCAGCAAAATGAGAATGAGAAGGCAGGCACTTCAACAGAAATGGAGCAATGAGCTCTGTTTGAGGAGCAGGAAATAAGACTCAAGGCAAACAGCATCACAAAAGGTGGGAGGAAGCAGAAAAAAAAAAAGAGTATTTTTTTTTTTTAAAAATGCATAGTTATGTAGCCCCAGCCTACCACCTGTCAGGGAATCACAAGAGGCAGATGGTTACCAAAAGGAACTGGGACAGATTCTGTTTCAGTAAAGGTTGCTTCAATATTACTTTACACAAAACTTGTCTTGATCAGATGCAGTACAGCTTCTTTATTTTTTCTAGCAAGGAATGGCACTGCTTTCGCTGTGCCATGAAGCACAAACCATTTTAACAGGTACAAGAGAGCATCACCCACAGCATAAAGACAAAGTAAAGACTAAAACTGCAGACGAACTCAATCTACCCAAGACTAGTTGACAAGTATTTGAAAGCAGAGACTTATGAAGACAGCACATTTACACTGTCAGGTATTTTTAGAAAATTTGACATCCTTTCATTTTTGGCTGATGTTTCCTTAGAGATATGGGTATTTGGGTATTTTTGTTGGTGGTGGTGGGGTTTTTGTTTGTTTGTTTTTAATGTAGGACACAATGTCCTCTAACCTCATGATCTCACTGTAAGTGCTCACTCTCATGATTTGTTCCTATTGAGCTGTAACATTAATTGGGACAGACTCCAAAAGAGTTGCCTGCTCAACTCTCCCCTCTTCACTTACCTTAGAGATGATTTAAAATGTTATAAACCCCCTTTGTGTAAAGGATGGACCTGCACTTATGCATTTCCTTATTGCTGAATAACTCATGTTTTATTGTTTACTCCTGTTGGTACCAAGTGCAGTTTAACCTTGAAAAAAACAGCATCTTTCTCTCCTAACTATTGCAGAAGTCCTCTATTCATCCTCCCTGTTTTGGGCCCTGCCTCAGTGTCACTTCTTATGTCTCCAACCTGGATGTGTATTGTTTTTGTCACCTCCTTGGTCTCTAACTGAAGATGCAGGAAGGGGTTTGAAGTCCATTCAGGAAAAAAAAACCAAACAAAACAAAACAACCTTCTTTCACAAAAATGCTACTGAGATGACAGAGAGGAGTCACAGAAACTTGCACTGTGCTTTTCAGACAGGACAGTTGAGTTCCGTAAATGTTCTAACCTTCATTGTCCAAATAGCAAGCTGCTGCTTCCTGAATTGCAAGATCATTTTATTTTCCACACTGACTCAAGCCTAGAAAGACAACAGCCTTGAGAAGCCATCACCTAAAACCACTGCTGCACTGATAACCTCAGCTGCACCATAAACAAGGAAATTCTCAGAAAGCCCATTCCATTAAATTGTGTTAGAGAGTCACAGGAACCTTATGATTGGGGAGCTCCACTCTCTCTCTTTCCAGGGTTTCCCTGGAAGGAAGCATCCTTCACATACGCAAGGTTTTCTGGAAACACCATCCACACAGGAGAAAGATGGTCCAAGAAAGGCCACAGCACTGTCTCACAACTCTTCCCAATGCTACTCAGAGCTCATAAGAGGTTCAGAGAGGGAACTACCACAACTGCACTGCAAAGAGTTGATTGGGGAGACAATTTACCACAAAACCAAACAGAATCACAGCCTATTGCCTGTGATAGAGAGCCCAAGGTCTCTTCCAGGTGAGTTGCAGAAGTCATCCCTATCTGACAGCACACATCCACCTTAATCCTGTAAACCAAGTTAAATTTATGATGCCAGAATAATCCCTTGGAGATTGTATGCCCGTGATCATTATATCCTCTGTGCTTGGTAGCAAGACAGATTAATTTGCTACTGACAGACACCAGAAATCATAACAAGGGTTATAATTTCTGTGGAATGGAGCAAGACTATAGGGGTCACTAAGGGTTTGCTGTCTCCACACCCAAGCTCTCATGTTTTCCTTCAGAGGTTTCACTTTCTGCAGGTTTTCAGGACATGGAGAAGTAGTACAGAAGCAAGTTGCTCACTGAGGGGAGGACTCATCTTCTCCTATTTACACATAGTTTCAAAGAGCTGTGCAAGCTACGGTGCACTTCATTCTTACGTGGTTTTAACTTCTTGTAAGAATATATAATTCTTTTAAGTTAATGAGGGTTCTTAACTGGCAGCCTCCTTTGCAGTTAATGACAAACTGTTTACAACCAGAATGAATGTTCTCTGAGGAAAAAAGCATTTTAAAAATTGGTTTTAGGTCTTTTCCTATGATTTTCAAATAAGGGCAAAACCATACTCAGCTGAAAAAGTGTGCCAACTAAGAAAGACTAATATGAGTCAAAAAAACTCACCCCATAACCGGAGGTGTTTGTTTATTTTTGAGGTATGGAGACATTTTGTAACTAAATATGACACTGAGTTTCCTGTAAGCTGCTTCCTTATATTGCGCCTAACACTTTCTTGAACTTCACACTTTTTTCCCCTTCAGACTCAAAGTAAAAACAGACTCATTTCTGAAGCAAAAGTAGCTTTGCTAGTCAAGAGAACTCCAGATAAAAGTAAGTCAACTGGGAAAATAACAGCAGCAAAACCATAACCTTCCCATACTTACACTTTTCTTCCCTCCTTTCTCCTCCACCCTTCAGATTTGCCCTGTTTCTCAGCAGCACTATTATAGTCAACATGATCGTTATCTCATCTTAGAAATACCCCTAAATGTATCAGCAAATGCCCACAGCTGTAAAAGCAAAGTTCTGTGCTTTTGGAAAACATTTACCCTTTACAAAGTATATCCACAGGAGAAGTACAACTCATGGGGAAACTGTCCCTTGTTGTGGCGGTTTTGACGCCGACGGCTTTTCTTTTGAGGGTTGCACTGGCACCTGCCCCTGCCTGCAGCCATGGGCAGGGGGTCAGGGCACCATCCCTGTGCTGGTGCCTCCCAGGACGTACCTGTCCACTGGGGTGGGCAGCGGCAGTTGTAGGTGTTCACCCCATCCACACAAACACCTCCGTTCAGGCACTTGTGGTTCGGGCAGTCATCCACGTTGTGTCCACAGACGCTTCCCTCGAAACCTGGACAAAGCAGAAACAACAGCAGGCTGAAACGGGCTTTCAACCTCTTTTGAAGAGAGTTCACCCCTCAGGGAGCTTCCTCTCCTTTTTTTTTTTCCCTTAAACATTTGTCCTGTT
The DNA here is from genome assembly GCA_013400175.1 of Phainopepla nitens. Classification (NCBI taxonomy): domain Eukaryota; kingdom Metazoa; phylum Chordata; class Aves; order Passeriformes; family Bombycillidae; genus Phainopepla; species Phainopepla nitens. Next base: position 26,551 of record VXBQ01008796.1, on the reverse strand, counting down.
CACCTAATCCTGATGAATCCCCACCTGGCACGACTTTGTTGAATGCCTTTGCTAATAGCATGCGGGTCAGGTGACACAGTTTAAACACTTCCACCATGGGTAGATAGCCAACTATGTTTTCACAACCCAAAAGACATGAGGAGTTTCTCTTTAAGTGACTACAGGGCATTGTCATTCAAAGCAAACAAAGTGAAGACCAAGACATTTCGTTTACCATGAGATAACTTGTCACTGCCCACCAAGCATCAGCCACGACAAGTTTTTCCCATGTCAAAAAAAAAAAGTGCTGGCATTCACTTCATGGATACCTCAGCACAGTCTACCTTGGATATGTCAAAGAAAAGTCTTTCATGCTTTGAAAAGGAGCTTCTGAAGTCCTGACCTGGCTCTCTTCAGTGTTAGACTAGTTAGTCAATCAACAAATCATCCACCACCCAAGTGATGCTTAGATACAAAGCCCTGCCTGAAAAGCAGAAGAAATCAGATACACTACCCCAATGAAAATCCAGGCTCCTAATGAACACACTGACAAAACACTCCTGCTAGAGCTCCCTCTCCTTTTCAAAGGAGGAGAAGTGGGGATGTTAGAAAGGGAGCTGTCAGTGATGTGTCTTCCCCTTGATTTCCTCTGCTGATTTATTTCATGCTTCATTAAACAAACCTGCCATTTCTGCTGGATGAGAGAGCTATTTATCAAAGCACAAGTGGAATGCATGCTAATGTGGATGAAGTAAATGATCCCAGAACACACATGTTAATTTAAAACATCAGCTCTGCCTCTTCACTGCTTTGGAATGTAATATTAACATGACACAGTTCTCTCATCCAAAATCATGCTTTAACCCCTGTACTTTTGATGCCCTGTTCCAGATGCTTCCATAACATCTGTATCAAGTCACACAGACCCTCTAAGAAACATCTGGTCCAGCACAGATCGTGCTGTGTGGCAGATGAGACAGAGACTATAAAGCTCTGAGCCAGCTTCTCCAGACTACTGCTGCTCTCAAGAGACTTGAGGTGATTCATGTGCATACCCATCTCTTGAACTTCTCCAGCTCTACAGAAGAGCTGGGAAGTGCCTAGCTGTATCAAGGGCATTAGCATCAGCAAGAAACAACAGACTTAACATTACAAAAAAAAAAAAAAAACAAAACAAAAAACCAAACCAACAAACAAAAAAGAAAAAACACAACCCAAAAAACTACAAGACCTTCAATACTACTCTCTCCCTTCAAAGCCCTTCCAAACTCCACCCAAGATCCTAGAAATTTCAGGGCAGTAGGGAAGCTTAAAACAAATATAACATGCTTAGCCAAAGTCCTAACCATTACAGCAGCATCTTCCTGGCAAAAGCTCTTGAGTAACAACTACCAGGGAAAACAATTAGCTTTAGATCCCTGTGGGAATCCCCTCTCTGTGTGTCCTGAGAGCTATATTACAAGCTTCAGGTTTGAGTGGATCCCACATGGACAAAAAAGGAGAGATGCTCTTTCCTCTGTGCAGCAATCCTGGTTTAATGCAGAACTTATCCCCAGGCAGGGGAAGGGGAAGGATGGCAGCAAGGACCCCTGCCAGGGAGCAGAGAAGAAAGAGATTGTGTCCATGTGGTTGGGGGGTTTTATGCCCCAGTGGAGAGGGGGAAGCTGGGAAGGGAGACCACTGGCCAATGGGACAAAGGAAGAAGCCAACCTGGGGCAGGTAGGGGGAAGGGGCCCACCACCACAGTACTTAAGAGAGAGAAGAGTGGGAAAAAACAGAACAGCTCAATACAACCAGAAACCTTAGTGCAAGTTAACATACACCCAGTGCAAAATAATAACTCAGTGCAAAGAACCCAAAACCCAGTGTAAACAACAATGTAGTCCACCACAACAGATCCCTATGTTTAAAACTGTATAAAGCTATCAAGCCTGAGCAAAAGCTCAGCTGTAAAACACAGGAGTGTCCTATCAGCTTGTGTTTCAGCTTGGGAGGAATCATCCCACTGACCACATATTGCACTCATGCCAGCACGTGATCAGCATGGAAATACACCCACAACCACAAAGACAAAAGGTTTAAGTTCTTATCTCTTCGGTTTGGATAATATGAAGACCAGTTGTACTTTCTAGTAAACAAATTTCTGACAGCAGTCATTTAAACTCTCTCACTGTACTTCATACAAATCGAAAGTGGTCCAATTATTTCCAGAATAAAGCATGGAAGTCACCCCACTACTAAAATGTCATCAAGTCATTCCATATTTTCACATTTTAACCAGTCATACTACCAAAGAGCTGCTCTGAGATATGTGAGCTTTTCTCTAGCTGGGTCCCAGGATGTAATTTTGCAGTTATATAACCTGACTCTCTTCCAGAAAGCCACAGAGCTCACTGTTTTGATGTATTTGGACACCTGACACTGTTTCCTGCTCCCCTCTGTGCAGGGACTCGCATGTTGTCCTGCGTTTTCTCCCTGCACGAGAACAGTTTGCAAACCATATCCTGACTTTTGCTCCATATCTCAAAGCACATCAAACTAAGGAATGAGAACCTCAGGGGGAAAAGTGTTCCCACTGCTAACAGCATATTGTTCTTCCCCTAGTACACAGACTGACACAAGCAGATAACTTTATTCCTATGTCATCTGAAATCTCCACCCCGTTGCAGAGCATCCAATCCAATTCCTTCCAAATATTGGTCCTTCAGCCCTATTTCAACTTATAAATTACACCTCAGATTTTCTGGCTGATTTCAGGGCCAGTTAGTACCGGGGACAGGAAATAATGACTGAAAAACGTCATGTTATTTCCAGACTTAGGGTCTGCTGACAGGAAATCAGGAATGGAGAGAGCTAAAACTCAGCTGGGCTACTCAAGGCAGCATCTGGGCTGCTTATCTGGAGGATAGGGGCACCCACCTCACCTGGAACCCCAAGGCTGCAGCCGTGGAGAGCCTCAGAGCTCAGGGGGAGGTGCTTATCCCCAAAGCCCAGCAAGCAGAGGCTCCTCAGCACAGGGAGTTCCATGTGTGTCTGTCCCCACACACAGTGTGACACCGGGCTGTCCTCACAGCCAGGAACCAGCATGAGGTTACTTCCTCTTCCCAGGAAGTGCTCCAGCTCTCACAAACAGCTTGCTCCAGCCTGACAGATCGCTTCCTGAACAAGCCCTTGGAATTCCCTAGGGTCCTTATCTTAGTTAATGGGTAATTATTTTGATGGATAACAATGAATAATCACTTTCCCAGCTAAGAACTTCCTCTATTGACTTGTTTAACATTCCATTAAAGGTTAGTTGCCAAATGAAGTCCTTTTTTGTCAAATATTTATAACTACGAGCTCATTCTTATATTCAAAGAAGTTGCTCATGCTTCAGGTTACACCTCCTTCAAGGAATTTTTTTTTCACTACTACACTGTTATGTTTGACCTAACATGCTCCCTTGTCTACAATCCTGTTCCTACCTAAATCAACAAGGCCCAGAGGAAAAGTGATTAAGCTAGACGGATAAAAAATGAGGTTACCTTCCAGATAAATGCAAAACCAATGGTGTATATATATATATAACTTCACTTGATGCTTGCCACCAAATGCTGACTTCACACACATGATTTCATGGATTACCTAATGCAGGATTTGTTTGTATACATCCACAAGTGACATGGGAACCTGGGAATTTTAAATAGAAGCTGGACTACACTGTACATAAACAGTACTTGTGTGACAGCAGAAAAAGCTGCTGTGACACACAGCTCTGGGTTTTAGGTTTTTCCTACTTTTTCAAACTCTTACTCTCACCTATCTGTATCTACAAATAAATTAAACTCACTAACAACCTAAGAAGGAAACACCTACAGGAAGCAAGAATCCATTTCAAGGCCAGTGCAGTAGTAGCCTAATTATGCCTAAACTGCTCCTTGGGCACAGTTTCTTCAAAGTATTTTTACAGGTCACAAGATGCAAAATCCTATCAGAAAACCACTCCAGCGGTTGGAGACGTAACTGCCTCCTGCCTCTGTGTCCATAACACTCAGTGATGGCAGCATCTCAAGGCAGTCCAGAATGGCCAGAGCAATTCCATTTATAGTCACAGTATCATCGGCATTGCTCCAATTCAGAGAGAGAGTCTGAAGTGGAATTTCTCATCCATAATCTTGGCACTGTCTTCCAGAGGAGCAGGCCTTGTTCACATCCTCCCTAGGCGTGACAGGCCACCATTTCTCTTCTCTTTCTGTTGACCTTTACTTCTCAGACAGAACCTTTTCCAACACTTCAGAAATTTTGCTCTGCATGCTCTGCACTGAGAGGGGAAAGAAATGGCTGGGTGCCCTGCCTTTATCAGAGAGTTCAGTGAAAGCATTTGGGCCTCTCCAACAGCTCCCTTTTTTGCTGTTTTTCAAATGACTGGTTTTAAAAAAATCAAGCTAGCAAAACAGCATGGCCAACTTAAACAAATACAGGAAATAGAAAAGTAAAGGCTCTCAGAGCCACATTAACTCACCCCCACTATACACACTGTGTAGCAAGACAAAAAATGACAGCTAATAATCCAAAACGTGTGAGGAGTGTAGGTGTGTAACTGTTACTATAGTAATCTCATTTCCATTTCCTGACCATATTTCAGCCAGCCCACACACTTGTCTGAAGGAAAATATGCTCCTACTCAGTCTCATGCTACTGGAAGAGAATCACTAAAGCAAACTGCCTCATCAGCTTGACAAGATCACGTCCTTCCAGCTTCATTTCTCTCTTCTTCCTCCCACCACACTGCCCCTGCATGAGGCCTTAAAGTCCTTGAACTGGCTAAACAGATCTGACTTAAGGAAATTCTGAATTTCTGGACAAGACTGTTAATCCAGAGATACTTGGGTTGTAATTTCATTTTAAAAAGATGCAAAGCAGAAAAGCAATAAATTCCTCCAGGGCAATGGTTAGTTAAGATACTGCATTTTCAAAGACTCAAAATTTCAAAGTACTCTCCCTTCAAGCATAGTTAGAATAATCGCTTTCAAAAATAAAAATTATCCATCTTTCTACTTTAAGACTGACTTTGCTAAATTCTTCAAAGTCACATGCTTGCTCAGACAACCCAGAAAGTCGTTGTGCAGACACTAAGGTTGGCAATATACGTTTAAGGTTTTGAGCCAACACCTCAAGACAAAGGTCTCCAAAAGGAAAACAGTTTTCACAAGTTCTAAATGCCCTTTCCACACAGACCTGTGACTCCAGATGATCCTCATGAGAACACAGCTCCTCTATATTCATCCCAAACAGTATAGGGCAGCTACATCTTTCACATAAATAGCAACAGAGACATGCTTAAGGGAAGAGAGTTTATTTTCTAGATTACCACACACCGAGTCTGTATGTGCCAAACTGCAATACACTCAAGTAGGAAGTCTAGTCAAAAGCATTTCCAAACAGTCAGTTTCCCATGGAGTTGAATTACTCAGTAAAAAAAAAGTCAGCCTAAAAATACCCTGAATATGAAAAGACAACTAGAGTAGGGCCCTGTGGTCAAGGCTGACAAGAGGATAGGGAGGAGGACAGGATGAGACCAGCATCCCAACCAGGTGACACGTGGTCAGTTGTAGAGGTGACACAAAACCAGTGCAGCCCCTGACCCTGAGTTAGCATGTCATCCCTGCTGTGCACGAACTCAGGGCAGTTAACAGCATCAGAAAACAAGCAATCAAAATTTATCTGGAGACAAAAAGGGTGTGGTGAGTTGGAACTGATATCTTGTTAGATTGGAGGAACTGGAGAAGAAAAAAAAAGAAGAGGATATAATTTAGTGTGTCTTAGGGTTACAGATGGAGAAGAAAAAGACACATGTTCATTCCTCAAATACTGAAGTTAACTGAGGCCTTTACTGACACAAAACTATGTATTTGTAGATGCTTATGTTCACAGAATTTCCCATTCCAAATGGGCATTATGAGATACCACCCTAATCTCCTTGAATCTACCTCATAGCTTTTACCTATTTGATTCTCTGACTCTAACTGGGTTCCAAAGAAACTTGCAATTTCTGTCTTCCCTTTCCTTCCTTTGTGTATCATGAAATCCCAGCACCCAGAAATGAACATCCTGCAGAGCTCCCCACCTTGCTGAGATTTCTCTCTTCCACCTGACATCGCCCGCACAGAAACTCGGAGAGGAATTCTTTGGAAGAACACAGACAGGGGTGCAGTACCAAGACCGCAAACACAAGCTCTTTGGAGCCTTACCTGGCAGGCAGTTGCACTCGAAGGTGAAGTCACTGGTTTGGTGGCAGGTGCCCCCGTTCATGCAGGGGGACGGGGAGCAGGGCACGTAAACGCTCTCGCAGCGGTGTCCCGTGTACCCCGGCTTGCACTGGCACCGGTAGGAGCCGGGCAGGTTGACACAGGTGCCACCGTGCTGGCACAGGCCTGGCGTGGCACATTCATTCACGTCTATCTCACACCTCTGGCCAGTATAGCCAGCCAGGCAGCTGCAGGAGAACTTATTTCCAGACACAGTGCATGTGCTTCCATTGGCACAAGGTTGAGATGTGCAGGCATCAATCCACTGGCATTCCTTTCCTTTAGGAAATCAAGACAGATTAACAAAAAGTTATTTCTGTGGAAAACAGTATTTCTTTCACGCTGCCTCAAAATTTTTACTCAACTAAATCTTTACATTACGACAGGAAAACTGATGTCTGCATTTTACCGTGTTGTATCTGAAACGGAAATAAATTTGTGTAATAAATTACAATATGAAGTAATTCACTGGGTTGCAGCAAGATGTAGAATGTTGTGATTTATGAAAATGACCTGAAGTCATACTACACACACTGTCAATCACTCTTCTTCTACCTCTCCTTCAAGAGTGAAAGGAATAAATTCCCATGCCTCCCCACAGGCATCAAAATACTGTTTTCCCATAGAAAGATTTAGCTGGCCAAATTTGTCTCCTTTTTTTTTTGTAGAAACTAGACTCTGAATTCAAAATGTAACAGCCATTCCAGAGTAGTTTCTGCATTCAGTTTTCCCATATGGACAACCTCACAAGACCCAAATATTTTTCTGCTTACGTGTAAAGGGTAGGGAGTCTGATTCCCTATTCCCCTTTGCTTTTTTTGGTCATGAAGTCATTTAGACTTCCTCTCATTTCCTGTGCTGGAGCTAGAAAGTTTGAGAGCATATTACAACTGCCCCAGAACATTCCAGGGTGAAGCTGTTCCCAAAGGAGGGGGGTCTGGAGGCACAAATGCAGAAGCCCACCTGTGAAACCTGGAAGACAGACACACTCGTACGTGTCCTGGCCGTGGGGGTGACAAGTGCCTCCGTTCAGGCAGGGCTGGGACACGTAGCAGAGGTGAGATTCTGAGTACTGACATTCCTCCCCCGTGAATCCTGGAGCACACTTGCAGGTTGGTTTTCCTATCAGGGATGCAGCTTCACAGGTTCCCCCGTTCTTACAGGTATTGCTTTCACAGGGGTTTCTGTACTGACAGTAGTCTCCAAGAAAGCCTTCTCGACACCTGCAACAGAAGAAATGAATTGCAGCAGTCCCACCTGAAGCCCCGCTGCTCTGGGAAGATTGCAGGAATGAAGTCCCATGACCACCAAAAAAATCTTGACGTTTGCCATAATCGATGGTGACGGTAACCAGCCTACAGGCTGACGTCACACACGTAACAGGGACTTCCTGTGGGGCTGTCTCAAATAGGAGAGCACTGAAAACTTAAGTGTCAATGGTGAAATCGCTCATTGCAAAATAAACACCACGTTCAATCAGAGCTGTATCAAACGCAGAACCTCGTTTTTGCACTTCCCTTCGAAATTTCAGTAAAAGCCTAATCGCTAAAGAACTGCTGAGTAACCATTCCATGCAACTACTCCCATTCTAACAAGCACCCTTTCTTAGAATAAAATCAAGCCATTTAATAAGGGATTAACACCAGGTATTATCCATCTTCCCAGAATATTTATAAACACTGTACAACCGCAGTGTCTGGGGACCTGGAGATCTGTAGCAGATCTTTCTGCACAAGGCTCCCGTGAGACAGGAATACACTGTTATCCTCATGCTGATAAGTGCATCTGGGACTGGGACTCGCTGAAGCCTGCACTCAAATAGCAACACAAGCACTGCAGTCAGGTCTCCCACGCCCCTGGCCAGCACCCTAACGACAAGGTCATTGTTCCTCTGTCTCCCACAGAAAAACGAGTACACACACACTATCTACAACCAGGGCAGTATTTTATACAAAGATCTTCAACTGCAGAATAATTGCAGTTACTTCTCTCTAACCTAAACTTATGTCAATACAGTCTGACTATGCCTGTCAGCTGTAATCCATCTTTTAACTGGCCTTTGTACTACAGATTTAACTTCCAGAGACAGAAGATCCAGGCAAGCAAGCCTGCAAAGCCCACCTCTGTGCCCCTCCCCAGTTCCACTTGCTTCTATCAGGTAGCAGAAAGCTGCAAGGGTACATACTGGATAAAAATAACACCTAACACAGGACTGTCCCCTTGAAGATCTTTCTGTAGTGCACAGCTGCCTGCTGTAACTGGTGAGTAACCCAAGAGAGAGCCCAAGAGAACACGTATTTTATTGTTAAAACAAACAAAAAAACAAAACAAAACACACACACAAAAAAAATACAACCCAAAAAAACCACAAAAACAAACAAACAAACAAAACCCACCACTAAAAACCAGAGGTGAACATTAGATATGCTTTGTTCCAAATCAGGAAAGGGGCAATTATTAAATCAGTGAGTTACTCATATCTGAAGGGAGAAGATTCCAACTGCAAGAAATACACAGAGTCTCTAGTCCTCAAGCAGGAATGTAACAGTAAAAAGACTGCTTTTTTCCTCATGCACTTAAAAAGTGTATGCTAGATTGAAGGGGGAAAAAAAGCAAAACCACATGAACAACAACCACCACCATCAAAAAAAAAAAACCCATCACAACACAACCTCACAACTAATCAGACAGGCTCTAAAAATCAGTTGAAAAATCAAAGAATGGACATGAAGTTGTGTTTTAAACAGAATCCTACAGGAATCTACCTTTGTTCGTAGGCTGTTCAACACATCTATTGATTATTAACAATGGAAAACATCAATGCTGGTCAAATATGTAGGCAGGAGAGAAGACAAGTTCTTGATAGAGAGTAGCAACATGTTAAACACGGCAGTCAGCACCCAAAATGCACTTAAGCACTGCAAAGTCATATCTGCAAATAAAACACATAGGGCACCCTCCCCAAAACAGGAAACTGAGCTGGGAACAACATACTTGCTCTGGGGATTCCTAACAGCCAGATGAATGTGGATTCCTAGCATGACACTTTGCCCAGGAAAACTGTACACGTACAAACGGAAAATATCAAGCAGGAATAAATTATATTATGCTACACCTGATAAATGCTTGGTACAGCCACCGCATCAGTTTGGGTGTTTGCTCTTTAGAGGGAAGAGCTCAAATGAATTCAAAGAAGCCAAGAGTAACGATTAATTGAAAACTCTGGCCACAATGAAAAGCTCAGGTGGATCAGTCTGTTTAGTAAGGCTAAAGGGAACAAGATAGTTAATCAAAAGCTCCAAGTGTGCACTATGAAACACGGATTTAACAATAATTCCCAATCGAGAAGATTAGGGATAACAGAACTGAGCATTTAAAACTTTAAGCTAGATGAATTCAAATTAGAAATAGGGTAGTAACTTTATTTTCAGACACAAATTTATACACAGTCTCTCAGCAGCGGAGAGAAACAACTGGAACTATGCATTTAAGGTTGTAGTGGAATTTCTCCATCACTCATGCTTGTTTAAAAGAACACCAGGATTGGCTGTGTCAGGGAGAGTATGCACGCTAGTTCAAACAAAGCTATTCAGAGAGGTTATTATCCAAGTTATGCAAGGGGTCATTACTAGATGACCACAACTGTTTTTTCTCATGTTAAAATTAACTAGCTTTAGCCATCTGTCTGAAGGAAAGTCATATGTGCATAATTGTAATTTACTATTGCCCAAACCCAAATTAGGCTCCTTTCATCATACCTTACTACTTTCAACTTCATACCCAAGAACAGACATGAAAGGAGAGATTTTGCAGGGCAAGGCAGGATTAATAAAGTCACAGAAAGCAAATCCTGAGACAACAGCAATGCAGAATACCCTCTGCCTCCTGTGCCATCCTCGGTGTAACAGCCCAAGGCTGTGGGTCAGCATGAGCTGCAGCCACATCACACGAGAGGCAGTCTTGGGCTATTCTGGGCCTAAACCACACGGGCTATAGGCTTCCTTTAACATCCCAAACCTCTCCTCGCTTCAGGCTGGAAACCAACCCAAACGCCAGCGGGCTGCAGCACGGCTCTGTAGGAGCTGGATGACAGAGATCTGGCACCCAGCAGAGACAGCTGTGCCAGGAGCTGGAGCACCGCTCGACTCCCACGGCATTTGAGCCTGCACACAGAGCACTGCCTCCGCTCAGAGAGCATCTGGGCAACCACAGCTAAGTCATGGCTCTGGACATCCACGTGCAGCTGATGGTTGTGCAAAGACAAACTGAACTTCAGCCCCAGAAGTCTCACAAGACTTGGTTATAGGGATGTCTCCTGGTTTCATCACAGTCAGGCAGCAGCGCACCAAGCTCCTTGGACAGCCCAGCACACACACTTGTAGCTCTCTTTAACGTGAAAGAAAGAGCAACAAACCAGAGCTTCACACAACCCCACCTAGACCATCTCATCAGAGCTCCTCCAACACCCCCCACTCCACCAGCAACTACAAAATAAACCAAAACACACCTAGAATTTAAGTGCTAAAGTGCTTTTTCATTGAAAGGCTGTAAAGCAAACCAGAGAGTCTAGAGGAACATTTCATATTTTGTCCACAGGTAAATAAAACCCCAAAATATATCTTCTCTCCAACCTCTAACACTCAGGAACACTGGAAGGTGCATTTAACTGTTGCCCTTAGACAAGAGGGAGAAGGGAGCCTAACCACTGATTAAGATTATTGCTAGTATTATTAATTAAATTAAATTAAAAGGAATTAAAAGGAAAGCTGAGATATGTGCTCTGAGACAACCATCACCCACAAACAGCCCAGCATTTTGTACACAAATGTTCTGGTACAAAGTTGAAGAGCACTCCAAGACCAGGCTTGTTCGGGTATCTTCTGAGGCTAATCAGAAAAACATGAGGGAGGGAACAGCAAAACCTCTTTTAACTTTAACTCTTTTTATTTGGAAGAAGGAACATACCTGCCTGTGGAAAGATGGTAGGTCAGGTATCCATGGCCCTTGTATCCACCATTTTGTTCTCCTCCTGGAGAAGTGCTTGGTCACAAAATTATGCAATTTTGCCCTCCAGCAATTCAGTGCAACCCTTTTTGAATGTTAAAGAACAAAAAACCTACAGTTCAGATTTTCAACCATGTCTCCTGCCATCAACATTTCTAGGCACAAATACTTAGTAATTTAGTTCTAAATATTGGTGTAGACAAAACTGCAAATATTTGCTCCTGATTCATGATGGGCACCACATTATTTCTCTAAAAATAGAGGCGAACATTGAAAACAAGCACAAGTCCAGACTTTTTTAAAGGCTGTGATTAAACTCAACAGCAGCTCCAGCTTTCTACCACCCCTGCTCTGCTCTCATCCCAGCCTACTCTTTCAAGTTCTCTTTTGGAGAGGAAAAAAAACCCCACTTGTCTACAGAGCAGTTTAAAATTGTAGCAGCTTGTGTCGGCTCCAAATGACATGCTCAGAACAGGAAACCAAATCTTTTCCAAATAAAAGCCACTGTTTCTCCTCAGTTTTCCATCTAACACTCAGAAAAAGAAACAGGAAGATGAAGTTTGTTCTGGCACTTTCTGGAAGCACATGAGGTCTCTTAACCTACTTCAACAGGAATTTAATCTTTTAAGAACAAATTTCACATACAACTTAATTCAAATTACGATTTCTGAAAGCTAGAGAGTTTGAAATGGGAAAATGTCCTGTGGGCTGCATCAACTATGCAGCTGCTTCTAATTAAAGCTTCTCCTTTACTCTCTCTGGGCTACTTTCCAGCACAAATACTTTAGAGCTCAGCTTTTTTTTTTTTCCTCCCCTCCGCCTTTTCAGCTCCAGCCCGCATTTGCCTTAGCTCAGGCTCTCATGGAGCTAAACAAGAGACTAAGAAACAAAACAAAGGTATTTATCCACATTTGAAGTATCCACAGATCCAGAGAGCTGCATTCACTCTAACCTATTGCTGCAATTCAAAGCAGAAGACACAAAAGCTGTGCTTTTGGCTCTTCTGCCACAAAAGTACATCGAAGTTACCTTCCCAAACTTAGTTCTGTCCTGCTTTCAATAGACTTCTGGAAAATATGTCTGGTCTGTTGGAAAAACTTCCTCATCTGCTGTACTATATTTGCCCGGGCACATTCATAAGATCGTCTCTTCAAATGCACCTTATAGACAATTTTAACCAGACTTCCAGATGTTTGATTTTCATGGGAGTTTTCTGCTCAGGCCCATGATATCATCTGGAGATGCACAGAAGAAAGCAGATGGTTTTAATTTAAAAAGCGAAGGGAAGAATTTCCCCGTAGTCCTGCTTCTCCCCCCTCCAAACCAACACTCCCTCCACTTTGATTGGAAGATGCTTCATCGAAGAGAGGAAAAAAAATTCCATCTGATGACTAACGTGAGAAGGGTCCCAGCTATTTTGTTTCAGATTTTAACCAGACTTCCCTCTGGCTCCGGGGTTCTGACTCCCACACCTACACCTTCTCTTAGGAGGGAGAACAGGATTCTCTGGTTAGCTTTACAAACGCTCCTTCCCATGTCTCAAGGCACCCATTTATGCGTCATACTTTGAATGCAAACGATGGAATGGGACGGCCTCCCTGCCTTGCCTTTAAAGCAGCACACAGCTATTGTTCCCAGCCCACAGAAAGTGCCTCTGCAGAGAGCCACTCCACAGAGCTCCACACAGCAACATCGGCCACGGTCTGAACAGACATGGTTTAGTTCAGCTTTTTTTGCCCATCAGACCTCTGAAGAGCTTTTGGTGCGCACAGGTAGCTCAACAATAAAAAAATTATGACTGAAAATCACTACTCTGTTCCCAGAATCTAAGCTAGCAGTGTGTGTACTCTCCTCTTTTTCCTCTGCCCTGGTCTCAAGGGTCTCCTTTAACTTCTGAAAGGAGACAGAAGGAAACAGAAAAGGGCAGACCATTCTCAGAAAGGGACAACTTCTCAACTTCTGCATTTAGCCTCTTCTGGAAAACTCTCAGACCTCATCCTGCTACAAGGTCTCCTATGGGTATTCCCCATTCAGTAGCCTAGGAGTGATTAGTCTCTCGAGACAGATCCTAAGCAGATATCAGCTGCAGTCTTAGAAGCAGTTCCGTGGTCTTGGATCTTGCCTTCAGCCCCAGAAGTCCTCTTAAATCCAAGTTAAAATTCATTTATGAAGATCCATCTAGAAGGAAAGGTAGATCAAAAACCTTGCAAGGGAGCTGATGTTACTGGCAGCTAGAATTAGAATAGAAGCCCCTTACTGCCATGCCATTGCTCCTTTGAGTTTAGCATTTTTTGGAGACTCTCCTGTTGCCAGTCTACACATAAGACACAGAAACTGTATCATGGTATGCAAAAGGTGCAAACTTCAGCACGCTGTGAGAGAAACACTGCTCACTGAAGAGACAGAGGCACACAAAGCTGTACAAACCCTAGCAGCTCGGGGCATGAGAGGATGTGCTGAAGGAGACTGTCCTTTTGGCACTCCAGCGTCCCCATTTGACTAAGCACAGCTCTGAGATTTTTTACAGCATCAGAAGTAACAGATCACCTCAGTGTTAAAGCAGTACTTGGTTTCACAGAGGTATGGCTATCCCTTCTGGATACACAAATTGCAACAGTCCTAAGGTCAAAAATTCTGTCATCAAAGCCTGCCAAGCACAAGCAGTAGCAAGGCCCAGTTTCCTCCCTAAACCCTGCAGCACCCCTATGTCAACTCCCTACTCACTTCTGCTTCTCTCCCTGGCACAGTCTTGCTTCTGCTCCCTGCCATCGGGGTGGGAATTTGGGAGAGGCCACAACTGTGGGACACAGGGAAATCAGTTAAGAGACTCTCTGCTCTAGGGCCCTGCCCCATTCCAAGCAGAGGCACTGCCCAGTCCTGCATCCACCTGCAGCAGAGCAGATCCTTGTGCTCAGAAAACAGCAGGCAGTGATGCCAAAACCTCTGCTCTGCTTGTCCTTGAAACAGCTCTCTGTGCCCACACCTCCCTTCCCAGCCTGCTGCAACTGCAGAAACACTGCAAGTTCACAGCACTGTCCCAGGGACTCTTCCTACTACTACTTCCCAGTCATCCAGCAGCAGGGAGACAAGAAACTGCTTTGCTGTGACAGTCATAATCAGCATTAACCAACGAGGAACTGTTACCCTGCTTCTGTTTGGGTATGAAAGGATACAAGAAGGCTCCTTCATGTTTGACACCTCAATGTGGAAAACGCTGCCTGGAGATGCTTTGAGGAGGGAAAAAAAAATCCACCCATCACAACAGCGAAACACCCATCAAAGTGCAAAGCAAAGCCAAACTCCAAACCGAACCTGCCTTTTGTCAAAGCAGGACCAAGAAAGCTTGGAAGGACGGGTCCCCTTCACTGCTGCTGCAGATACAGACATATTTCATGGAATAAGGCCTGCATCCTCACCATGAGAATCACTGAATGAGTGTAGAAAAGAGCTCTCACACACAAAAAAAAAAAATCTGGCTTTGGAAGACGCAAACACAGGAATGTGTAATATTCTAAATATAAAATCAAGGTCAGAGGAGGTCAGTAACTTTATCGAGCAGTGCCACAGAATGACAGCCGTGGGCCAGCAGCGTCACCAGGGGAACAGAGCTACTTAAAGGGCACTCACAGGAGCAATCTGATAAAGCTCCAACCCCGGCCTCCTTACAAGGGTCACAATCACTGTTCCCATAAACAGATGCCAGATTCACCATCATAAAGGTTTCTTAGCAGAAAACCAGCTTTCCCTTTTAATAGGGTAGATGCTACAGGATTTTCAGACAAAGGAAGTTGCTTCAGCAGTATGCTGCCATCCACTGCTGGGCCAAATATCTAGACTAGGTGTTTTGTTATCAGTGCTTACTCATATCTTATCACACTGGGTTATTGCTGATGCAGGTTCTTCCTCGGCAGTTCACCGAGGAGACAGCAAGACTGACGGGATGGCCCGACCACACACTACAACAAACAGCTCAGTCAAGAGGACATCTAGAATGAGGAAGAGAGCCTGTTATAATAACTTATTGCCCAGAAGAGGAAGTACTGCAGATAACTTTAAGAAAGTGGAAAGGGTGGAGATGCTGCTAATCACTGAGAGATCCTGCAGACTTAGAAGCCAAGCCGCTTGCTTTAGTAACAAATTCAGCTTCCTGAGCAAAACATTTCTACTCTCACAACCATCAAAAATTCAGAAAGTCATTTAGGTTACTAAACCAGAGAGAAAGTTCCCCTATTCAGAGTTCCTCATAGCACAGGAAAGAAAGAAAAAAGTTAAAACCAAAACAGGATGCTAAGAATCAGCTTGCTAAAGGTAGAGACTCCACAACTGAGGTGGGTTTTGCTACTTTGTTCCTTCCTTTCTGCAAAAAAAGTACTCTTGAGCCAGAACTAAAAGACACTTACTAATCTCTGTATACAGCTCTTTGTTAGTCTTTCCAATTAATAGGGCACCTGCAAAGGAAGGGAGCTGTTTCTTGAAGGAGGGGTTGGTTTAAAACCTGCAAGAACCCTTTGCACAACAAGGAAGAAGGCAACACTATTATGATAAATGTGTGCTAAAAAAACGTAACAGTGGTCAAAGCTGCCATTGTAATGAGGGAAGTGCGTCAAGATCTGGACTGCACTACAAATAGTGCAGAAGCTAATCAGATGAACCAACTCAGGCTGCAAAAAACAATTGTTAAGACACGGTTAAGAGAAACATGCAAGTTGGAGAAAATGTCCTGAGGAAGGTAAAAGCAGCACCAACATCAATACCAGTCTTTTTATTACCTTTATTGTGACCTACACGCTTTGGCTCCACACTAACATGCTAAAGAACACATCAGAAAAACCTACAAAAGACACCAGTTTCTTGTTTCAGTCTTAAAATACAAGTGAAAAGCAGGAAAAGTTCCTGCTCTCTTTTCAGATGGGCAGTTCCTTTAAGCTGACATCAATATAAAAGCATGGAAAGGAAATGACTAGGAAGCAGAAAGAGTTAGAAATTTTAAAATAAACTTATAGGGAATAACAAGCTACATATTTTCTTTTCTGTGGCCTTTCTGCATATCAGGTATTGACTTGAACCCAAGGAGAACCTCAAATTAGATCATGATTTCCCCTTTGTGTGCCACAGGTGCAATTTAAGTACACCGAGCTCTACGTACCACATTGATAGAGAACTAAAGGTTGTGGTTAGGGAAGATGGAAGTGTAGAGAAATGTGAGGAGCAGAGCTCTGTGTTAGCCAAGCTCAATCAACAGGAGAAAATTCAGCAATATTTAAAGAGTGCTGGCACTAAGATAATGTCTTAACATGCTAGAAAATTACACAACTTGAACTGATAAAGTAAACAACCTTTAGAAAATAATCTGGTTACTGCAGACATAGTAAATTAACCCAGCCAAACAGTGAGGACTCATCTTTTGGCAAAATATTACTTCATTAAAAAAAAAAAAATCTAAGTGCTGCAGTTTGAAAGGTGAACTGCATTTAAATAGCTGTGATATTCTCCAGATAACACACACCCATCCAAAGCTCCTGCTGATGAGCTTCCCATGCAGCAACAAAGTGAAGATGGGTGTCAACATTTACCAAAATCGATTTACATGATACAAACAAATGTGGATGTTTGGTTGGGGGGGTTGTTAGTGTGTTTTAGCAACTCACAGGTATTACTTCCTCTCAAGCAGTAGAAGGGAATTGGCACACTTCAGAGAGCAGAATAGCTCTGAAAAACCTCAAAAATATTTAAATTGAGGCTGGAGCTCTATAAAGTAAGATGAGCTACAAGATGGAGAGCAAGTTTCAACTTAGCTTGTGGATCTGGAAACAAGGTACAGAGTTTACTTCTGTGATGGGTTTGGCTCAGTTCCCAACCTAGTGCAAAAAAATCCAAATGACAAGATCCAAACCCAAATACTGAACAAGAATCCCAGATTTCTTACATTACAAAAAGCTAGCACACAAGGACTAATGCATTATAAAGAAACAGTAACTGTGCTAAAACTGTTACGCTGAAAGAACCCAGTAAGAAAATCTTAAAAATCCACATTGCCTTTCTGGCTAAGGTCCTGAAGGAAAGAAAATGGGTAATTAAATTGATTAGAAATGAAACAGACTTACTTGCAATATCCTGTACCATTTTGATATGGAATGCACTTTCCCTCATTAACACATGGCTTGGAGTCATCCATACACTGCAGAGCTGAGAGAAAAGAAAAGAAAACGACCATGAAACCCGTAGCCACAATACATGTCAGGTCAAAGCTTCATTAGCATATTTGGAGGAATGAAAATTTTATAGGACTGGAACAAAAACAAAGACACTATCACACAGTTTAATTTCATCGCTGACAGCATCAAAAGAGCCAGACTGAAAGAGGAATCAAATACAGATTTGTTCATCAGGCAACCAAATCTTTCCAGAATTTCTTTAAGGTAGGCTGTTAAAGCAAAGCATGCAGTAATTTCAGCAAGCTCCAAAGACATTCGTGTCAGCACCTGCATACTTTGGGTTAAGTGTCCTCAGTTACTACTTTTTGATCAAAATTCTGGACTGAAATTCTCTGAAATACAAAGCAGCTACTCCTAAGGTTTCTTCCAGAGTATTTTGTCTCAAATCCTTTCCTTCTTTACTATTTCTAGGAGTACCCAGCACTGAAACAGGGGCATCTCTCCCTCATGAGCTGACCTGTTGAATGTCACCAGCAATCCAGAAATTGCTGCAACATGTACTGTTGTAGCCCTCTGATTTCAGACAGGATCGTGATTGCAAGTAAGTGGAAAACACCAGAGCTGTAAACAATTCTCAGCAAAGAATCTGGTATTTCTAAGGAGATGCTCTGTAACTCAAACTTGACATTTTTGCTACTGTGTTTTTAAAAAAGCGTTAAGTATGACACAGCTCAGGGCCAGTTTGTATCCAAGTCTTCTGGAAGCTCTAGTGAGATCTGTCCTGATGGAACCTCCGGCTCCCCTAAGTGCCTTTCCCTTCACAGAGACCTGAAGCAGCACTCAGTCAGTGGCTGTTTCCAGAGTGACCAGAAGGGTGAGAACTGTGGAAACTCTGCAAGCGCAGAGGGCACTTCACAACCTCAAAAACTGAGCCATCCACCTAGACCACAGCCTGCCATTTGAATAGCATCAAACTACCAGATAAAGCTCTCAGAACCAGATCAGCTGCATCCTGTCCTGGACTTATCCACAGACCGAGAAGTCACAAGCTATTCCCAGCCTCCAGTTCTGTCTCCTGGCCCCAAACTTAAAAACTTCCATGCCTTTACAGACCCCCTTTCCACAACCTTATTGCATTTGGGAAAGCATTTAACCAACCTTAATTAAAGGCATCAATAATATCCAACCACCTAAGTGCCTACTTGTCAGCCAGCTGTAGGGTTGACTGCTCCTCCATTTTTTTTTTAAGGATGGTTTTCCTTTCCTCAAGTGGTACTAAACTTTCAATACAAACTCAGTAAGGGGCATCAGGGAAAACTGGTCCAAACCACCACTGAGGCTGATATACTGGTGACTAAGGAATGGGACTCAGAAGAGTTAACACAGCAGTCCCACTAAGCTCTCCCTGCAACCCGACCAAATTCAGTCCAGCAACTGGACAGCTTGGAACAGACTCTGGTTCTGCTGTCCAGGGCTTGAAGTGTTATTTCTCAATAACCCTGGACCACATAAACAGGTCACACGCACTACGAGGCACTATAGGAACATTTCATGCTTGCAATCCCTATAGAGAATACAGTTAAATTAAACCCAATTCCCCAGGAAAATTATCAGTGTTTCCCACAACACAAGTACGCTTGTTGCTGTTAACTTGATTTCTGAAAAAGGGGCACTTGGATGGCGCTGCTTCTGCAGAGCTCTCAGGAAATGAACAAAATTCCACTCTGAGCCCCTTTCAGATAACCCCTGAGGTCAGGGTTACCAAGCGACAGAAATATTAACACAGATTTTGCATGGCATTCCCCCCTACAGCGGGCAGAAACACTTAGGCTGACTTGCACCTGTCTGACAATTTCTATCCCATTTAACCGCAACGTCCATACGGCTTTGACTCCAAACTTCATCTGCTGCTGTCTAACACTGCAGCAGCTTGTTTTCACAGCAAAGATTAGCTCTAGTTAGCAGGGCTCAGTTACACCGTGTCCAAGGGAAAGTGTTGGGATTCCAACGACTCCCACCACCCAGGCTACTCCAGGGAGATGGAGGAGGGTTAAAGCGAGCCACGCCACGTTTCAGAGAGCCAGGAGGGGAACCAGCCTTGGCGTTCTCATCTCACCACCTTGAATTTCCATTCTTTTCACACCAGTCGAGCCAGTGAAGCAAATACTCAGAGGATTATTTCTTTTGTGCTCGTGCTTTCGAACACAATTTTGTAATCTCGTCGAGTACCCGCGTCCCCAGTGAGAACTGCGCAGCCAGTTGATTTTGTAACCCACATAGTAAAAGCTTAACCAGCACTTGGCCAAAAACACCTTCCAGCACAGCCACACGGAGGGGAACAAGAGGCTGACGGCTCTCAGGGTCACAGTAAGGATCCCAAACAAGAATTCCAATTTGGTTTGCTAGGCCAAATACAGACACAGCAGAGAGGCTTTAGCAAAGTAATGATTAATTTTCCTCAGGTTTTTGACAAATTATCCCCACCTTGAACTGCTGTTTAGCAGGTCATTAAACTACTACCAGCCTTCAAGAGTTCTTTTGGAGAGACAATGGGACAAACTTTTAAATATATATTTTGTCTATAGTAATTCAGAAGTGAAAGACGCTAAGAAAGCAAATACAAAAATACTTTGTACTTTTTCAGCTTTAGACTGAATAGAAATACTTTGAAATGCAACTAAAGCTGAAGTGAATGTAAATGTAGCCATATTCTATATTAAAATAAGTATTAAAGAGTCATGTGACTTCTCTTGGAAAAAAAATATCACAAGGGAAATAGAAGACTGCAGTTCTCACAGTAAAATTAGCATTTGTGTGCACAAAGCACTGCCTTCCTGTATTTCACTACATCTTTCATAAAAATTTCACAACACATGCAAAACCAAGGCATTTCAACACAAATCACTTCAAAAGCTACTTCTCTGCTACTCGACCATGTTGTGATCAAGAATCAAAAGTGCCAGAAACTACCTTCTGCCCCAGCCAGCAAAAAAGTTTGTTTTGCTGCATGCATTGTGTGAACTGGAAATACTCTGGAGTGTACAGCATGAGAGAAGGCAGCCTCGCCTTGAAAAGATAAAGTCACTTTTCTAGAAGCCATACATAGACAGCATCAGCACACTGTCAAGGCTCTGACAGCTGCTTTTGACAGTTTTCTGCTGTTTTAACACGAACAGAAACGGTGAATTGTTGGGTGGTTTTCTGGGCTTGCCATAGCCCAGCAAAACACCAAGACTGCCAGAAGGTGGGTTAGCCTCGTGAATTTTAGGCATATTACAAGGATATTGGGAAGACAATCCTTGTTTTCAAAAGACTGGCTTCTCATGGAGAGGGCAGGCCATTCCAGAAAGGAGTACCCAGTTTCCAGCAGTCACTGCAGCCAAGGTTGAAGGACTTCTCAGAAAAGGGCTCTCGAGTGCAGGCAAGATGAACACTTTAGGTGACACTACCCAGCATGGAGTCCATACCAACCCCTGCACACGCCTGCACTGAGATGCAAATTCTAACCTGACATTTAACATCCTACCAAGACTATTTTCCAAGGCCAGAGGGAAAACCAGACAAGCACTGCTGTAAAACGAGCACAAGACACGCTCTACGGAACGCTGCGATTTTCGACATCCAAATTCAAAGCTCACAACTGGGGCACAATTACGCCTAGATTTAATTTTTCTTTTTGGCTGAAGAGACAGTTAAAATCTAGGGGGAAAAGTTTTGCTTCTGCCTCAGTGTTCTTTATGATGCCAAGCTGATCTGGATGTTGTGATTTGGTTTCCACACTTCATCTGCCTACTGTAAATTCAAATATTTTCTGGGCTATAGATTTAAAAGAAAGAGTGTAGGATTAAGATTAGAAGTTGTGTCAGAGTTCAGCTTTTGAGAGAACTTTCCTATAGAGAAATCGAGCCATAACCAGAGCAAGTCTGAAAGGCCTTTGTTGTAACCCAAAGGAAAGTAAAGCAAATAAACTCCTTGCCCACAAGTTGAGAAAAAGTCAAGCAGAAATAGATATGAAAAATACCAAAACAATTAGTGCGGTGAGAAAGAGACATTATAGAGCTGATTTCCTGTAGCTTTGTGCTTGATTATCCTGCATCTCAGAAGGTGCAGGCTCTGAGCAGAGGTTTTATTTTAAATAAGGGAGAGCAATGTCCTGGCAGAGAACACAGCTGACCTGCTGGTACAGCTTTCTCCTTGGGAAGACACTGCATATACCTCTCTCCTCTTTCCATAAGGGTTTCATTATGTTCAGAGAAACTCAGTATCAGAACCAAGACCTTTGTCCTATTTGGTTAAAGCCTGCCCATAGGTTCAAAAGCTTTCTTGTGGGAGTGGGCAGAAAACAACCGACTTGAACATAGAAAAAAAGTCAAGCTAAAAACACATTTAAGACTAGACAGAAAATAAAAGGACAAAATAGGCTTCTATAACCTTTATGCAGTCAGTGAATTTTCTGTCTCAATTGAGATTCATGAGAAACAGCCTGTCAGTTCAACTGTGTTACCCATTATTATGAAGGGAGAGGAGGAAAAAGGATTTGAAGCCCCCAAACAACAGCAACACAAGACTCATGGAAAACGCCATGCTCAGGGTTGCTTGTCAGAGGTGGATCAGCTCCGAAGAGGATGGCCATCAGTGCAGCCAGAAGCACCAGTTACACAACAAATCAAGGGGGTCTCAAATTCCAAGGGAGAGAAAGACAGCTGCTGATTCCCTTCAGGAAAAACAGAGCGTGAAAAAAGCAGTTAATGCTGAAACATGAGGTACATTCTGTAGGAAGGGTCCTCAATGTGTAGAAAGGGGTGAAATGCTTTCACAGCAGGACAACACACAACTGCTGGAAGAGCTGGTAAGGAGTAAGCAGCCCGGTACATATGGAAAGAATACCCAAAGATAACCAAATTTTGGAGGAAAACCACAAAGGACTAATTAGGCTGTTCACTAACTTCAAGAGATTACAGCTCCAGTGAGATTACATAGCAGGGAAGAAACCATTAGCAAATACCAGCTAGCTGAAAATAGGAAAATAGTTTTTTTTTTCTGAAGAACAGATCATCCTATGGCAGACACGTGGAGGGGGAAGGAGGCAAACTAGTAAAAATCCTTACTGTGAAAAAGCATTAAAGCCTTATACTCAGCTCAGATTTAGAAACCATTTGGGGAATTTAAACAAGCTGACCTGTTTGCACTTCACATAGAGGGCAGTAGTTAAAGGCAAAGCTGGTCTACAGGGCATGGAAAGAGTCTGTAAAGTGAATTGCTTTAATCAGATTAAGACATCTCCACTGTTTTTGCACACAAAAGCCTGAAATCAATTGGATAATGCAAGACTCATTAACTGAGAAGCTACGAAAAGCTCAGAGAAGTGCAAGGCACTCAACCAACACCCTATATCTTTTGAGAGAGAAAACTTTAATATCTAACCTGGTTTCCTTCACTAATGCTCTAGACAAGTGCAAAAAATTTTGAAAAGAGAATATTTAAGTGGATTTTAGAAGAACAAGCCTGTAACAATGAAGAAATTCTGCTTTAGAAAGTCATCAGTTTTTATTTTTCAATTTGAGGATGCCAATAGCAAATATGACTACACAAAGCTCTGGGACATGGAGAACCCCATGCCCTGCCACCATCTGGTTCAAATCTCTCTTCCAAACACCTAGGACCAGCAAAAACTACTCATTACCCTCCTAAGAGCAGACCTGGGAACCATCCTGTAGATTCACAGGTAGAGTTGAACTCTTTCATCCTTGGGGTCTTAGGCCCAGGAAGCTGCAGGAACATTGATATTTATGTCAGATGCAGCTACAGTTCATGTGACACTGCTGCTGCTGCTGAAAAACTATCAATAAAAACTCGCATTGTAACAGATACTGAATTTAGGATGAACTTGTAACACAATTTGAAAGGCTATTAGGCACCATATTCTCCATCTCCCCACACAGCTACTGTTCTCTGCCTTCCCCCATTTGCAGACTTCCAAACAAAGCCAAAGTGCCTAAAATCCAGAACTGCAACATAAAGCACTTAGTTAGGAGGAAAAAAAAAAAGTTTTCAACAAAAAAATGTAGGGAAGGCAATTAAAGAGCTGAAGAGGTATTCGTGTTTCCATGGCAATCTGGCAGGCGGGAGCCATGCTCGCCTCTTCTCCCAAGTCTTCCGTCATTCTGCAGCACTAAATCTTTATTAAATTGAAAGTTAAGCATGTCTGCCCGTGCAGAAATATTATCCCACCACTTCCACAGCCATCCCGGGTGATGTCAGAGAGAGGAGAGGAAGACTTGCTGCATGGAACAAACAGCAGACGCCCGTGCCATTTTGAGATACAAAGCTCTTTTTTCATCCCCACGGCAGTCTAAAAAAAGAGACATGTGCCCTAGGAACAGACTATTTTCTAAACAGAACCAACGATTATTTCTGCAGATCTCAGATGACCCTGCTTAGAATGCTATAAACACTATTTCTCCTAGACAGGCCCTCGACTTCTGTTGGTAAGACGATTACAAAGTGAATTCAGAGAAACTGAGGACATAAAAAGTCCACAAAAGGACTTTTTTAACACGTGCCTAGGAAAGCTCTTTTTCCCACAAGGTGGATTATGTTTCCCTAAGCTGTCCCAAAGTGGGGTAACAATAATCACTGTACCAATGCTCCACTAAAGAGTCATTAGCAAGAGTACAAACTCAAAGGAGATGATGTTATACCTGGAGCTACTATTTTAACTGCTTGGTTTTGATGCTAGAGTAAGATAGATTCCCAGAAGAAACAGGCTGCCAGAGTCCTGCTACTGCTTTTCCACCTACTCCTTGTCCTGGGTCCAAAGGCCAGCCACCCATACCCTCTCACGGCACAGACACCCGTTTTGGAAATGGGAGAACCCAGACAGGATCTATTGAGGGGAATCACCCACTTATTGCAACAGCAGCCAAAAAAAAAAGAGGAAGTAGCTGTGGAAGTTGACAAAAACCCAAGCCATCTACTGAAAGAGATTCAAATGCCACCAGAGGCATGAGTCCTCCTTTCCCAAGGATTCCAGTCCTGAGAACACGAGCAGGAGGATCTTCACGGATTTCTAATCTGACTAAGTGATGCCCTGCAGGAAGTGATGCGAGTTATCCAGGTTCTCACAACGCTCCCTTTTGAAAGTCTAAATCGGCATCTTTGATAAGAACAAATTTGATAGGTGGCAACACCTTCAAAAAATCAAGTCAAACTTGCTCTCCCATAAGCAAATCCACATCGAGCAGACCGGCACTGTCAGCGTTATCTTAAGTCCACCAAATTTCACTGGGTGAATACTAAAGGCCTCAAGCTGCCGTCCACGCCAGCACAGCACTGATTAAAATTGCATTGTAACCTGTCAGGAATAGGGACTGGCAGGCAGCAGCAGGCACCTGGTGAGACAGAGCACCAGAGCTAACGACAGCGGGTAATTACGGCGGGCTTGACAGCCGGGATCCCTCTGCCTCACCAGAAGAGAAGGGAATGGTTCACAGCAATTATCAGGTAAGTATCCTCACCAAAAGCGCAGGTGTTGCCGCCCCACCCCAGCTTACTGCACCTTCAACTGCAGCCCTTTGCAAAACCAAACTGGAAAAGCGAGTTGCTGCACCATGGGGCTTGCATGATGAGACAAGGCTGAGTAGTCCAAACCATAGTGCTCCGTGCATCCAGGAGCCACCTATTTATTGACCAAGAGGGCTGACATCAGGTACCTGCCCTCTCTTGCACAAGAGCATCAAGCCAGTTGAACATGCACCCGAAAATACCCTTTCGGTGACTTCATCTTTCCCTTTCCCATTAATTCAAGCCACAGCTCCCACTCCCAGGGAGTGATACTGACCAGATGCAGGTCAGTATCTAACAACAACAGGAGCCACTTTCAGCCTGGATTTGTCATCTCTGCCAACCAGCCTTTGTTCAGCACCAGGAAGAAATTTCACCCGTAAAGGCAAAAAATTTCGGCAGCATGGGAGGACCTCAACCACCTCAGGCGCGCGTACCCAGGCAAGTGACAACAGGTGATGATGACACAGCTACTTCTCTCAGCCCCTCAGGGAAAGGGCCAGCACTAAGCTGCTAAATCGTTCATATGAAAGCACAGTTTCACTAAGTGGACACGACATTTAGTCTTTGCAAAATTAGTATTTTGCCATCTTACTGGGCTGTGTAAGCCATTTCCAGAAATGACAGTGCTACTATCCACCACAAGTCCATGCTACCAGCTTTTAGACACCTACCCGTGAAAGACTCTTTAATTTTCCTTTTGAATAAACCTAGCCAAAACACATTTGTGAAACAGCTATTTTTCTAACTCAAACCACCTTCTTGCAACATATTAACCAAACTAAATCGGCTTTCAGAGGGGATTACTGGAAAAAAACCCAACAACGTTTCTCTCAGGAGACAAATACTGACCATTTTTAATGTGACCATTTCAAAGTCAAAACAGATCGATTGACTGACCCAACTACTCTGCATCCAAACCATCACGAAGCGGTTAAAACCCCGCATTCAACAATTTCCACTCCAAAACCATATTGAACAACTAAACTACTGAAAACAGCAGCGTCTTGCTTGCTTATCCCTAAACAACTTCCACTAACATCGATGCATGCTTCACAAGTTATCTGAGGAGCAACGCAGCCTCTCAAGAGTAAAAGGAAGGAATGAGAAGGCACTCAATTAATCAATGACTGCTGGTCCTCGATAGCTTTAACGCGGTGCGAGACTGCACAAGCTTTACTCCGGGAGCAGGAGCTGCTGGAAATGCCATGAGATTTCCACCACAACCCATCAGTTGCGGTTACGAACCAGCACTCCAGACAAGCTTCAAACACAAGGCAAGCGCCAGCGTGCAAGGGGGAACAGTGACAAAAAGCGGCGCTTCCCTCAGATGCGCACACATGGCTTTATCGCGCCTGGACTGATTAGCAGCAGGAGGGGGAGGACACGCAGAGATTCCCTCCGTGTGTGCAGGAATGTCCCCAACAAAGGTTCGGCGCGCAGGTATGCGAGGCGACGGGCGCCGCAAACCCTTTTCTCGCCCTCTGGAAGCCCGTTCCCTGCAGCTCTCCGGGACGAGCGCATCCCTCGCTGCCTCCCCCGGGCCGGCGGCTCCCGGGAGCG
>VXBQ01008794.1:15796-29158 GCA_013400175.1 Phainopepla nitens | reverse complement strand
TGACGCCGAAGGGGCGCGGCTGGGGGCGCTGGCGCCCCCTGGTGGTGGGGAGGGGGAGGAGGGGAGGCCGCGGGTTCGAATCCCGCTCCCAGCCTATCCCGGTTTTTCCGCGGATTTTTTTTGTCTTTTTATCCGCCTAATTCCAATCTTTCAGGAGAACAGGCGGAATGCAAAGCGTTTGTAGAGTCAGGGATTCCCTGTGTGCCTGGCTGGAGGTGAATCAGTCACTCAGTTAATCCCCAAACTGCTGGAAACGAGTGAATTCCCAACCTGTGGAAAATAATTCCCAACCTGTTGGAAATAATTCCCAATCTGTTGGAAATGAGTTAAATCCCAACCTGTTGGAATTAATTTCCAACCCGACGGAAATGAGCGAATTCCCAATCTGCTGGAAATAATTCCCAACCTATGGAAAATGAGTTAATTCCCAACACTATGACCATGAGTTAATTCCCAATCTGTGGGAAATGAGTAAATTCCCAATCTGCTGGAATTGAGTTAATTCCCAAACTGTTGGAATTAATTCCCAATCCAATGGAAACCAGTGAATTCTCAACCTATGAAAATGAGTTAAATCCCAACCTGTTGGAAACGGGTAAATTCCCAACCTGTTGGAATTAATTCCCAGCCCTATGGAAATGAGTTCATTCCCAGCCTGTGGAAAATGAGTTAATTCCCAACCCGATGCAAATGATTAAACTCCCAACCTGTTAGAAAGGAGTTAATTCCCAACCTGTGGGAAATGATCCGTGGTAATGCGGCGTTGGGACACGTGGGAAAAATCCAGCAGAAGGAGTCCAGGGAAAAGCAAATTTCCTGCCCAGGGAATGGATTCCAAAGGGGAATTGGGCTGAGGGATTCAATTCCTTCTAAATTCCGTGGAATTCCCACTTTTAGGCCAAATTACTGAATGTTTCCACTTCAAGGATATTAAAAAAAAAAGGATGAAATGACCAGGAGGAGCCTGAAATTCCTGCTCTTTTCCAGCTTTTCTAAATCCATGTGGTTTAGGAGGGATGAGGGGGTTTTGATCCCAAAATTCCTGGATTTGTTTGGAATTTGCCATGGATCAACATCCCACAAATAAATATCCCAGTTTAATCCCTTGGAACAACTGGACACGGAGTTTTCATTTCTCCTGGGAAGGGAATTGAGGAAAATCCAGGGATTTTTGGTAAAAAAGCTGGAAAAATCCCACTCTGAGATCTGGCAGTACCCATTCCATGGGTTCAGCCACAGGATCCTGTGGAATTCTGGCATTTTCCCAAAATTCCTGGCACTGCAGTGTGGAGAGCCTAACAGAAGAATGGCTCCGCAGTAAGGGACATGATCATTTAGAGCTTATTAGAGTGTAAGGCCTGGGTGTACATGACAGGGACAAGGGCAGCATGTCCTTGAAGATAAGGGTTACAAGATCTGAGACTGCAAAAGTATGTGAAAGCACACAAGAAGCAGAAACAGCGAAACCGCAAGGCAGAACGTCAAGGACAAAAACACAAGATAGCTTATAGCCAATAAGGAGCTAGAATTTTGCAATATGTATGAGCTGATTATGTATGCTATAAAGGATGTACACCTATACCTAATAAACGACACTTGCTGACCATGATAGCTTGGGGCTTGTGTTCCGCGGCCTCGGCTACAACACTGCAGAGGATGGGAGGATTTCAGGTCAAATTTCTGGAAGAATTCTGGGATGATTACCAATATTTTTCCGGGTTCTCCAATCCCAGCCGGATTCCTCCCCGTTCACGACACCTCCAAAAGGAAATAAACTCCATAATTCTCAGCGCTGATTCCTGGTTTTTCCCAGGAGTATTTTTATTTTTAAGCAGATTAAAATCAGTGATTTCTATCAATCAAATAAAACCCTCGGGAAAAACAATTCCAGTGTTTACAAATATCCCGAAAATCCCGGCCAGCTTTCCCAAGGATTGATTTATCCCGTGTTTAACCCGCTCATCCCAGATTTGATTCTGTTATCCCAAATTCCAGGAGCTCCCAAAGTGCAGCAGTCAGGCAATTCAAGAAAATTATTGGAAAACCCGTCGGATTATCCAGGAAAATATTCCCAAAGAATAAAGAGTGTGCCGTGTTCTTGCAGGAAAATCCGAGAGGAAAATCCTGGAAAAGGCTGAGAGCTCTTCCTGCAAAATCCAGGAGCAGCAGGGAAGGAAAACAAGGAACAAGGGAGGGAAAAATCCTGGGAATTCTTTAGAATTTCAGGGTGCTTTTAATCCTGGAGCTGTCCCAAATCCTGATTTTCTCCTGGAATCTCCCCACGGATCCCAATCCCATCGCTCATCCAAGGAAAACATTAAAAACCTTTTCCTGGAGGATCCCAAATCCCGGGAGCTTTCCCATCTCCCAATCCTGGGATCCATCCTGGGAATACCCAGAACAGGATGGAATTACTTCACATGGAAACTTGGAATTCCCATGGGAATGAACTTCTCAGGATTTCCAGAACCTCACAATTCCCATGGGAATGAACTTCTCAGGATTTCCTGGAATTAGAATTCCTGGAAGAGCTTTCCTGTGGGAACATCCCATGGAAACTCTCCTGGAATTCCTTTTCCCAGATAAGGAGTAAAAAATAGTGGGAAATAAAACAGGAGGGAAATTCCAATCCCTCCATCCCAATTTCCAGGCACTTGGGATGAGCTTAAGGCTTGGAATTCCAAGGGAATGCCATTTCCAAGGGGAAAAGGCTTGGAATTCCAAGGGAATGCCACTTCCAAGGGAAAAAGGCTTGGAATTCCAAGGGAATGCCATTACCAAGGGGAAAAGGCCTTGGAATTCCAAAGGAATGCTACTTCCAAGGGGAAAAGGCTTGGAATTCCAAAGGAAAAGCGGGAATTAGGGAGTGCTTGGCTTCATTGGGAATCTCTCAACATTCCCTGCATTTTTCCCCAAGGGATAAGACCTGAGGGATCCCGGATTCTTTGGGAAGCAGGAGCGCTTCCCTCCCCTTCCAGGGATGCGATCCCGATTATTCTCCGCTCTCCCTGCGGATGAAAACGGCACGGGAGGCGTTTCCCAGCCCGTCCGTGGATGAAAGCCGCGTGCTTTTCCCTCGGGGAATTCCCCAAGGAATTATTTCCAGGCGATCAAACTCCCCCCGATCCCCACGGGCACCTCGGGCATGGGGCTGCTCCCGGAAGTCCTGGGCTATCCCGGATCCTAGCGGCATTTTTCCCGGGACAGCGGCTGCGGGCGGAGGCGGTGGAAGCAGATCCCGAGGATGGCCAGGCTGGCGGCCACGCCCGCTCCCAGGAACCCGAAGGTTTCCAGGGAAGAGGGAAGTGGGATTCGGCCCTGCCGCTCCGCCATGTCCATGGAGACGGCTTCCAGCTGGAAGAGCGTTCCCAGGATCCCGCAGACGTGGAAGAGCTGGTGGCTGTGCCCTGCGACAGAAAACTCCCACAATTTCATGGAAAATCCATAGAAATTCCACACAAATTCCACAGAAATTCCATAGAAATTCCATAGAAAATCTGCAGAAATTCCACAGAAATTCCACAGAAATTCCACAGAAATTCCACAGAAATTCCACAGAAATTCCATGGGCCAGGTGGGTTGCACATGCCCACAACGCTCTGGGATAGTGGGAGGTGCCCCTGCCCATCCAAAGCATCCCGGAATTCCAGGATTCTGGGATTGGATCACACTCAGCCCACTGCAGCTGGCATCCATGGAATGTTTATCCTGCAAATCCATCCATGGAATATTTATCCTGCAAATCCCTGCTCCTGATTCCCGGGGTTTGATCATCCTACAAATTCCAACTCCCAATTCCTGGGGTTTTATCCTCCCCGTAATTCCCATTCCCAATGCTTGTAGCTCTGGGGGGGTTCATTCCCAGGATTTCCAGGGTTAGTTCTTAGCATTCCCTGGGTTCATTCCCTGAATTCCCTGTGGTTAATTCCTGAGATTCTCTGGGTTTATTCCCAGGATTCCCTGGGGTAGTTCCCATATTCCCTGAGCGCATTTCCTGGGCTCATTCCTGATTCCCTGGGCTCATTCCCTGGGTTCATTCCCAGGGCCCATTCCTGGTTCCCTGGGCTCGTTCCCTGGTCTCATTCCCTGGGTTAATTCCCGCATTCCCCAGGCCCATTTCTGGTTCCCTGGGCTCATTCCCTGGGCTCATTCCTGCATTCCCTGGGGCCATTCCTGGTTCCCCGGGCCTGTTCCTGGTTCCCTGGGCTCATTTCCTGGGCCCATTCCTGGTTCCCTAGGCTCATTCCTTGGGCCTGTTCCTGGTTCCCTGGGCTTGTTCCCTGGGTTCATTCTCCAGGGCTGTTCCCAGTTCCGGAATCTCACCGATGAAGTCGAAGCTCCCTGGCGCCAGGCGCTCGGGCAGCCGCGAGGTGAAGCTCAGGAAGGTGAGCAGGGCGCAGAGGCTGTGCCGGGAATGCAGCCGGAGCGAGCCCTCGGAGCCACTCCCGCCCACGCTCCGGGACAGCTGTCGGCAAAAACGGGATTGATCCATCCATCCATCCGTCTGTCCATCCATGATTCCATCATCCATCCATCCATCAATCCATCATCCATCATCCATCCATGAATCCTTCATCCATCCATCCCCGTATCCATCCATCCATGAATCCATCAATCCATCCATGAATCCACCATCCATCCATCCATTCATCCATGGATTCATCAATCCATTCATCATCCATCCATCATCCATCCATGGATCCGTTAGTCCATCATCCATCCATCCATCAATCCATCATCCATCATCCATCCATGGATCCGTTAGTCCATCATCCATCCATCCATCAATCCATCATCCATCATCCATCCATGGATCCGTTAGTCCATCATCCATCCATCCATCAATCCATCATCCATCATCCATCCATGGATCCGTTAGTCCATCATCCATCCATCCATCAATCCATCATCCATCATCCATCCATGGATCCGTTAGTCCATCATCCATCCATCCCTCCATCCATGAATCCATAAATCCATGAATCCAGGAATCCATAATCCCTCCATCCATCCCTGTGTCCATCCATCAATCCATCATCCATCCATGAATCCAGGAATCCATCCTCTATCCATCCATCCATGGATCCATCAATCCCAAAGGAGCCACAGCCATTCCCAGTTCCCCACCCAACTCAGTTCCGGTAAAAAACAGGATCCATCCATCATCCATCTGTGAATCCATCATCCATTCATGAATCCATCAGTCCATCCATCCATCCATCATCCATCCATGGATCCGTTAGTCCATCATCCATCCATCCCTCCATCTATCCATGAATTCATCCATCCATCTATCCATGGATCCATTAGTCCATCCATGAATCCGTCATCCGTCCATCCATCCATCCATTAATCCATCAATCCCAAAGGAGCCACAGCCATTCCCGGTTCCCCACTCCCCTCACCCGCACTCCAGCCTCGCTTCCCAGGAAAAAGCGGGATTGATCCACCAATCCCAAGGAGCCACAGGAACTCCCTGTTCCCCACTCCCACCATCTCCACTCCCCTTCTCATCCCTCCCCAGATTCCCACCCTGCTCCAGTTTAATTCCTGGAAAAGGCCCCTCCCGGCCTCCCACGGCAGGAATTTCCCAGCCCTTTGAAGCGGTAGGAATCCACCGGCAATCGGAGCAGGAAAAAATATCCGAGAGCCTTTTCCTGCCGGAGTTTGTTTGCCTCTCAAAGCCTGAGCTGGGGCTGTTTTCCCAAAGAATTCCAGGCTGAGGCAGCTGAAGTTTCCCGGGATTTTGTGGGATACGCACCCTGTAGAAAACCGGGATGCTGTCGAAAATGTAGGGATACACAAAGGCCAAAATTCGGGAAGCTCGGCTCAGGCGGGGCCGCTCCGCCTCCAGAAACCTGGGGAACACAGGGAATTCCCCATGGGATACACAGGGAAACACATACAGGGAATTCCACATGGGAAACACAGGGAATTCCCCATGCGATACACAGGGAATTCCACATGGGAAACAGTGGGAATTCCACAGCTTCTCCAGGAACCTGGGATAACAGACCTGGCTCATCCCAAATTCCCTCCCGACCCAAACCATTCCAGGATTCCATAGATCCCCTTTGGAACTTCCCAGAATTCCAGCTCCTCCTGTTACTCCTCATTCCCATCACTGAATTCCCTGCATTTCCCAATGGAAAAATTCCCTCTTTCCCCTTTTCCTGAACTCCTGGCTGGGAAAACCCGTGGTGGCCAAACCCCTCATCCCAAATTCCCGGTGCCACCGGATCCCACCTGGAATAGCAGGAGAGGCTGGTGCTGAGCACGGAGTTGAGCACGGCCATGGGAACATAGAAATCATGGAATGTGCTCCCAACCCATTCCAGAGGGAAAACGTAGGCGGAATATGCCAGCGCTGAGCCTGGAAGCAAAATATACCGGAATTCCTCTGGAATTTTCCTGGAATTCCTCACCCTCCCAGGCTCAGCTGTGAGCTCCGGGTTGGAATATCAGGAAGGGCTGGGAATCTCCAGTACACGCGGCATTCCAGAGGGACTGGAGGGGTGTGGGAATATCCTGGAATTGCTCCCACTGAGGCTCCTCCGGTTGGGGAAAATCTGGGATTTTTCCTCATTCCTGTTATTCCAAATCCCACCGAGCCAGGTCTGTCCCAAATTCTCCAGGCCATTCCCAAGCTCCAGAGGGCAGGGGGCAGGAAAAGGAAGAGCAGGAATTTCCCCCAAACCTCCCCTCTGCATGTGGCATCCCAGAAATCCGGGTAAAATTCCCGAAATCCCGTAAACCTGGGCTTATCCCACCCCCACAATTCCTCCCTCCCGACAAACCCAGTCTAAATTCCTGAAATCCCATAAACCTGCTCCCTGCAATTCCTGCACTCCCGTAAACCTGGGTTAAATTCTTACAATCCCACAAACCCGGGCTCGATTCCCAAATCCCAGAAACCCAGGCAAAATTCCCAAAATCCCACAAACCCAGGCTCACCCATCCCCGCAATTCCCGAAATCCCATGTTAAATTCTTACAATCCCACAAACCCGGGCTCGATTCCCAAATCCCAGAAACCCAGGCAAAATTCCCAAAATCCCACAAACCCAGGCTCACCCATCCCCGCAATTCCCGAAATCCCATAAACCCACTCTGCAGAATTCCTGAAATCCCACAAACCCGGGCTCGATTCCCAAATCCCATAAACCTGGGCTCACCCATCCCTCCAATTCTCGCAATCCCGTAAACCCGGGCCAAATTCCCACAACCCTACAAACCCGGGGCTCAATTCCCAAATCCCACAAATCCGGGCTAAATTCCTGCAACCCCACAAACCCAGGCTAAATTCCCGCAATCCCATAAATCCAGGCTAAATTCCCACAATCCCATAAATCCTGGGCTCAATTCTCAAATCCCATAAACCCCGGGCTCGCCCATTCCCCGCAATTCCCGAAATCCCACAAACCCACTCTGCAGAATTCCTGAAATCCCATAAAATCGGGCTCGGTTCCCAAATCCCACAAACCCAGGCTCAATTCCCAAATCCCATAAACCCAAGATAAATTCCCAAAATCCCACAAACCCGGGCTCACTATTCCCCTCAATTCCCTTAATCCCACAAACCCACTCTGCAGAAATCCCGAAATCCCACAAACTTGGGGCCCATAAACCTGGGCTCACCCATCCCTGCAATTCCCACAATCCCATAAACCTGGGCTCGATCCCCAAATCCCATAAACTCCGGGCTCACCCATCCTCGCAATCCTGAAATCCCACAAACCCACTCTGCAGAATTCCCGAAATCCCACAAACCCGGGGCTTAATTCCCAAATCCCACCAATCCGGGCTCGATCCCATAATCCCATAACCCCAAATGCCGTGTCTCACCCAGGCTGTAGAGGCTGAGCGCGGCGTAGTCGCAGCAGAAGCCGCGGTGCCGCGCGTGCCCGCCCAGCGCCCCGAAGGTGTGCGCGGCGCTCGAGGCCAGTGGGTGCAGCGCGCACGTGCCCAGGTACGCCAGGAACGGCCCCGAGCCCGGCGCGGTCCCGGACGGCGGCAGCTGCGCCACCAGCAGCCACAGGAAATACCTGCGGGCACCGGCCGGCGTCACCACCTGGGCACCGGCCGGGCACCAGGTGTGTCCAGGTGGGCACCTGGTGTGTCTTGAGGGCACCCACAGGTGTGCTGAGGTGTACCCTGCTGTGTCCAGGTGTGCCCAGCTGTTAAGGGCACCCCCAGGTGTGCCCAGGTGTTAAGGACAACTCCAGGTGTACCCATGTGTGTCTTGAGGGCACCCCAAGGAGTGCCCAGGTGTGCCCAGGTGTTAAGGGCACCCACCAGGTGTGCCCAGGTGTTAAGGCCATCCACCAGCTGTGCCCAGATGAGCCCAGGTGTCCACAGGTGTGTCTTGAGGGCACCCACCAGCTGTGCCCAGGTGAGCCCAGGTGTATCCAGGGGCAGCAGGCACACCCAGGTGCACCCAGATGTTAAGGGGCACCCACCAGCTGTGCCCAGGTGCACCCAGATGTTAAGGGACACCCCCAGGTGTGCCCAGGAGTGCCCAGCTGTGCCCAGGAGTGCCGGGCACTCACCCGGCGGGCAGCAGGTGTGTCCAGATGTTGAGGGACACCCCCAGGTGTGCCCAGGTGTGTTCAGGTGTGCCCAAGTGTGCCTAGAAGTGCCCAGGTGTGCCCAGGTGCTAAGGGACACCCCCAGGAGTGCCCAGGTGTGCCGGGCACTCACCCGGCGGGCAGCAGGTGTGTCCAGATGTTGAGGGTCTCGTTGTCCCAGCGCACGAGGCTGCGCAGGCACTGCCGGGCCGAGCTCCGCGGGGGGCGGTACCCGGAGAGGATCCCCGGCTCCCGGTAACTCTGGGACAGCGGGAACGGCGGGAACAAAGGGAACAGCGGGAATAACGGGAACAAAGGGAACAGCGGGAATGACGAGAACAATGGGAATGGTGGGAATGATGGGAATTATAGGAATAACGGGAATGATGGGAATAATGAGAATAATGAGAATAATGAGAATAACGGGAATGGAAAAAATGGGAATAATGGGAACAACGGGAATGATGGGAATGAGAATAAAGGGAATGGGAATAATGGGAATAACGGGAATGATGGGAATGAGAATAAAGGGAATGGGAATAATGGGAATAATGGGAATAACGGGAATAATGGGGATGAGAATGGGGATGGGGATGGGAACTGGGATGGGGGAATGGGAATAATAGGAATGGGAATGGCAATGGGAAAGGGAATTGAGATGGGAATGGAAATGGCGGTAGGGATGGGAATGGGAACAGGAATGGGAATTGGGATGGGAATAATGGGAATGGGAGTGGGAATGGGAAGGGGAATGGGGGTGGGAATTTGAATGGAGAAGGATGGGGAGTGTCTCCACAATTCCGGAGTCAGAACATCGCTGTGGTTCCCTTGGAGTGACCACCCCAATGTTCCTGTCTGTCACATCCCAAATCCCGCTGACCCTCGGGATCGGGGAGGGAATTCCCACTGATCCTCGGGATTGGGGAGGGAATTCCCAGTGATCCTCGGGATTGGGGAGGGAATTCCCACTGACCTCGGGCACTTGGTGAGCGTGGAGCAGCTGGGGGGCCTCGGGGCTCGCCATGGTGGGCTCCGGATTCCGGGATTTTCCAGCTCCTCAAATCCCTCCCGGCCACATCCCGCGGGAACGGTGCTGCTCCCGCCACAATCTCGGGATCCGCACGGCCTGGAGGGGAGAATTCCCGGGATGCGGCACGGAGTCCCAGCGGATCCCAAAGGGAATTGTATCCCGTTGGGATCCCAGCAGGAATTGGATCCCTGCGCGTTCCCAAACGGAATTGGATCCCGGCGGGATCCCGTGAGATAGGGAGCATCCATCCCCTGAGGGCTGTTGGGATCCCAGAGGAGCAGCGGGAAGAGGCTGATCCCACTTCCCAGAAGGATAGGAATTCCAGCAGATCCCGTAGGAACAGCTCGGGATCACCTCAGGATCCCACAGAGATCTCGGGTGCAGGAAGGTCCCTCAGGAAAGGGGAGGGACACCGGATCCCAGCTGGATCCCCGTTCCCGCCCCCATGGAACATTCCAGCTCTGACTCGATCCTGCACTGGGAACAGGGAAAATTCCAGGATCCCTCCTTCCCTCCTGCCAGGGAAAAGTGGGAAGGGAGCTCCCGCTGCTGGCTCAGCTTGATCCCACCGGGATCCATCCCAGAGGAATCCAAGGTTCTGGACTCACGGGATTCTGAGAGCTCCCAGAGCCTCTGCAGCAGCCTGGGCTGCCATTCCCGCTGCTCCAGCCATCCCAAATTCCCACCAGGATCCAGCCTTGGGATGTGCCATTCCCAAAAAACCCCAAAAACCCCCCTGGCCTCTGGAATTCTCCTCTGCTTCCCTTCCATTCCCAAATTCCCTCCAGGATCCAGCTTCTGGATGCTTCAAAAAAAATTCCTTGGCCCTTGGAATTCTCCTTGACTTCCCTCCCATTCCTAAATTCCCGCCGGGATGCACTGGGATTCCGGAATTCTCCTGGAATTCTCCTGGAACTCTCCTCTGCTTCCCTCCCATTCCCAAATTCCTGCTAGGACACGCTGGGATTCTGGAATTCTCCTGGAATTCTCCTCTGCCTCCCTCCCACCCCAGGCTCTACCTCTGCCCTCCGGTGTGAGGCGGCTCCGGGGAAAGCTCCGGAACACCGGGAACGGCCGGAGAGGGAGGGAAAAATTAACGAGGCGGGAGAGCAACGGAGCGACAAAACCCCCGGGGCTGGAAACGCCTCCTGTTAAAGATTAGACGGGAATTCCACATGATCCGGAGCTTCCAGCGGCTCCGGAAGCACCGAGGCGCCTGGATCCCACGGAATTCCTGCGGTTTTCCATGGTGGAAGCGGGGCCTGAATCCAGAGAAGGATCCAGGGAACCCTCAGAGCCCCTTCCAGAGCCTGGAGGGGATCCAGAGGGATTTGGGATCAGGGATGGAGGGACAGGACACAGGGAATGGGTCCCAGTGGGATACTGGGATTCTGGGAAGGAATTCCCGGCTAGGATGGGATTCCCAGAGCAGCTGTGGCTGCCCTGGACCCCTGGAATGTGCAAGGCCAGATTGGGATCTGGAGACATGGAGGGGTTGCTGCTCATGGCTGGGGCTGGAATGGGACGAGTTTTAATTCCGGGGCTGGAATTCTGGGATTCCGGGATTCCCAGAGGGCAAAGGAATGAGCCATTCCAGAGGCAGGAGCCATTCCAGAGCCTTTCCAGAGGCTCCTCCCCGGTGCAGGATCCTGCTGTGCTCAGAGCCCCTGGATGGGATCCCCGAACCAGGAGCACCCGGATCCATCCCGGCCCCATCATTCCCACGGCAGGGATCTGTCCCGTGTTCCCTGGTCCTTATTCCCTGTTCCCATTCCCAATTCCCCATTTCCTGTTCCTATTCCCCATTCTCAATTCCCCACTCCCTGTTCCCAGTTCCCTGTTTCCCCGGGGAGCAGGAGGCGGCTCCAGGCCCGGCCTCGGGCAGGAATTTGCGGTTTCGGAGCGCAGGGAGCGCGGTGAGGCACGGGGGCCGGCCCGGGGCTGCTTCCTCCTCCTCCTCCTCCTCCTCCTGCTCCTGCTCCTGTTCTTCCTCCTCCTCCCGCTTCTGTTTCTGTTCTTCCTCCTCCTCGAGCTCTTCCCAGCCGGGATTGGGATGGGGACATGGCAGGGCTGTGTCCTCTGCCAGTGCTGCGCCTTCACTCAGGTGGCTGCACCAGCTCCTCCTCCTCCTCGCTCCCTCTCGGGGCTGTCCCGGGAGCTCCGGGATCATCCCGGGGAATGTCCCCTCCCAACATCAGTGTCCCCTCCTGGCACCAGTGATGTCCCCAGCTGGCACCAATGCCACCCTCCCTGGTGCCAGGACCGGCCCTGTCCCTGTCACCTTGCCACCGTGCTCTGCCCATGGCACAACTTCCTTTATCCCTTCCCTTCCCTTCCCTTCCCATGGAAAATCCCTCCCCCTGGCACACCCCTCCCTCCGTGCCAGCCCCAGCGGCGCTTTCCCACCTCGGGGAATATTCGGGAATCTGTGATCAGCCCTGGAACGCTTTTCCAGCGGCTCCAGGAGAGCGGGAGCGGGCGCTGGAAAACTCCGGGAGCGCCGCTGGAAAGCCCCGGGAGCGGCCGGGATCATTCCCGGCGGGACAACGGCGCCTTTGTGGGAGTTGTTGTTGCCGCTGGAATCAGCCGGGATCGCGCAGCTTTTCCATGCCTGGAATCCGCCCCTCCCTCCCCGCGGGACTGGGGGATCCCAGAGCCCATCCCGCTCCCGAAACTTCCCGGGAATTCCGTGATCTCCCCCCCGCACCGGGAGGGCCGGGAATGCTCCCGGAGCGCTCCCGGTACTTTTCCCATTCCCTCTCCCTTTTTTTTCCCCCCATTCCTTTTCCCTTTTTTCCCCTTTTTTCTCCTTTCCCACGCGCGTGTCCTGCATTCCCGAACTCGGGATCAGCGGGAAAAGCCGGGAATGCCGGAGAGGGGAGGGGAGAAAAAAGCCACAACAAAACCCAAACGCGGGACTCACGGAGGAGCTGCGGCGGTTTCCAGCGCTGCCTNGAGGGGAGGGGAGAAAAAAGCCACAACAAAACCCAAACGCGGGACTCACGGAGGAGCTGCGGCGTTTTCCAGCGCTGCCTCCAAATCCCGGGATTACTCGGCCGGATCCCAACACTGCCCGCACGGAATTCCCGGAGGCAGGAGGATGATCCCGGAGCCGGCGATTCCCGGCTTTTGGGAGACACTGAATCCCGCCTCGTCCAAGGAAAAAAAAATAATAAACAAACAAACAAAAAAGATTCCCAAAGAAACCCGGAAATAAGCGCGGCCGAATGCGGCCGGGATCGGATCCAGCGGCGAGGAAGTGGAAAAAAAGCAGGAAAAAAATCGCAATTCCCGGCCCTTCCCCGGCATCTCCCGCCGCCGGCGCCGCTGGAAAACTCCCGGAGCTCTCAGAGAGCGGCCCGGGAATTCCAGCCCTCCCGCGGCCGCTCATTCCCAGATTTTTTCCCAGCTGGATGGGAAGAATTCCTCGGCAGAGCGGGAATTTTGGCGGCTTTCCCGGTCTGCTTCCCAAAATTCCGCTGCTTTTCCTGCAAAATCCCAAATCCCATATCCTGTTCTGCTTCCCGAAATTCCGCTGCTTTTCCCGCAAAATCCAAAATCCGAAATCCCATTCCACTTCCCAAAAATCCGCTGCTTTTNCCCCCCCATTTTTCCAGAAAAAAACCACCTTAAAACCATTAATTAGCTGGAAAAATCCACATTTTTTCCCCCATACTTTTCCATTAGAAAAACCACCTTAAAAATGCGACACCTCAAAGCCACCACGGGGAAAAAAAAAAAAAATCTTGAAATATATTTGGAAAAA
>VXBQ01008793.1:270-11011 GCA_013400175.1 Phainopepla nitens | reverse complement strand
TGGGAAAATGGGAATTTTCAAAGGGGTGATGGATGGGAAAAATGGGAATTTCCAAAGGGGTGATGGTGGGAAAATGGGAATTTTCAAAGGGGCGATGGATGGGAAAAAAGGGAATTTCCAAAGGGGTGATGGTGGGAAAATGGGAATTTCCAAAGGGGTCATGGATGGGAAAAATGGGAATTTCCAAAGGGGTCATGGATGGGAAAAATGGGAATTTCCAAAGAGGTGATTCCAGGAAAAATGGGAATTTCCAATGAGGTGATGGTGGGAAAAATGGGAATTTCCAAAGAGTTGATGCGTGGGAAAAATGGGAATTTCCAAAGATGTAATGGTGGGAAAAATGGGAATTTCCAATGAGGTGATGGTGGGAAAATGGGAATTTCCAATGAGGTGATGGTGGGAAAAATGGGAATTTCCAATGAGGTGATGGTGGGAAAATGGGAATTTCCAAACAGGTGATGGGCGGGAAATTTCCCATTTCCCACAATCCATGATTCCTTCTTTTACTAAAAGCAGGTCCTGAGCATCCAGGAACATCCCATAATTTCCTTGGAATAATTTTCCTGCAATATTGGGAGCATGGATTGATCCCAATCCTGTGGAATTCCTTGGAAAACTCCACAGGGAGAGGGGAGAGGGGAAGAGCAGCAGCTCCCAGGGCACTGAGCTTCCTCTGGCTCAGTTGGTTTAAAATTTCATTCCCAGTTTTTCATTCCTAACAGAAAATTCCATGAAAATTCTGCTGGAATCATGGAATGGTTTGGGTTGGGAAGGACCTTAAAGGGATCCCATTCCATGGGCAGGGACATCTCCCTCTGTCCCACCTTCCAGCCTGGCTTTGGATATTCCAGGGATCCAGGGGCAGCCACAGCTGCTCTGGGAATTCCATCCCGGCCCTCAGCACCCTCTCAGCCAGGAATTCCTTCCCAAAATCCCGATTATCCCAGTGGGAAGCCATTCCCTGTGTCCTGTCCCTCCATCCCTCATCCCAAATCCGTCCCCAGCTCTCCTGGAGCCCCTTTAGGCCCTGGAAGTGGCTGTAAATTTTCCCTGAATCCTTCCCTTCTCCAGGGGAGCATTCCCAGCTCTCCCACCCTGGCTCCAGAATCCTGGAATGCTTTGGGCGGGAAAGGATTTAAGGGATCATCCCAATCCAGCCCTGTCACAGCAGGGACACCTCCCACTATCCCAGGTGGATCCAAGTCCATCCAGCCTGGCCTTGGACACTCCCTGGGATCCAGGGGCAGCCACAGCTTCTCTGGGAATTCCACTCCAGCCAGGAATTCCTTCCCAAAATCCCACCCAATCTCGCCTTTCCCAGTGGGAATCCATTCCCTGCGTCCCATCCCTTATCCCAATCCCTCCCCAGCCCTCCCAGAGCCCTTTTAGGCCCTGAAAATGGCTCTAAATTTTCCCTGAACCCTTCCCTTCTCCAGGAGAGCATTCCCAGAGCAGGGAATTCCTCACCTGTTCCCACAGGGCCGCCCCTGAGCTCCAGTTTTCGGGCTAACTCCTCCTGGAATGCCTGGTTCCGGAGGCGCCGGCCCGGGGTCAGCCCGCACAGGGGCCGGTCCACGGGCCGGGCCACCTCCACCTCCTGGGTCACCTCTGCAAAACGCATCACTTGCTGCAAGGAAACAGGGAAAATCCAGCAGGAGCACCCGGATCCGGGACTGGGAACAGGGTGGAGTCAAGAAAAACGGGAAAGGAGGTGATGCCTGGAAGGGCTGAGCTGGAAACAGAGACTGGGTAGAGTAAAAGGATAAAAAGGGATTTATTGAAAGGATCCAGCCTGGGCAGTGCAGGAACCCCTTGGGGCTGCACCCAAGTCAAACCCACAGATGGGCACAAAATGGATCCCCAGGCACGAGGCCTCATGCTTTTATATGTATATACTATATACATGCAAATATATAAGTAATAAATATTTTGCACCCACAAACGGTCACAAAATGGCCACCAGTCATGA
Source organism: Phainopepla nitens (assembly GCA_013400175.1). Lineage (NCBI taxonomy): Eukaryota > Metazoa > Chordata > Aves > Passeriformes > Bombycillidae > Phainopepla > Phainopepla nitens. The sequence goes on along the minus strand of VXBQ01008793.1, from coordinate 9,042 downwards.
GGGGGAGGCCTCACACTTTCATATGTATCTATTATATATGCAAAAATACGTAAACAATAAATATTATACAGTAATAATAAACATTCGTGGCAAATGGTCACAAAATGGTCACAAAATGGATCTCCAGGCATGAGGCCTCACACTGTTATATGTATATATCATATACATATAAATATATAAATAATAAATATTTTACACCCACAAATGGGCACAAAATGGACCCCTGGGCATGAGGCCTCACACTTATAGGTTTTGGTTCATCAGCACATTGGAGTTAATTGTCCAATTCCAGCTCCAGGTGATGAAGCTCCACCCTCCTTGTTCCCTCTCTTCCTTCACTGTTGTTTCCACTCTTGGGCCTAAAATTTGTCCTTGGTGCCCAGCTGGAAAGGAATTGTTTTGCCTCCCTATTCTGTGCAGAGAGCTCACCAACCCTTCATATGAAACCCAGAACTGCACATTAAAACAGCACAGAATCTGAAAAATATAAAAGCCTGAATCTGAAGAATATAGTAACAAATAATAAGAAAAAGAATCTGAAGAATATAAAAACAATTCTAATTCCTTATATCTCTTGGAATGCAAGAATCCAGGGATAAACAGGAAAAGAGCAGGAGGTAATGGAACAAGAGAATTTACAAGGAATTCTGTGAGGAAGGAAAAACAAGATTTGGAGAGCAGATTTATCCCATAAAATTCTAATTCCTTGTATCTCCTGGAGTACAAGAATCCAGGGAAAAGCAGGAAAAGGGCTGGAGGGAATGGAAAAAGGGAATTTACCAGGCTCTCCTCGTAGTCCTCAGCCTTGGGATTCACACACACGATCATCCGAACTTTTCCTTCTCCATCGAAATAGTTCTTGAAGAGATGAGTGAGTTTGGAATCTCTGTATGGAACCATCTGGGAATGAAGGCCAGGGAAAATCCCGTGAGTTTTCCTCCTCCAGGTGATGAAATCCAAGGAGAATTTGGGAAAGGCTGCCCACCTTGTTTGTCCCGTACAATTGGTTTTCCCGCAGAACCTCGATGCACGTCCTTAATGTCATCAAGGACTGGTTGATATTCCCTAAAAAATGCAACCATGAGGAAAAAACCTCCGTGAGCAGCCCTTGGATCACATTCCCAGATTATACTGAAGAATAAATTGCCTAATTAATTATATTTGTTAATAATTGCTCTGATTATTGAAGTGTCTAATTATTATCTTCTAATTCTCTAGTGACACAAGTGCTGCTGCAAACTTGGGGGGGAAGATCTGAGGGCATCAAATCCTAACAAATGCTACAAGAATTCCTGGGATTCTTCCCTAGGAGGCAGGATGAGCAGGGGGTTAATTAGCAGGGTTAATTAATTAATTAACAGGGTGCTCCAGGGGGTTCCTACCTGCTTCCCTCAGCCTGTTCCCCTCGGCTTTGGTCCTGTTGGTTCTCTCACTTCCTGCCAGATCCACCAGGGACAGCTGGCTCAGGGTGATCTGCTCCTTTTCCTGGGATACAGAGGAAATCCTGGATCCCTCCACATTCCCTGGAAAGGGAGTGGGGGACACCTCATCCCAAAATGTGCTGGATATGAGCTCAGAGGGGTTGGTGCAGCCCAGGGAGCAGCACAGCATTTTTTTGGGAAGTTTCCTTCTGATTTAGAAACTTTCCTTCAGATACCTTCTGCCTTGGGACTGAAAGCTGCTAGATCATCGAAATTCCCAAAATTTGAGATTCCCAGCCAAAGGAAAAGGTGAAAACCAAAGAAATGGGGGACACCTCATCCCAAAATGTGCTGGATACAAGCTCAGAGAGGTTGCTGCAGCTCCACAGCTTTTTTTTTTTGGGAAGTTTCCTTCAGATCTCTTCTGCCTTGGGATTGAAAGCTGTTGGATCATTCCAATTCTCAAATTTTGAGATTCCCAAAGGAATCTGAACTTCCCAAAGGAAAGCATGAAAACCAAAGGAATCAGCAGCTTCCCCCTTTGTTTTAACACCAAACTTTAGGATTAGTTCCTCCAAAAAACCTCCAAAAAAACCTCCAAACTTGAGACACAGGAGCTGTTTCCAAGGCAAATTCCATAAAATTCTCCTGGAATAACCCAGAACTCACCTGGAGCACATTGTCCCCATCAGCATCCAGAGGAGCCTGTGCCAGTTTGATGATGAACACGGAGTGGGAGCGGCTGGATTCCCGGTTCAGCTGCGTGTTGGCGATGCGCCGCTTCTTCTGCCCTGATCAGACATTCCCAAATTCCCAAAAATCCCAAATTCCCACCTCCTCCAGCATCACTTCCCAGCTCTGGGATAACCGGAAGGGTTGGGAATGGGGAGGCCCCTAAAAGCTCAGAGAAGCTGTGGATGCTCCATCCCTGGATGTGTCCAAGGCTGGAGCTGATCCAGAGGAATTTCCCTGCTCATGGATAATGTTTAAGGTGATGGGATGTGGGATCAGGCCTGAATTCCAAGATTTTTTACCTCTCCAAAAGACTTCAAAAGCTTCCTCTGTGGATTTGACCTCGACTTCAGTGCAGCCTGTCACGTACATGTTGTGGTTCAGGTCTTCCCGGAGGATTTTGGACTGGGGAGGTCTTTGGGATAGTGGGAAAGAGGGAAAAATAAATAAATCCCATTGGAGTGGAGTTCCCTGGGCAGCTTCCTGCTCCTGCCGTACAGATTTGCTCGGAGGGAAAAGTTCAGGGGGAAAGGTCAGAATTCGGAGGGAAAATGTCAAAAATGCAGGGGAAAAAGGTCCAAAACTCTGAGGGGAAAGGATCAAAATCCTGAGGGAAAATGTCCAAAATTCTGAGGAGAAAATGGTCAAAATTCAGGGGGAAAAGGTCAAAATCCTGAGGGGAAAATGTCCAAAAATTCTGAGGGGAAAATGTCCAAAAATTCTAAGGGAAAAATGGTCAAAATTCAGGGGAAAAAGATCAAAATTCTGAGGAGAAAAGGTCAAAGCTTTGAGGGGAAAAATTAAAAAATTCTGAGGGGAGAAGATCAAGAATTCTGGGGGAAAATAGCAAAATTCTAAGGAAAAAGGTCAAAATTCTGAGGGGAAAAGGTCCAAAAATTCTGAGGAGAAATATCAAAATTCAGAGGGAAAATACCAAAATTCTGAGGGAAAAATGTCCAAAAATTATGAGGGAAAGCAGAAAAAATTCAGAGGGAAAAGAGACAAAATTCAGAGGGAAAAGGTCAACTATCCATCTAAAAGCTGGAAGAGGGAATACAGGACATGGACACACAGCCAGGATTAGTGACACTCCAGCTACTGCTCTAATTAGCAGCTCTTTAATTGCAATAATTGCTTTGCTGGCAGCTATTGCTTCTCTACAAGCACACAGAAGCAAGGAGAACATCCTAGATTTCCTAGGAAAGCAAGGAAAGGCAGGGAATTTTCTGCTTCTACTCAGGGAAAACAGCACTGGAATATTGGGAATAAGACATTGGACACATACACAAAGTCTCCATTTCTCACTGGAGTGTTGCAACTGTTCCACCTACCAAAAAAACCAGGAAAAATATTAAATCTTTGATTTCTGCCTCAAATTTTTCCACACTGCAGCTTCCAGAGGGAGAAATAATCCCGGATTTTTTTTAGGATGGGTTTTGGGAATAAGCACCTTCTATTATTTTTTTTTTTTAGTGTTTAAAATTTTAATTAAATTTTAATATTTAAAAATTCATTTTATTTTAAAATGCTTTTAAACACTGAACAGTATAAAAGCATTCCCAGAGATTCCAATCCTTCTGGAATGAAGACCCTGGAGACAGCTTCCAGGTTTTTTTGCCCTCATTAGTCCTTGTTAATCAACCACTCCTAAATTAACACAGGACTGAGGGGCTCCTTTCATGGAGTTGGAATTTCAATCCATGGATTCCAAGAGGAATTTGCAGATTTTTCTTACTGATTTTAGACAAGTGCACACCTTTGGAAAAGATATCCCTACAAAATATCCCTAGTTTCTGGTTTAATAGGAATTACTGCTATCTAGTGGAATAATATGGAAATATGGAGCACCAGTGATTTTCACTGTTTCCAGGGAAAAAAAGCTATGGAATGGCTTCTCCAAGCTGAAATCACCTCTTAGAATAAATTGGGAATTTTGGCAGAATACAATTACCTAATTAATTAAATATTTGCTTATCAATCACCCAGCCTAACGAGTAAAGGAGCACCTTGGCCATCAGTTCTGAAACATTCCTGCCCGAACTCCTCTCCATGCGTTTTTAACAGCGATTCCCAGGAATTCTGAGCCAAACTCCCTAAGCTTAGAACCAAAAAACCCACAGTGCAGAGCCTAAAAAAACCTCCCAGCACTGGGAATCTTGGAATTCCCAAACCCCTTGGCTTCGATGGGCTCAAGCAGGTGGTGGAGGTCGGAATAGGACACGGAGACACTGCGGCCGTTGCTGCCACCCCCTTTTTCCATGGGTTTGGTGCAGATTCCCAAGCCTGGCTTGGGAAAATCCCGGATTTCTGGACTCACTTGGGTTTGATGGAGTCGAGGGGAGCCTCCTCCAGCAGGTCATAGATGTAGTTGTTGTAGATCTCGATGTAGGACACGAAGACGCCGTAGACGTTGTCCTCGTCCACCTCCTCCGCCCGGCAGCCATCCTGCACGTCGATCATGTCGGCAAATTCGGGATCCAGCTGTCTCCTGAGGGAAACGTGGGGATTTGGGATGGAATTCCCAGAAGGTGCCGGGGCAGCTCGGGGCAGAGCTGCAGGGTTGGGCGGGGAAATGGGCGATATCCGGCAAAATTCTGATGCTGGGAGGTTCTGGGCAGGGCCATTAGTGGGAATTCTATGATAGAACTAAAGGAATTCCATGTTGGAATTCCATCATCCAGCTGAGGGAATTCCATGGTTGGAATTCTGAGGGGGAAATGGCTGAAAATTCTGAGGGAAAATGGCAAAATTCAGGGGGGAAAAGCAGAAAATTCTGAGGGAGAAAGTTGAAAATTCTGGGGGGGAAAAGGTCAAAACTTCTGGAGGGATGAAAGGCCAAAAATTCTGAGGGAGAAGGTCCAAAATTCTGAGGGAGAAAAGGCCAAAACTTCAAAGGGGAAAAAGGCAGAAAATTCTGGGAGGAAAAAGACTAAAATTCAGAGAGAAAAGACTGAAAATTTTGGGGGAAAAAGCTGAAAATTCAGTGTTGGGGGGGAAAGGTCAAAACTTCTGAGGGAAAAGGCCAAAAATTCTGAGGGAAAAGGCCGAAAATTCAAGGGGAAAATATCCAAAATTCTGAGGGGAAAAAGATCAAAAATTCGGAGGGAAAAGGTCAAAAACTCAGGAATAAAAGCCATGGAACGGCTTCCTCCAAGCTGAAACCCCCTGTTAGAACAGCAGGAATAGACTGGGAATTTCAGCAGGATACAATTCCCTAAACAATTAAATATTTGCCAATTTTTTTGCCCAATTATTCCTTTCATTTCTTCAAGGGAAGAGCCCAAGAGAAGTGAAATCCCATTTCCAGGGAATAAATTCCCTCTGCTATTCCCAGTCACTCACTTCCCAGATGGAGTTTTTGGGATGGGCAGGGCCTCTCTCCTCTGGCGTTCCAGCAGAGCCTCCACCTCGCTCTGCACATCCACCCCGTTCTTGTCATCCAGCTTGAAAACCTGAGGCAAAAACCAGGAATTTCAGCCAATTCCAACATCCACCTGCTGGCCAACAAAGCATTATTTGATTAATTAATTAATTAATACCATGCCCTTCATTGGACTCGCTCCAGCAAGGTGTGACAGAAACAATTTGCCAAATAATGTTTTGGAAAAGCTCCCAGGGATGAGAATTCCAGGATTATTTCAGTATATTTTATGCACATCTTTGGAAAAATATCCCTAATTTCATAAGGACACTTAATCCTTCAGAAAAATATCCCTAATTTCATGAGAAAACATTTAATCCTGTGGAAAAATATCCCTAATTTCATGAGGACACTTAATCCTTCGGAAAAATATCCCTAATTTCATGAGGAAACACTTAATCCTGTGGAAAAATATCCCTGATTTCATGAGGAGACAATTAATTTTCAGTTTTATGGGAATTATTGAAAGGAAATATGGAGCATCAAGCCAGTGGTTTTCACTGTTTCCAGGGAAAAAAAAATGGAATGACTTCCTTCATGTTGAAATCACCTCTTAGCAGGAATAGACTGGGAATTTTGGGATACAACTGCCTAATTAATTAAAGATATGCTAATTAATCACTCATCCCAAGAAGGAAGGGAACATCTTGGCCATCAATACTGAAATATTCCTCAGCTTCCTTTCCACGCATTTTTTCTAGGAAAAACAGATTTTTCCTAGGATGGGCTTGGGGAATAACCACCAAACCACTAAAAGGTTTCAAAGCATTCCCAGAAATCCAAACCCTTTTGGAACGAGGACCCTGGGATTGGAGGTTTTTTTTTCTCTTCCAAGCCTTCCAGTGGCAGTTTGGAGCAGAAATCCAGGGATTTTTGGGAGCCACTCACGAATCTCTTGGCCTGGAAGGGGCCGATGCTGTTGAAGATCATGGCCAGGCAGCGAGGCAGGAGCCCCCCATTCCCAGGAGATCCTGTCATGGTGTGGGTCTTCCCGCTGCCCGTCACTCCATAGGTGAACAGGAGACCTGGGAACACAGGGAAAAGGGAGAAATCGACGGGATTTGGGAAAAAGAAACCAAAACCACAACAAAACTCCAACATTCCACCCCATCCTAAGTGCTGGCAGTGATGGCCACAGCTGGGAATATCCAAAATCCTCTCCAAATCAGCGTGGCACAGGTTTTCCTGTCCATGGAATATTCCAGGCTGGATGGGGCTTGGAGCAGTCCATGGAATGGGATGAGCTTTAATGTCCTTCCCATAGTTTTGATGGATTAGGAAGTGGTTTTTTGGTTTTTTTTTTTTGCTGCTTCTTTGGGAGTTGGAAATGTGCTTTGCTAAAAGCCCCAAATTCCCATTTCGCAATTTGCAATTCCCATGAACTGTGGGAAAACTTGGGAGAGCAGGGAGAAGGATTTGGATGCACAGTTCGTGGAATTCCAGAATGGTTTGGGTGGGAAGGGACCTTAAAGACAACCCCATCGCCAAAGGCAACCCAAAAAATCCCAAAAACCTCAGGCTAAGCCAGGCTGCTCCAACAACACTTCCATGGCACTGGATCACCCATTCTCATCCCAAGGTTCCCATTCCATAAAGAGTTTCCTAGGGAATAGCTTCCTCCAAGCTGAAATCCCTTGTTGGAACAGAAGAAATCGATTGGGAAATTCAGTGGGATACAATTCCACAATTAATTAAATATTTGCCATGTTTTCTTTCCAATTTTTCCTTCATTTAGAGCCCAAGCAAAGTGAAATCCCATTTTGTGTGAGGAGCTGAGCCACAATTCCCAAAAAAACACAGGAGCCCTGGATCATCCATTCCCATCCCAGGATTCCCATTCCATAAAGAGCCTTCCAAGGGATTTGAGTGAGGAGCTGAGCCCCCATTCCCAGCAAACCCGAAATTCCAGGAACTGGGGGCAGGAGCAGGGCTGTGCTCACCGTTCTTGCCCCGGATCAGATCCTCTACCAGGGGTTTGGCCACCACATCAAAGAGCTCCTTCTGCTCCACCAGCGTCCCAAAAACCTCCTTGAAGGAATACTGGGTCTGCCAAGACAGGGAAAACCACCCTGGAATCCCAGCTCCACGCCCTGAAGGACCCCACGGAGCAGAGAATTCCCAAAGCTGAGTTTCCTTGCAGCTCCTCCCCCCGGAATCCCAGGAGCATCTAGCACGGCCAAAGGGGAGCTGTTCCCTCATGGAATTTTATTTTTTTTGGGATCTTTTCCCAGTCCAGCCTCTGTTTTCCATTATGAATTTCAGGTTGGTTTTATTTTTTTAAGGAAATATTTCAATGAATTTTCAAAGGAATTTTAGTAGTCCTGAATTTCGAGCTGGTTTTATTTTTTAATTGATTATTTTAAAGAATTGCAATGAATTTTTAAAAGGAATTTTAATTTTTGATGGACATTTTTCTGCCAAAACTGTTCCTCAGGACAATACCTGAATCCAAAGTTTCTGAACAAAACCTTATTTAGTTAAATTAACATTCCATTAATTAAGCTTTGCCTGTTTTATTTCAACCTTTGAAGACCTCTTAAGGCACTTCCCATAGGAATTTTCCAGCTGAAACTGGGAACAAAATATCCCCTTTCCCACCTGGAAAAGCTGTGGATTCCTTATCCCTGGAATGTCCAAGGCCAGGTTGGATCAATCTGGGAAACTGGGAAATTCCCCTGCCCATGGAATGCTGCTTCCCATATATTTGATGGATTAGGAAATGATGTTTTTTTAATCCCAAACGTGTTTTTGGGCTGAAAAAATCCAGATTTTGCACTCTGCGAGTCCCCCAAATCACGGGAAAACGTGGGAGAGCGGGGAGAAGGAGCTGGATGGAATTCTTGGAACCCCAAAAAGCTTTGGGAGGGAAGGGAGAGCTTAAAGCCAATCCCAGGGCCAAGGGCAGGGACAGCTCCGGCTGAGCCACACTTCCAGGAGCGGGCCAGTGCTTCCAGGGGCACTCCAGGTGGGAATTCCAGGTGGGAATGGGAGAGGATCCTGGAATTCTGGGCAGGAATGGGGAAAGGATGCCAGTACTGGAATTCCGGGCAGGAGTCGGGGGGAACCCCGAAATTCCAGGCAGGAATTGGAGGAAGGATGCCAGTACCTCGAGGCACTGGAATTCCGGGTGGGAAGGTGGGGGGATACCGTAATTCAGGGCAGGATTAGGGGGGGAATCCTGGAATTCTGGGCAGGACT
>VXBQ01008792.1:1126102-1225021 GCA_013400175.1 Phainopepla nitens | reverse complement strand
CTCCTCGGCATGACATGGCCTGTAATGTCATGGCCCTAACTTAAATCCCTGCCTCTGAGACAAAATCCAAGCCTTTGAGAGACTGGTTCCCCCAAAGTCAGAGCCTGACATATAAGAGACATGTTTCCAGAGCATTACACTGAACATGGCTTTGACTTTCTTTTCATGAGTATTTTCGTCTCCCTATATCCAAGTCTATGAAGCTGTAAAAATGGATTTGCATGGCCTTACTGCACAGCACAAGGAGCTACATTAGAAATAACCTATTTAATTATTAGTATAGAAAACATAAGAAACCTCAAAGACTGTTGAACTACATGTTCAGGGGTGAGGACTGCCCATCTATTTTCCCTACAAGTAAATATTTACTACTTTGGAAACTGTCATATACTATTAGCAAACAATTCCACTGAAGAAGTTGATGAGACGTTGAACACTGATTTAACTGGGAGCAAATGTTGGCTGAGTATGCTCAAGATGTTAATTTTACAAAGATAAACTGTCATGAGAAGTCTTTAAATAATTTGTCTTTTCTGAAGTTTCTAGACAAGATCAGCAGCTGGAGTTTTTTCATGTTTCTGCATGCAGGGGCAGACCTTGTGTTCTCACCTTGCAAATAATGTGACTGTAACTTCTACGTTGTTTCTGTGTTTAAACTGATGGAGGGCTGAGGATGAAGGGTGACATTGACAATGTCCTTTTAACATTTTGATTGCTAAGTCTCTGCCTTCTGTCACTCACAATACCCACAGAGAAAGCTATCTCATTAATAACAAAGAAAGAAAAAAAAATGAAAGCCACTGCCTTGTGTTGTCTGAGTGCAAGTTGTAAGACTTTGCTGACACCTGCAAGGTGGAAAAACACCTGTATTTCAATCACTGGGAAGAGACGTCCATGTGTACAGAATTCAAATAGTCTATGCAGGTGGTTCTTATTTAGAAGTTAACAAGTCAACCTGAAGTCAGAAAATCCCATTGTGATCTCCTCCAGGATGAGAGTGATCAGTGACACATATGTTACAGGCTACCAAGCTCTATAGGCTGCCCAAGCACAGGGAGCATCAGGCAGGGCATCCTTTAGCTGGTAAACAGCAAAGGACAGGTTTACATTGCTGTAGAGTTCATGTATGTGGCTTTACATGGGCAGTGTGGGCACCTAAAAGGGGAAGAGCATGGCCTGGTGCTGTCACTTCCCCTAGACTTGCTCAGAGGAGGAGATGCATTTCTTCTCACCCCAGAGACCATGAGCAGTGGAGGCATTGCCCCTGTGGAGTGCACTGCTGGGGACTGTCTGAAAACAGAAGGTCCAGGGTGTGCTGGGGATGTGCCATGGAGAGGGAAGGAAGCAAACTAATTCAGATGCACCAGCAGTACAGCGCTTCCCGCCTGCCTGCCAAGGGCGACGGCAAATGCAGCTGCCCTTTCACAACCTCCAAAGCAGCACACAGCCCATAACAATAGAGAGAGAAATGAAAGCCTCTCCAAGTAAAACTGAGGAGCACGGAAATTAAAACTGAAGGGAGAAGCGAGGAAGAATTGCTGAATAACCTTTCGGAGCTGGTACGTTCATACATGTGTGACAGTTCTGGGTGGCGAGCTGCAGGCATGGATACCTGTAGCAGTCCCAGCTATGCTTTAATTAAGTTACCTGTTTTTATTACAGTGCCCCAGATAATATCCTCCTTGCTCAAGTTTGCAGTGACACTTCTCTGTTCTTCAGACTAAAGCAGATTCAGCTTGTTGGTTGGTTTTGTGGAGGGATTTTTTTTTTAAATTATTCTGTCACATGTTCCCTTTAGGGAAAAATAAAATGAAAAACCTATCTATTCTATTATTATAATTCAGGTTAATCTTCCTTGGACTGTAGTTTTCCTTGCTCTGTATATATATATGTAGGAATTATTAAGTGAGAAGTTAGAAGGCAGAGGAGGTTTGTTGCTGCTTTTTCCCCGTGCTGCTTTGCTCAATGAACCTTAGCAAAATTTTTTTAGTCATCATTCCTTTCCCCAGTATTCCCTTCACCTTCAAGAAATCTAATGCTTAAGACAACCTCAGAAAGATTTCCAGGACAGAAAAATCTTGGAAAATTAACACCTTTATCTGCAGTATGAGCAATAGCAGTTCAAAATATCTCCTCCCCAGTTTACTGATGGGCCTTCTCCTGATACAGGTGAATCCCCTCTTGGAAAATATTAGCTACTTTATCCATTCACTTCTTGTTCTGCACACAGTTTAGGAGTGGTTGTGAATATCTTTTTAGTGTTTTTGTCCACACCACGTCCACACTAGAGGGGTCAAAATGCATTATCTGTTTCTGGCAGATCTTGTTAAATGGAGGATCTCAGTGCAAAGCCAGATTTGAGCCTCTATGGAAATTTTGGTTTGGTGTTCTGTCCAGCAAGTGATCACCAGAACTGGACAGCTCTGCCATATTTCCAACCCCTTCACAACCCTGTATCTGTATATTTTTGCTTCCAGTTTGTTTGAGTGGTGCTGTCCTTTGGGAATGAATTAATTTTTTGTGGAAGTGTGGTAGGGTGCTCAGAGTTTGGGACATTTGGCATGGCTGTGATGCTCATCACTACCTACATTGTGTCCCACAACCTGGTGGTCTGTCACATTGACATGGGCTTGTTTCAACCAGATCTGGTCCTTTCTCTGTGCTGTTCCCAGCATTTTTAAGTTTTGTTTTTTTGTTTTTTTTTTTTTTTCTCCCTTGGATGCAGACCATAACATGAGCCATGATGGGTTCTCAGGGTCTTCTGCTTTTACACTGCTTTGTCTTCCAGCATAAAGCTCCTGTTCTCTCCACGGTACCTGTTTCTCTGGCTAAACCACAACAGGAAACTTCAGGCAGTGCCACAGAATTAGGGTAAATAATAACTTTTAAATTAATCCACAGGCAGGAAGACTTCAGTTGCAACAAACTTTTTCTTGCTGCTTTAATGCCAAATGAAGGAGATCCACCCCCCACTGGAAATGCAGGTTACTTTTTGAAGGCACAAATGCCATTTTATGGTAGCATCTTTCTCTTGACAGCTTAAAGGAAAGACCTGAAAGGGAAGCTGTAGTATTACCTACTGTGCTTTGTACAGCAGCATGGGTTCTTTCTCAGTTTCCCCTGGTTTTCGTGGAAAAAGAATTTGTCTTCTATTAAATAAATGCCAAAGATGATGCTAAATAAGTGCCACTTTCTGACCCTGTTCTCTGCAAGCTCCCTGGTCCCAGTGGGTAGGTCTATCCCATAACTTAAGGCCATCCTCATATTACATGTTGAATGTACTTCATGATCCCCTGGGCTTGAATACATTTGGGTGCTTAACATGACCCCAGCTGTCTGCAGGTCAGGTCACTGGCAGGAGGACGGGCAGGGCACACAGCCATGCTGAGGACCAGCTGGCCACTACAGGTAGTCCTTACTGAGTGGTGATAATGGCTCATTCTTGGAGGTGAAAATAGTTACTAGGTAAGAGCAGGAAGAATGAGGGTTCCCCCAAGGAAATGTATGGCTGATCTAGATACGAGATCAAACCTCTTTTAGCAGCTTGATCTTACAAAGATGAGGGAGCTGCAGCTGTACCAACATCTAAAGAAGATCAGTCCACGCAGCAGCATTCTCTGTGGGCTACTTCCCCAACACACTGTAATAGATGCATTTGCAGGAAGAAACCTGAGAAAATGATGTGGGGGAGGTAACAAAATGCCCCTATCACTCCCCTCATCAGCTGGACAGGGGAGAAAAAATAGAACAAAAAGCTTCTGGGTCAAGATAAGGGCGGGGAGACATCACTCACAGATTACTGTCATGGGCAAAACCGATTTGGGGAAATTAGTTTAATTTATTACCAATTGGATCAGAATAGGGTAATAAAAAATAAAACTAAATCTTAAAACATCTTTCCCCCACCCCTTCCTTTTTCTTGGCCTTAACTTTACTCCTGATTTTTGCTACCTCCTCAGTTGCACAAGGGGATAGGGAATGAGGGTTGTGGTCAGTTCATCCATCACATGATGTCTTGTTGCTCCTTCCTCCTCAGGAGGAGGACTCCTCACACCCTTCCTCTGCTCCTCCTTATACAGGGTGCAATTCTTTCCCTGTGTGGTCCTGACATGATCCTGCTCCAGCATGGATTTCCAACAGGGTCACTGCCTCCTTTGGGCATCCACTTGCCCTGGTGTGGGGTCCTCCACTGTCTCCACGTGGATGCTCCTGTACCATGGGCTGCAGGCAAAACTGCTCTGGTGCCTTGAGAACCTCTTCCTGCTTCACAGACCTTGGTGTCTGCACCATTGTTTCTCCCACATATTCTCACTCTTCTCTCCAGCTGCTGTTGCACAGTGGTTCTACCCCGCCCCACTTTAATATATTATCCTGGAGGTACTACTGCTGTCACTGATGGGCTCAGCCTTGGCCAGCACTGAATCTGTCTAGGCAGATGGCATTGGCTATGGTAGACATGGCAGACAGAGCAGCTGCTCACAGAAATCACATGTGTAGTCCCCGCTGCCAGCAAAACCTTGCTACACAACCCCAAAGCTGACAAAGTTGCATCCCCACCTGGTGTAAACTGGGGTGTTGCATCAGGTTAAAAAGCTTCCTGTCAACTCACAGCAGGCAGGTATCTGGCCCCAGAGCTGCTGCTGCTCTGTCAGTTCTTTGGGGAGTGTGGCTAAACCTACAAGAGGGTAAGCACCCCTTGACCTTTTAGATCACACTTCCTTAGCATTGGAGGGACCTCAGATAACTGTAATAAAATTGTTCATAAGACAAAACAAAAAAGTCACAAGCCCTTTGAAAATTTTGACTTGGAAAAGGTGCCTGTGTGGCTGGGTATCCTGAGGTGTCTCCTACTCCTCCTCTTACACAGACAGGTGGGTCTGGAGGAAGGGCTGTGTTTTCTGGTGGTGATGAGAAAAGAGAAAAGCCTGTGGAGTATTTCCAAAATCATCTCTGGGCTCCCACAAGGCCAGCTTGGATGGAGAGGCTTCAGCAAATGGAGAATTATGCAGTGTACTGGGAAAGGTATGGGAATTCTTTGAAGACTCATTCAGCCAGTGTGAGTCACCCTGTGGGCTTCCCTGCTTCCACCTTCACCTGCAGAGACACCTCATACCCTCTGTTTTATCTTCCTAAGGTAAATAGCTCTCAGCATCCTATTCCCTTTCCTATGCCTTTTTACAGCAGAGCTGGGCTGGAATACCTGGGGGAATGGGCCATTCCTCCTATCCCATTCCTATCTTCAGAGCCTAAAACATGTCATGGTGATGTTAGTCCGTCTGCTCTTCTTACTTTAGGAAAGTGACTTTTGATGTACTAAGTAATAAAGATCCAGCCACTTTTTTGTTGTTGTTTTTTTCCTAGATTCATAAGCTCTAATTCTTATCTTGTCACTTCCTGGGGTCCCACAGAGAATACTACAGCCACAGCATCACAATGTCCCATGAATCCACCTCCCCCTTGTGACTACAGTTGTTTCTGTGCTAATTACCCTGCCTAGCTCTGTTGGTTGACTGCTTTTGTGATTAAATAAACACTGCTGTTCTTTCAGCCTCTGGTGAATTTATGGAAGCACTCTCCAAACACTTGGAACATCCTGCTACCTCTACCTCTTGTGGGATAGAAGTATGGAATATGATTTCCTAAGGGTCTGTATTTTCTCTGTTAGTGTTGCTCAGGAGGAGAGTGTATTAGGCACTTTTCCCACCTCTGTAGGAAGGCTAAAATGCAAAATATATACTCTGTGTTTCTATAGCATAAAGAATATCTTTGAAAAATGATGGTCTTCCATCATCTTTTAGGTGGAGATGTATGCAAAAAAACCCCTGCAAACCCAACTCCAAATAGTTTCTACATCCAGTTTGTGCAGGTTCAACTCAGAAAGGTCTTGCTATCTCCATTTCTCTTGGGTGTGTGAAATGTGCATGTGTTTTTATAACATTGTTTGATTTTGGCTTTGCTAGTAAATTTTCCAGTCAGGGAACTGGGCTTAACCTTTGCAAATTGAACCAGCATCTGATAATTTAACCCAGACTGTTTTACAGATTGTTGCCAGAGATGATCAACCTGCCTCTGGAATTTAGTGGGTTGCTCCAGAGTTATTGTATGCTACAGCTGGTTGAATAATGAGGAAATCTGGATGACTCTCCTGCTGAACAAGATTCATGGCTATTTGCAGAGGCATTGCAACTTATTATTTACCAATATCCCAGTGACTGCTGGGAATTTATGAAAATGTTTGCAAATTTTAAATGGTTGAAGAATACATTCTGGAAATGAGTTATTTGCTATTTGTCATTCACTGGCCTCCTTTTTGGAGGCATATCTCACATACAAGTTTCGGTCATTGGGTCCAGGAACAAAAATTATGCCATACAACTATTTACACATCACAAGTGACTGGGAACCAAAGTGAGCCATTTGTGAACAAATTGCATTTTGGAAATTATTTATCTGTACTAGCTGGCAAAGATTTATAAATATGGCTTGAATTGTGTATGTTTGGAGCAAGTCAGTACTTTTCCCTGATGCTTTTCTTCTTTTGTCCAAGAATCTCATTTTCGATTAGGATACATGATATATAAACCCATAAAATTTCAGTCTCTTGCCTGTGCCATTGGGAAAAAAAAAATCTTCAAAATATGAGCAGGATATAACCAACACAGTAATGTCTTTCTGCTCCCACAAATAACCTGGTACCTGAAGACACTGCCTTGTTCATCTCAGATGAATTTGGTATTTGAAATTTAATGAGCTTTAGAATGATGATGGCTGAAATACTAACATTTGTATTTCAGTGGTTATTAAAGCCTGCAGAAAAGGTGTGGATGAGAGATGGGCATATTTGAAAGACTAGGAAAACCTGGAGCAACAAGCAATTTATAAGTAGGATGAGCCTGCAAGATGAGTGGAGCTTGGGAATATTCCCTTCTCTTGATTTTTGCATCTTCAGTCCCTGGTTATGAATATTGAATCCTTTGACTAGTTGATGAATGATTCATCAACACAAGCACACACTCAGAGCAAAATAGGGGAAAATGTTTGCTTTCATTAGTTTTGTTTAACCACTGTTTTGCTTGAGACAGAACAGAACTTGGGGTGCAGGGGGGGATTGCCAATGAGGTGCAGCTGCTGCAAGTCCCATGGCAAGTTTAATTTTGAATGGTACTTCACGTTCCATGAATGGCTAGTGGTGACTTTTGTGCTCTGATGGGCAGACCATGTGAGGAGATTGGTTTCACACAGCAGGACTCTGATCCTGTTATCCTCCTCAGAGAGCTTTGCAGTGTAGGACTACCCAGGGTGCCGTTTTGATCATGCATTTTCTTTGCAACACAGTTGTATCATATCTCTGTCTTATTAATCTCACTCAAAAGGTAGAGATCTCACAGAAAAAGGTAGAGATGTCCTATAAACTCTGGGCTGGGATAAAACAATGCCTTTAATCCTTTCAGTCAGCTCTTGCAGAAACTACTGCAGACCTGCAAGTTGGAAAGTCTCTCCATGCAGTCCAGTTGTAGACCACAGCCGTTCTCCAGAAGGACTGTGGATGAGGTGGGGATAAATAGGGTCAAGGACATATTCATGGTTGAGTGGTATAAGTACAAATGAGGTGAAATTCTCATTCACTTTCCCTTCCAACCTGTGGGATGGAGTCCAGTGCTGGTAAGGTATCAGCCACAAGGAGTCATGCAAAAAGCTCACCTTGCACACAATTGGTGTGTGACATCCTGGCGTGGGAGAGTGACCACTACTATGAGACAGAGGGCAAGACAGAGGCATCACTACTGGGGAAAGTGAGGCAGGAGCCTTTTTTCAGAGGGCTATGGGTTGTGCATGGCACTTTACAGCTGCAATGAAGGAGCTGGTGCTGGGAGGTGGCAGGCTTGTATCTGTATTGCTGCTGGCAGACAGGAGCTGTGATATCTGCTCCTCTCTCTGCAGCTTAATGTCTCTTCCTTCCCCAGCCCATCTTATGATGAGGGTAATGGTAGTTACTCACTATTTGGGAGAAAGACAAACCAGACTGTGTGAAGAGTAAGGAAAAGAGTAGCCAGTGCAAAAAGCAGGGAGCATCTTATGAAGGAATCTGTTAGTGCAGGACTGAAGCAAAGAAGATACTGAAATTAGATGCTTGTAGAATATAAGGTCAGTCAGAGGAAAACTGGGAAATGTTTTAACAGGGAACATACAGAAAAGAGGAACATCCTTTCAGGAGATGAAATGAAGAAATGGATAAAAACTGTTAAGGCTTTTCTGTCTTTAAAGTCCTTGATTGTGCAGATGGGGGTCTGCTTACCCTGCTGTTGCTGGCTCCATTTCAGTAATGGCCACAACACTCTGTGTGTAGCTGAAAAAAGAAAAAAAATAGAACAATCTGGAAGTAATGAGTCAAGGATAATGTAAGATGACAGTAATTAATTCTTTGAAATAAAATTCCACAGGATGAGAAAAGAAAACAAGCAGAAGGAGGGTTGGGAATGATGCCAGATGGGAAGCCCAGGGGACAATTCTAAGAGCATACAAACTTGAAGTCATTTGGAAATCCATGCACATTCTTAGGGGAGGACCAAAGCTGGGCTGAAAGTTCCCAGTAGAACATTTGAATTTGTAGATTAAGTTACCTGTTTTGCCTGGGAAGCATGACTGTAGTATAGATATCTGTTGTGTTTATCACCTTCCAATGAGGGCTCATTTACTTGTTTGGTTTATAAAGGAAGTTTCTGGGGATACAGGAGCAGAGTATCATCTGAAAAATACTACTGGCAAATAGCCTGGTGTCCTGGTCCTGTTCTCCTGATTGTTCACACTGAGTGTGTGTATGTTAGCATGTTAGTTCCTAAATCGGTCTGATATTCAACTTATTTAGACATCTTAAACACACATAAATTTTAGAAATTGTACAAAATCTTTTTAATACAATTCTTTGTGACTGTCTTTTTGGTGACAGTATAGAGCTGTTAGAATCTAACAGCTGGGTATAGAGGCAGTGAGAAAATGCAGTGAAGCAAAGTCTCAGACATTTCAGGATTTTGAATTTTTGCAGGATCCATGAGCAGCCACTCTTGTTCTGCTGATTTATAAGTTAAAAACCTTTCCCTACGGCTTCAGAATCAACAAAGAATTCAGGAATTCCCATCCTTTTTAGTGATGTCTTAATTTACCAGTAATGGGACTGATCTTGGAGGATTAGGGTTTAGCATCCATGGTCCTGAGCTCTGCTGCAGGTGCAGAAATCTGAGTCAGTCCCTGTTTATGGCTTTGGGGTCCTTATTGCTCTGAGATCATGTCTCATTCCTCCATAGAAGTGAACAATTCCTCCATAGAAGTGAACATGTATACAGGTGCAGTTTCTGCATCTATATACACCAAGGTTCAAACTCCTTCTGAATCTGGAAGGGCTCAAGGCAGTATTTACAACAACCCTTGCTCTAAATTGTCAGGGAGTTTTGGTACAAGCCTCTATCAGCCTCAGTATTCAGACGCCTTAATTTGGACTAAAGGCATCTCTCTAAGGGTTGGCAGCAGCAACAACATGCTGTGATTTGCAATGCAGATCAGTTGCCAGAGGCTGAAATAACATACTCTTTACAAGCTATTTATTTTTGGCCCTCTGAAATCAAGCCTCAGAGCTCACCTGTTTTTGTTTTAGAAGAATAACAAGAGATTGCAGCAAAGAAGGTGGATTCTAGGAACAAAAGGAAAGCTACCTAGGTTGTGTGCACTGTGCAGTATGGGAAAGCTACCCCCAAATGCCACAGACAGTGCAGCTCATTTTCCCTGAAAAAACTTGATAACAATGAAGACATTTATGTAGGGCTGGCAGGTGTCTAGTGTGGATGTCCCAGGTACCAAAGGCATTTAGAGGACAATACTTGGGCAGCTAAATTTCTTCTGGCACATTTGGCTGCACAGTGCTGGGCTGCATGGAGGTCTAAGCCGTTTCCACACCCTTGAACAGTGACTGGTGTGCATTGGTATGAAAAAGGTGCTGCATTCCACCAGACCAGTCCCAAGGGAACTGGCAGGTGCTGGAGTGTCTGTGGTGCTCTCAGGCCAACTGCTTCAGGTCGGCCTAGCCCCAACTCCTCCTCTGACAGCCCTTCTCTTTCCTGCACTCTCTCACTTGTCACAGGTTAATTTTTGGAGTGCAGAAGTGAACAGGGTTGTGCTCTGCTGCTTCCCAAGGACGGGGTGTCCGAGATGGATGGTAGTGTACGCTGGATGGCTGAAGGATCTTAACTACAGGGAGGTCTACAGAGGTTAAAGGGATAAGGTTGGATGGGAACAGGGGCTCCACAAGTTGTTTTCAAGGTCATGCTCACTGAACTATCAACTCCAAATGCTGAAGGCAAAAAGATGACTTCTGGCCCTCTTTGTCCACCACTACTCCCTGGCTGTTATCGTTTCAGGCATAGCATGGCTTACTGTTTCCCTCCTCATCCTACCTTCTTGTTTTCCTCTCCCCAACACCAGTCACACACTCTTTTTCCCTTTCCTTCCCAGGCTATTTTAACATCAAGCTTTAATGTCAGCCTAGAGACAAAATATTCCTTATTCCTACATAAAAATGGTGGGAAGTATAGCCTTACCCCATACAATCTCTGCTCTCAAAATCATCAAAGCTGGTAGCAACATCATTCTCCTGTATCCTGCCTGCAGGTTTTAGTTTTTCACAGATGGAGTTTTCATTTAATCAAGCTCAGACTGAATGAAAGCAGCACTATTAATTAAACAATGGCCCATCTGGTGCATTGCAAATATCTACGACACTGGGAGATTAATACCAATTATATCAGAAGCTGGAGAGATGCAAGAACCAGTAGAGATACACTCTTTGGGTTGTGTTAGAAACCAGGCAGGGGAAGAGTGTATTCCTGTGGAGAGATCTCTGGGCAGGGAGCAGCAAGTGTCTGATCCTGTTGCCAGCTGTGATGCCAATATTCTTTGAGCAGCTGGACAGGCAATGTCTGTGAAGCTTTTTTCAGGGGAAAGTTGGGGCAAATTTGTTGTGTTACTCTCAGCTGTACCTTTGAAAACATATCCTGTGTTCCTGTACCATAGAACTCCTCCACTATAAAATCCTTTCTTCAAAATATGCTTTAGGAGCTGTGGAGAAAAGTGTCTACAAGGACTGTGGATAAAACCTGCAACATCTGGTTTGAAATCCCTATTTGTAGTGTTTCAGTTCAATATGGTGTTTCCTGGCCCAAATCCAGAAACTCTCCTCTTATCAGTTCCAGTTCTCTCTCTAAGCTCATAATTGTCAGCATGCTATTTTGGAAACCAGATTATTTTTTCTACAAATCATGCCCCAGCCCACCAGTACAGCCCAAGACATCCCAGGTTTCTTATGTGCTTCATATTGTAGCAGCAGCAATCCAGAAATCCAGGAAGGTTGATTGCTGTGGTGGCACATAACTAATTTCTGTCACATGTGTGGCAAACCTGGCACATGTGGTGCTGGAGCTGTGCAGATGAAAAGAAATTATTTTTGTTGATTTCCTCCCCCCCACCTTTTGACTGTGGTGACAGCAGTGGGTATGTGTGCAATTTAATCATGGCAGGGCGTGTCACAGGATTTTCTTATGAGAACACAAAGAAATGGGACTAGAATTAAAAAAAAAAATAAAAAGAGAGAAACCAGCTCTGTTTTGTTAGTTCTAGAGCAGCTGGCTTTATAAAGGTGAGGAGTTGTGTGCAGTAAACACTGGGTGACTGTGATGAATAGTTATTCAATCAGAAATGGAGAAGTGCCACTTCACAGTAAGGAAGGAAAACCTATGTCTGTGCTAGAAGCAGTGACTGTAGATTTGTTATCAGATGTATGAGTTCTCTATCTTCTACATTTAGTTTTCTGTGACAATTAAAGGTCACAAATGTGGCTTCTTGAGCAAAAGTCCCCTGTCTATGACCCTAGCTGATAACTCGTGCTGGTCCTTTTTTCCCCTGAAAGGTAAAACTGATTTTCAATTACAAGTTAGTAGACTTTTTGCTTGAATGGGAATTAAGGCAATCAGAAGCCAATACTTTTTTCTTCCCTTACCATATTTCAGAAATCATTTTGGCTTTGGGCTGAGTAATTCCAATGTCAGGCACATTGGTCTGCTCAGATTTAAAGCTGCTTTGGCCAGATGAAATAAAGCAAGGGTGGGAGAACTGATTTGGAAGAAATAGAAATCGTCCCAAATCCTCAGACTTAGTAATCGGCTTTGCTTGATGGGGTTTGGAGGCTAGCGAACTCTTTAGATGAATAAATACTCCTTTGCATTTCTGCACTCTGGAAAGGCTCCTTGGAAGCCTCGTGCCCAGATGAGGCTGTAGGATACATCCATGCTTCTATTGGAAATGTTGCTCCCCTCACTGGAGAAACTGTTTCAAGAGAAGCTCACACAACTTTGTGCTGCTCAGGGCTGCTCAAGGACGGAGTCCACATACTTGCCTCACATACGCTTGCAAGTGGTACTAAAAGAAAGGGGCTTTGGACTTGGTTCTACCATCTGCAACATATCCTGCAACCTGCTCCATGGAAAATAACTCCTTTTAGAATGCAACTGCACCCCAGGGGAAGATGGGTCATGTTTGCAGGAGCTGCCAGTCCTCTTGTGACACCTGCATGGGTTAGAGAGGAGTTGTCCTTGACTTGGCACAGAGAGATTTGAATGTGGCTGGTTTGTTCCTGTGAAAGTCAGACTTCCTGCTCCCCAGTCTGTGATGGAAAAATCTCTCCTTTTGGTCTATTGTTGCCTCACCTGCAAAATTATTTTATTAATTTTATTTTATTTTATTTTATTTTATTTTATTTTATTTTATTTTATTTTATTTTATTTTATTTTATTTTATTTTAGTTTTTATTTTATTTTATTGTATTCTGTTTACTTATTTTTTTTAATTCCATCAGGAAGGTGAGGAAGAACAGCTGAATACCTAGAAAAAAGGAAGGAAAGGAAATGAAATAATACTGCTTAGCAGTAATGCTTTCTCCTTTGTGCTATAGGGTGTTCCTGAGAGTAAAAACTGAGCAGGAAGTTGTAGATGAGGAAACTCACAGAGAACTGACATTATCAGAAGTCTTCCAGATTTAGGATATAAGAAACAAAGAAATAAAGTTGACCTTGTTGATGCATTAAACCTGTGCAAGATTTTGTGAGATTTTTGGGTGAAACTTCTTGTAGAATAGACACAAGGCAGGAAGATGGTCTCATATTTGCTCTAGACTAATAGTATAGATCCAAGTAGGTTAATTATTTTTTGCTGACCTCATCAGTCTCAGGTCAAATTGGTGTTCTCAGTTTATTGAGGGTAAGGTCTCCTTAGCAGAGATTGGATTAGATGGGATGGTAACCACCTCTGAAATAAGACTTGGGTGTGGTACGAGCCATCCTGATCTTGTTTACACGTCTGTCCCCTTGCAAACTCTACAGTTTTATTTTTATTGATGCTTTTACAGTTTGACAAATATTTTTCTATGAAGAGAAACATAATTAACTTAAGTAATTTATATTAATCAGAAAGGGGAAGACTCATGCAAAATGGGTAATTTTGCACTGAACAGATCAAGTAACCTAATGAATATAGATGATGCTGATTTATGTGTTTACAGAAAAGTAACATCGGGCTGGGGGGTGGAAGGAGAAAACAGGCCAGGAAAATGGACTGTTAAATGATGTTCTATGATTTCTGTGGAGTCCTGCTCAAGAAGTGTTTCAAATGTAAATGCGGCTTTTCAGTGTGCTTACTGGGACTAAATTACTCAGAACGACAAAGCAAGACATTATAGATTGACTGTTTCTAAATGATGGGCTGACCCTCCATCCTGTAAATGAGCCACATTGTTAAGTGTTTCTACTCATTTATTTCACCGGGGTTTGTAGGGCAAGGACACATTTCTATCAGGGAGAAGATGCATTTTGCAGAAGGTAATGTCAAGCTCACTACCTTCTTTCTGGGACTAGCGTCAAATACTGGTAGGAAAAAACACAGTGTTGAAATGTCAGCCTCGTGCAATTAATGACAAAATACTCATGGGGTTCACAGGTGACAGACTCTCCTGTAATGCTCTGGATAGCTGTACAACCAGATGCTACATAGATGCAGGGGAATAATTCCTAATCCCATTCGTTGCCCTAATATATACACATTGTGGGTGTGTGCATAATGAAAAGCATCTTGGTCTTTTATAGAACTCCTAAAATCTGTACAACAAATTATTTACCTTCAAAGGCATTTCTGGCTTACCATCTCAGACCTGGCTCGGGCACTTGGAGCCTCAGGGGAAAGCTAAGAAAGTCCTAATGCACCCCCAGCAGTTGCACAATGGACTCTCATGTTTCTTGCTTCTCCTTGAACGAAACAGGTAAATCCAGGCACAAGGGTCTCCTTAGCTTCACATCTCCAAGAGGAGTTATCACCTCCAATATTCACTGCCCTTTTATCAGAACTTGTTACAGCTCTGAACAGAGCGGTCTCAGATTCACAGCTTTCTTTGCTCAGGTTGCCTAACACGACTAGATTTTGGAATCATATTTTATTAATCTTTTAAACAATCAATAATAAAGAGGAATAAACTTTGTTGGAAAGCTCCTTTTCTCCCAGAGGCTTTCAGAGAGGTTTGCAGACTGCCTGCAGGGAGCACAAAGTGGCCGTTTAACACTGTGCAGCTTAATGTGTGCTGGAAAGTAAATGAAAAATATCACTCGCTACTTCATCTTCAGCAGAAAATGTGGGGAGATGAAATATAATGATTCTGTAATGTTTCTGCAGGCATTTGTCCAAGACTGCAAAACACTGATACTGCTGTTTTGAAGGATAAGGCTTTAGCGGTACTGAAAGTAAATTCAGCTTTAGCAAAACCAGCCCATTTGTAGCTTTTAAAGTGTTGCCTGCCCTTGATGGTGTGGGGGTACTACTGGTATGGATGCTTTTCCTTCAGCAGCAGGCATCTGGCAGCACTGAGGTGAGCATCTCCGGGGGTTTGATCTGAAAACAGAGCAGGCATTTCTACCTGTAGTGGTTATTAAGCACAGGCACCAGGTGCTTTGTGAGAGGGTTGCACCTCTGTCAACGATATGCTGCCATCCAAACTAGATGTTTTCTAAAGATCAAGCCAAAGATCATTCACAGAAATGAATCAGGAAAGCCCTAGTGTCTCTGTGATAGAGAAGGCTGGACTAGGTGAGCAGATTTTGTTTTCTTTCTGGCTCTGCTGTTTGCAAAATGCTTCACAGTTCAGGTTCAAGTCCTGAATTTTGGATTACAAATTGTTTGCTCCCTAAGGAGGGATCCATGCCAGTGCTTAATTTTCAATACCATTTGCTTCAGTGTTGCAAAGGCTTTTCTGCAAATAGGTACTAAGGACTGTCCATTTTTGTTTCAGTCTCAAAAGCTGCTGAATAGTTTATTCAAAGAATTCTAATGAATAATAAAATAAAAATATTACCCACAAGCTGAGAGCAGGCCTGGAAATCTTAATTGAAAAGCTTTTTAAAATTATAAATGATTGAAAGACCTCATGGCTTTCTGGGATCTGAGCCACCAGGACATATTTTGCTGTCTAAAGCCTAATATTGTTACTGATTATGCTTTATAGGGAGTTGTAAGTGGCGGGCCTCTCTGTCTGTTAAGATATTTTATATCTCTTGTGTTAAACAGGGGAGATATCTTGAAAGAATGAGCAAAACTAGCACGCAATGGGAAGTACATCTTGAAAGAATGAGCAAAACTAGCACGCAATGGGAAGTAAACACTGGCAACTTGGACTGTTAAATTACTGTGTGAGCCACAGTCAGTGCAAACCTCTTTCTGCACTCTGCAGGGTGTCTTTATGGAGGTTTTATTCCAACTGAAGTAGATCTCTTCCATTTGCACCTGTGAAAACCTTCTGAATCTAGGCAAAACCTGAACTACTGCTCCGGTACAAGTCATGCAACATCAAGTATATCATTCCTGTTATTATTAGAACTAAATCTGTTCACTTCAGACTGAGCAATGCTTTGGAGTGAGCAGTTGTCCAAGGGAACCTCAGAACTACCAGACCCTTGGAATAGAAATGGAGGAAGGCTGATCAGCAGTACATTCAATTCCTTGTGATTTGTGCACACTCGCAAAAAATCCCAGAGAATTGCCACTCTTTGTTTCACTGCTTACCATCTTCAACAAAGAATACAAGAGCCCATGAAAATACTCCCTATTGAGTGTTGTGAGAATAGCAGTCAGTTTTCCCCACAACATTTAACTTCTCGTGGTCCCCTCTTTCTGCCTTTCAGAGAACACCTCAGTGGTGCTGAGCTGCAGATAAGTGGTGTTGTCTGGGAGAAGCTCGGGGAGCCTCCCACACACAGCTGAAGTGGCACAGTTTGAAGCAGGCTCTGCTTTTCTGCACAGAAGTGGGGGTAAGGCTGACTGGTGGGAGTTAAAAAACCTCAGCTCCCGGTTTGCTTTTCAGAATAAGTTTTGATTAGATAATTGCTGCTGCAGAGGCTCAGCTGCATTGCCTGAATTTAGATTTATTTCTTTTTAAACACTGCCACCTATTTCTGTTCCTCCTTATCATATGATCCTGGCCATGGATTTACTTGTTCTGTCCTTGGGTATCTCTACAGCTGAGATGGTCGCTGCATCTCAGTGACTCCTTCTGGTCTCCACACTGCGTATATTGATAGCTTGCAGAGACAATAAATGTATTTCTCATCTGAAGAGAAGAGCTAAAAGTGATAATCGGAGTACCGCAGAGCTTTTGAATTCCAAAGTGCTTTGTCTACACCTACATTGCAGATGACAGGTGACAGTTTTTATTTTCTAACCTGAGGAAAAACTGCCTTTCTGCGCTGAAAGGGACATTCCAGCCGTTGCATGCCAGGGGCCATGCTCTGCACAGGAGAAATGGTTTTATTTCTGTAGACATGCTGCTTCACACTTTAGCCCGAAAACCAGACAGGTGTGATCCCAAAAGACACAAGAAACCCTTGGCTGCTAGGAAACTTTCAGGGATACAGGCAGTGTTTTAGTATCTCTCTTTTGCATGTGGTACCTAGTTTTGCCTGTTACTGAAGAATTGTGAAATAGGGGCCATTTCTGAAGATCTGTGGTCATGAACTCTCTGCCGGAAATGTGTCTACCTTGCTAGATGGGCAACTTCAGTCAAATTTCTATATAGAAGAAGGTGGCAAATATTAACAAAAAACATTTTCCCTGAGGCAGTGGTGCCACTTACACTGTGCTCATATGCCTTTTAAAATACATTTGGCAGAAAAGTGCAAACAATTTCACTATAATGGTTTTAGCTGATTTTGATCTCACTAAGACTTTACACTCACCATCACAGCTCAGGAGTAGATCTCACATTACTGTGCAAATATGAGCAAACAAGACCATCATTTCGATTTCCAGATAAAAAATGTGACAGTAAATGAAGAAATGGGTAAACTCAAGGTTCACTCTAGACTGGAGTACAGGTATTTTGTTGTATATTTTTGCTCCCCTAAAAAATGCCTCTCTTCTTCCTCCTTCCCTGAATTTGCACTTCCTATCTTATATTGTACACTGTCCTCATGAACTATTGAACAGCTGACACATTCCTTACCTGAGGGGTTTCACTCATGTGGTTAAATTGTCCCTATGTTCCTAAGTTTATAGAGCATTTTGAAGCTTTTTCTTGAAAGAAAACATTATTCCTGGAGCTATTTCTGTAGATAAGATCATGCCAAAATGACCTTGACTTTGAAGACACTTCTGAGTCCAAAAGTTACTGGAGTTAAAATGCACTAGAATAAAAAAACCAGCTGGAACTTTGGTCAGGAAATCCAAAACTTTGATGCCTGGCTACAATGCCTACATTTGGACTCCTTTTCTAGCCAGTTTCAATGATGAGGATCCTGCTGTTACACAGTGGCTGTTCACAGAACATGCAGCAGCAACTCCTCTTTTTCTGGGAGCCTATTGTTTAATATCCAGAAAGGCTGAGAAAACACAATGAGTATTTCCAGATAATTATTTTCCCATGAAAATAATTGCTATTGCTTGCACAGTGCTCCTTGGCACTGCTGGAAGGCTCTGTGTGATTTGGGCAAGGCAAGAACCATCACTGTCACTCAGAAGATCATGTGCAAGGACCTGCAACAAAACAGGAAGAAAGCTGGAGAAGTTTTTTTTGTCTTTTTTATTTATTTTCTTTCTTTTTTTTAATAGAAAACTGACTGCTCAAATGGTCTCTTTGTGATCAAATGGAGAATACATAGTTTTTGTTACTTTCAGTTGTAAGAATCTCATGACTACTAAGAAGTGAGCACAATTTCTGTGGTTATCAGATGTCCTTTTATATTAGTATCTCATGTGCTGTTTTAAAACTATACCTGCATCTAGCACTTCACCTAAAAAATGAGTTTTAACTCTGCATGATGGCAAAACAGGAGAAACAAATTCTTATGATTCCTGTCAGATGCACTTGAGCAGCTGTAAACTGGAGGTGGAGTGGTGGTGGGTGAGGGGCTTTTGCCACCAAAGAAGACAGGATTACCCAGGACTGAATGGGCAATGCATTCATATTCCCATACCATTACTCAGATATTCTCAGACTATTATGCAGGGGAAAAGAATTTAAAATTGAATACTCTTTAGTACAGATTCTTGAAATTACTTTTATTAATCAACACTGATTTTAAAAACATTTTTTATATAATAATTTTTGCTGTTAAAGAGAGTAGCAGGGAACCCTAACAAAGGCTTGGGAGCTAATGAATCTGATTTTGTATTCCACGTGTCATGGCCCAGAAGCCAGGCTCTGACAGATTTCTTTATTGAACTTTCAGTCAGGCTCTTTGTGAGAGTCATTCTGTAAATGAGGGCTTGCAAGCCATGACCATGGAAAGGGTTCATTGTCCATAACAGTGGATGGTTCAAGGACCTGATTATTAGTAGTGAAAAAACACCTTCACCTTGAAGGTCACCAATTCAGGTTTAGCCCAGTCTGGCAATGACAGCAACTTTACTTCTTGGAACCGTAAGGGACAAGAATGATTGACAGAAACTCATGTGGCAAATTACAGCACAAAAAGATACACTGGGGACAAGAGGGAGGACTCTCACATCTCTAGGGACATCCTTTTTAAGGGTTTACCTAGTCTGGTAACCTTCCTAGAGATCAATTGTTTTGGAAGGCTCTTCAATGCCTGTGGAGAAGCGTCTCACGGTGTGGTCTCTTTGGTGAGCTTAAATGGACCCATTAGCTAAACTAGATCATATAAGTACTGTCCCAAACATGAGCCCTGGTGACAGGTTTGCTGGGAAGACTAAGGAGCATTGGGGTGACACTGAGAAATGTTTCTGCCATGCTGTGTGTATAGTGGCATATGAAGTTTTATGCACGGAGTGCATGAGCTTTTATCACTTCCTTGGTAGGGATATTTCCTATTTCCTGCTGTTGTTGTGTCTGTTCCTGGCTTTGGTATCCATCTGTAAGATTGCCAGGACAGAAGCTGTTTCTAGCAATCATACAGTGCTTGGATCATTGAAGAGAGCTGAACCTCTTACTGCCTCCGATTGCTGTTAAAATGCAACATGTTGTGCAGTGGATAAGGAGGAGATAATTTCACTGATGCTATTCATGCTGACTCTATTTTGTTGAAAGATTTCAGGAACTACATTAAGACTGCCAAGAAGGTGTGACTGCAACAAATGTTCCAACTCTGCTTTCTTATGAGCATGTAGAACTTGTGAAGATTTGTGAAATGAGAGACTGGCCTGATGAAATCAAACTATTCCATCTTTAAACTGATTTAAACATACTTCCTGGGCTAACTGGTTAGTTAAGAATCCACTGGAGATTAGGAGGAAGAACTACATGCTTGTATCAGTGATGTGGCCAGATGTCAGTTGAGGTGCGAAGACCAAATAAAGATCACGCCAGGAAGTGGATCTATGGGAAGAGGGAGAAGAGTGGGATGAGGCAGCTTATTGCTGATTAAGCATCCGCTATTTATGCCATTAATCAGAAAATCAAAACCAGACTGCTGGATGATAGGGTCAGTACACTAAGTCTTGTTAGCAGCAAAGGGAAAGAAGGGTGAGGTTGACTGGTGTGCCTTCCTCACACTGCTTTCCAAGTACCTTGGCAGAAAATATTGGATTTTACTTTGTTTACAAAACTTATTCTTCACAATGATATTTCCTTATGCTTCCCAAACACTCTTTCCTGTGTACCTTCAAAGTACATAATAAATTTCATTTATTTACCTTCAAAACATGCTCTACTCTGCTTAGCATCTCCTTGAGTTTGCTCATGCACCACCTGTCTGTGTTATTATGGAATTTAGGACATGAATGGCGAAATGTGAATTTAACAGTGCAGCACTCACAACTGGAATGAACTGTTAACTGCTAATTATTCACTAGGGAAGTTCATGGATAACTGTGAATAACAGACACATCTGAGAGTTTTCCAATCTGCCTCTGGACATTTTGTGAGTACCAAAATGGTGGCATTCATTGTGTGATTTATTTGTTGTGAAATGTTTACTTGGCTCTGCTCCTATGTCTATACCACCAAGCCAGCAGCTGTAGGACCCTAACAGACTTTCTTGTGAGATATCCAGGGCTTCCTTTTTCAAATCTGTTCAGAAAATACAGGAAAAACAGCTTTTTTCCTGACATTTTAGTATTTCCAGCTTCTGTTTGATCCCAGAAGCCCAGAAGCATGAGAAAAACAAAAGCAAATGAACAGAGAAGAGATTCCTTAAAAGAGACCTTTCTCAAACAGAAGTCATTGATAATCAGTGATTCCTTCATCACATCCAGTCGATGCCTGTGTGCCGGTCTGCAGGAAATCACACTGAACAGTTCTAACACTACCTTTGGGATTCTGCCAATTTTAAAGCCTCCAATGAAACCTCAGGTGAACATCTAAGGGTGCACTGGAATCAGTACTGACATTTTTCCTGAACCATTTCTTCCGTATGGCTGGAAGTAAAATGTGTGCTGTCGGCATCCTGCAGCAGCCCTGTGAGAAACCTCTATTTAAAGAGACCTGTGGACACCCAGTACTGTGCTGTCAAAAGTGAAGCTGACCCTGTGTAGCTCTGCTGTCAGCTTGGGCTACAGACCTTCTCTTGCCTCTTCAGTTATTGAATACTCTGTGAGGACTGTCAGCTCAGGCTCTCTGGGGTGGCTTTCAGAGTTGCTGGTTCTAAAGTTTTAAAGCAGCTAAAAAAGAAGTTTTATAGTAGCCTTCCAGTGCCTAATGGTATCCTATGGGAAACCTGGGGAGGCACTTTATGTGACGGATATGTGGAGTGATAGGACAATGGGTCATGGCTTTCCACTGGGGGTAGGTTTAGATGGGATACTAGGAAGAAATTCTTCTGTGAGGGTGGTGAGTCATTGGAACAGACTGTGGAGGCCTCATCACTGGAAGTGTTCAAGACCAGGTTGGATGGGCCTTTGAGAAATCTGGTCTAGTGGAGGGTGTACCTGCCCAAGGCAGGGAGGTTGGAATTTGATGATCTTCATGGTCTATTCCAACAAAACATTCTATGGTTCTAGGAAAAGAAACTGTCCCTGAAATAATGATTTTGGTCTACAGTCAGAAATCTTAAAACTTCTGGGGATATTTGATATTTTTGGCTGTGGTTAATGAGAATTTTGTGTATGACAGTGGTGATGTCTTCTCATGTCTCAGCTACTACAAAATTTAGAGACACTAGAACAATACAAAACAACAAAAAAATATCCTCCCTGAATTCCAGGAGCTGGAGGATTAAGTAAAACACTGTTTTTTATAAGAACTAGCTGTCCTAGTTTGGGCTGGGATGGAGCTAATTTCCTTCATAGTAGGAAGTATGGGACTGTGTTTCGGATTGGTGCTGGAAACTGTACAACATAGGGATGTTTCTGTTATTACTGAGCAGAGCTTACATAGAGTCAAGACCTCTTCTGACTCTCACCCCACCCCACAAGTGAAGGAGCTGGGGATGCACAAGGAGCTGGGAGGAGGGCCATCCAGGACAGCTGATCCCACTGACCAAAGGGACATTCTAAACCACATGGCATCTCGCACAGCATAAAGGCCTGGGGAAGAAGAAGGAAGGCGGGGACATTCAGAGAGTCACTCTTATGTGTGATGGACCCCTGCTTTCCTGGAAATGGATGAACACCTGCCTGCCAAAGGGAAGCGATGAATAAATTCCTTGTTTTACTTTGCTTGGATGTGTGGTTTTTGCTTTACCTGTTAAACTGTCCTTCTCTTAACCCAAGGTTTTCTCACTTTTACTCTTCCAATTCTCTCTGTCGTCCCACTAGCGGCTACTGAGTGAGTGCTATGTTGTGCTCAGTTGCCAGAGGTGTTAAACTCAGAGCTGTTCTTTCTCTGGAGACTGGCCTCATATATGTTGGCTTCTCTGTTTCCAGTGTGTGCTTGTCAAAACATTTCACTCTTCCTTTCCAACCTGTGTGGTGACTGTGAATGATCTCAGCTCCTCCCTTCCCCCCTGTCTTGTTTTGATTTGAAAAGCATAACTCTTTTAGGTAAGAAATGTTTCTCTGCCTAAAGATGCCACCCATTTTCCCATAATAGGAAAATAATCTCCTGAAATGGAAAGGGGACATTAGCCTGGGCTTTGACATGTCAGATCTGAGAGGAAAGTGGAAGCGTTCTGTCAGTAACCTCAGGCAGACCCGGGCTGGCAGGGTTGCCATGGCAGTTAGCTTGTATATCACATCAAGGTTCCCATAATCAAATAGCAGAAGATGTAATTCAGAGAGCACTGAAAGTAAAATATGCATATCTGTATGTATTAAATTGCAAGAAAAGTGGGCAAAGGGATCAAACTCTCTCAGTAGGTTATCTTCTTTTAGTTTAAATAAAATGAGCATCAGAATTTGCAGCAACTTCATTGTCAAGAGGTGATACTGATCAAAATACAGATATTATTGTGGCATGAACATAAACTGAAAGATATGTTCATATGTGCAAACTGAAATCATACTCAATTCACATGAGAATTACCCTATGTTGGTTAATTATAGTTTTTTTATTCCTTCCATTTTCATTGAAAGAAATGGTCAGTCAATCATAAGTGTTAGTGTTGGTTTGAGCCTTGGTTTGAGTGGAGTGAAATAACTTATAAAAGCTGAGAAGTTTTATTGCATGAGACAGTGTTTGCCTAAGAAATATGTATCACCTTGTGGGAGGATCCAATTATATGAATAAGCAAATTTGAACTATGGGATATTAACAGATGGATGCTTAAAAATTTAATTCTTTAATTCTTGAACTGTTAATGATATAAGAACAAATCTGTGATATGCAAGTTCCTATACAAATTTACCTGGTTACAAAGTGTAGCAGTATTAGTTTAATTTTTGAAGAGAAGCAATAGGTTTGATTGAAAGAAACAGGCATCAGTTTGTATGAGATGTCTGCAGTAATCACTAACCTGCTTAACCAGACTTTAAAGGTCAGGCCACATGTTATTGGAAAAATCATTCTCTTTGGATTCACAAAAAGTTCTTGCACTTCTCTTGGGACTGCAGATTCAGTAGGTGCAAATGAACAAAACCAGGAATATTACTTAGCCAAGCATGGGAGCTCTTGAGCAGAGAAATTCAGGCAGAGACCGTCAGCCTTCTTAGAGGCACTTGGAGCCCAGGTGTCTCTGCAGACTCTGCCTCTCCATGCAAATGGCCTTTGTGCTGTTTATGGACTGAGCCTTTGCACACATCATTGGAAAGCTTCAGAAACAGAGAAACGACCATACATGCTTACAGTCAGGGTCTGCTGTGGCAAAAATAAGCCTAAAACATGCACCAAAGTATAATATTGTAACTGAGTAAATTATATGCTTCCAAAGATCCCTGCATACATATTTAGCAAGTGCTGGCTATGAATCTGCTCACACCATACTGTGTATATTTGAGTGACTGGAACAATTCCTGAGGTTAATTACTAAACTAACTGAAGGCCTTGACTCATTTGGAAATGATAGAAAGACCTGCACTTATTCCTCAAATTTATCAAGTAAACACAATATGCTGGTCCTGACACATGGCTTGACTAATAGCACAGGCTATAGGAGTAAACCACCCGGCCTTGGCACATGTCTCTCAGCCTCAGAAACCGTCACGCACCATGAGATGAGGGCTGGTGCAGGAGGGAAAGCAGTGCCCACCCACTGGGGGTTCCCCCTGATGCCTTGTTTTTAAATTACACTGCATTACTGGAAACTACAGAAAAATGTGACATCCTCTATCCTGGAAACTTGAGATATGTCTGCAGATAATTCTCATTAAGGTTTTCTGTTTGTAGGATACAAAGCAGTCTAGTTGCCTACAGCAAGCAGGACAATAAGCAAGATGAATACAAAGCACTGAGGTCTGAAATGGGGTCTGAACCAGCTGCCAGTGAACTTCATCAGAATTTTCAGTGGGAATAAGAGCTGAGAATCGCTGGAGAAAAATGTCTCCCAGCCATCTGAGAAGCCTGAAGCAAACTGCTGACCTAACGTCTGCTGATCGGCCTTTGCTGAGGCTGGCACATAGGCAGAGGGTGTAACTGCGTGTCAGTGAGCCATGGCCACAGAAATCAAAAGCTTTCCTCTCCAGCTTGCCTCCCTTGCACACCACTGTTGGTGCTTCTTTCCCTTGTCTTTCACTGCATGTTTCTGTACCCTGTGAAGTTGTCCTTGTTCATGAGGTTTCTCCAGGTGGGACTTTCTTTCCCTAAATTGAATATCTTTTTAAGTAAGCTTTCTCCTAGATGCGCACAGAATCACAAACCTGTAAATGGAAATGAAGGCAGGGCAATGAATCTATAATTTCCAAGGTTGGTTAATGTATGATCTGAAAGCCTTTTCCACTTCTATGGCAATAATAATCATATCCTTAAAAAACATGATGATCCTCATTCATGACTAACTTAGATGTGCAGTTATGGACATCCGCACTTTTAATGAAGCCCTCAAATATAAGATTAAATCCTACTAAAGCCCAATCTTAAGAGTTTAGCTGAAGTGGCCCTTAATTTTTTAGTGCTTTAAGAGTCCCTCTAACAAATCGTTGAGGATTTTGTATCCTTTTTTATTCTTTACCTACAAAATTTTCCCCATTAGTTGCGGGGAAACCTAACTGCTGATACTTATAAGTACTTAACAAGACAAAAAATTTGGCTGGGCCCAGGAGGAAGGGGGGAGGGACAGGTAGAGGGAGTCCGGGGGGCAGCTGTGAAATCATCATCTCACTCTTTGGCCAGAAAGGAAGACACACTCGGAACTATNGCCAGAAAGGAAGACCCCCTCGGAACTATAGTGGCTTAAAAAAAAAAAAAAATTGCCATAACCCAGACAAAGCTTCTTCTGCTGCTCTGCTTCTCCCTCTCCTATAGGTCCCTCCACACTCCCTGCCCTGCCAGAATATCTTGCAGTGCTAGCCACGGCTGTGGAGCTGCTGATACATCTTATCCATCCACTACCCCAAAATTACTCATTCCTGCTGTTCCAGCTCGGTGTTTCCTCAGAGTCTTGCCAGGGCACCCAGGATCGGCTGCCCACAGGGGGTTTGTGAAGCAAAGCCTCCCCTCCATCCTTTCCCATCTCTACCACGAGGTCCCTGTTTCTGTTCTGTTATTAATGCTATAATTATTTCTATTTCATTTACCTTATACATATTAATAAAGAACTATTATTCCTATCCCCATATCTTTACCTAAAAGCAACTTAATTTCAAAATTATAATAATTCAGAAAGAGGGGATTTCCAAGGGAGGATCCTGCCTTCCCTAACAAATACCTATCTTTCAACCCAAAACACAAATCCTACCTAAATATGGAATTATGAAGCAAAAAATGACATCTGTAGAACCAGACTGATGACAGTTTGTCCTGGTTCTGGACAGGATGGGGTTAATTTCTCAGTAGCTAGGGGGCTGGGGAAAGTTAAGACTCAGAGGTTATTCTATATCCCCTCATATATTACCAGGAGTGGGTGAAGAGACTTTTCCAGGGGAAAAGGAAGTGCATCCAGAGAGGATCTCTTCCAGTCAGGATAGTGTGGCTGCAGTTGGGTTGACTTGATCTTGGCAGTAAGAATTTTGCATGTGAATCACTCTCTCTCTTTTGTACACTTTTATTATTAACATTGTTGCTATTACTGTTGGTTTTCTTACGTCATTGCTGTTTCCGGGAAATTGTTCTCATCTCAACTCGTGATCTTTACCTTTTGTGTCTCCAATTCTTCTCTCCAACCCACTGTAAAGGGGAAAGGGAGGGGGAGCAAGCAAATGTGGTGTGGAGAATCTCAGTGGGAACACTGAATTGGGGACCACCATTCCTACGAGATGACATATTTATTAACAGAGGTGGTCCTGAGCATACCCGCTTTTAGAATAGTTTTCAATTTTTGGTTAATCAAGGCTGCATCCTGCCTGCCCTGGAGAACTGTCTGCAGCACCTTTGACATGAAATTTCCTAACTTCCTGTACCATTTTAGCTGCGAGGAAGGGGGTGGCAGTAGAGGTACAGTACCAGCCTTTGGGTACCCCGTCAGGTACTGTACAGACCCCTGGCAGCACTTGAGAGCCAGCTGGAGGGATATGCATGTGGACATATCTCCCACAAGTAGGAGTGTGCCTGGTGCAGAGTGAGATGCCTATCCTGCCCTCCCCCTCCCACTGCTAGCTCTCTGTAACTGAATTTGTGATGTCCTTGTGCTTGGGCCTTTCTTCTGGTCACAAAATTTGAATGGGACAGCCCAAGTGTCAGACAGTTGCCAGGAGTATCTGTTTTCAAATGGGAAAATGGGAAACCTGATTATAGAGCTAGTGTAGGAAGACTTGAGCTATGAATTGTAGAATCATAGAATGGTTTGGGTTGGAAAGGGCCTTAAAGGTCATACAGTCCAACACCACTGCTAATATAGAGTAATATGTTTCTTCAAGAGAAGAAAAGAAAAGAAAGAGAGCCTGGACAGGCTTTATGATGGCGCTTTTAGAGTTTGAATGTAGCAGGATTGTAGAAAAGCCAGCTCTTCGTTATGTATAAACTCTGTATCTTCTGGAAGACCTGATGCACTTTAGCAATCAAAAAAAAAGTAATTTTGACAATTCTTTTATAAAGAAGAAGTAAAGGGGAAGAGGGAAAAAAGGGTTGAAAGCACCAGTTTGCTCTATCATAGGTTTATTTTCATGTGGTTTTGTGATCACAGAAGTGCTCTGAATCACTTGCCCTTTTTTTGTGAAGTGATGTGAATCAAAGTTCAGTCATTTGCTGAAGTGAAAAGCTTTTTGTTCTCTTTAAGTAGGAACCAAATTGCAGTGACAAAGTAAGGAGAGTGAAGGTCTTGCACCATACTAGTAAGAAGTCTATGTAGTACTTGAGGACATTATATCTAGATGCATGCAGCTTATGGCATAGGCACCAGTAGTGCTATAAAGCCAAAAAGCTTGAGGTCAGGGAGTGAGACAGTAATGAAAAGAAGTGTTTCCCATAGAGGACTACAGAGACACTAGGCTGCAGCAGGTGGCAGAAGTAGAGCTTAACAAGTATCTCTATCCCTCCAGGAGTGCATCCTGCTGACAGGATCCTACTCACAGGGTGTTGAGCCACCTGCTTCTCTCCCTGGGCAAGGTCTGGTAGCCAGCATGGGACACATGCAGGGAGAGACAACACTGCTACTGAGCCTCATTTCACTCTTTGCTGGTTCCTGGTTTGGACAAGAGCTGCATTTTGCTGCTGGTTGTCATTGCTGGGCCTGGTCTGTGTGCAGGTGACTCATATTCTAAACATCTAGCTGTCCTTGTGTGACAGTGAGATCTGGAGCACTGGTCCCTTCAGTAACATCCTGCATGTCTCCATGGACTACTGATTACTGCTGACGCAGGAAGCTGTGCTTTCTTCCCAAATTTGGTAGATGTTTCCTGGCTCTAACTGCCACAAATTATTTTCCCTGAGTCTGAGTTATTCCCCCAGATCCTATGAAACTTAGGAATTCCACAGCTGAAATACCCTAATGATTCAGGGTTGTTATGATTTACAACCCTAATTAGATTCCTTTATGCATTATGACTGATTCTGTAATTGTGGGATAGCCTGCTACGCTTTTCAACAGGATTTCCGTCTCATTCAGTGAACACGATTAGTCCTGCTCTGAGGGGGTCTCTTTTGGTGTATTTCCGGTCCTTAGATAGCCTCTGTGTTTGGTAGTCTGACTACAAACCTTGTGCTCTAGAGTGCAGGTTAGGGAGAAATTTGGATGTGCATCAACCCCTTCTAATGCCCTGATTTCCCTAGCAAGGAAACCCTTACTCACAATGAAAGAAAACCACTGTATTCTCCAAAAAAGTATCTGGTCTTTAGTATCTATCTAATCAGGAAAAGAGGTGTATTGAGTGCCTCTGCAGGTAAAGCAAAGTACAGCTTACATGACCTTCATCTTTTACTGCTGTGGACTTTGGGAGGACACTTTCACAGCAAATGCTTTAGAGACCTGGAGAAGATGGTGGATGGGGCTATCATGATTGAATCAATGTGATGCTGCCTGGAAAAATGAATTCTGTCTGTACTGCAGCCACAGGGCTTGTGGTGATGCTAGGCAGAGAGGTTCTGTGTTTTGCGTATCCTGCCTGTGCACAATGGAAGCTGTGGAGTCTGTTGGTAAAACAGAGAAGAGAAATCAGCAACCAGACTCAAAGCAATTAAAGTGCCTCAAAACCTAACATCCCCTGCCAAGTCAGGACTTTCAAATGCAACACCCAGCACAGCTGGACATTTCAGATGTAATATCTCACCATCTCAGTTCTCCATCTCCATGGGAAGTAGCAATACCACATCAATTCTCAAGATTTGCTGTGTATATCAATCAATTATTTTTTCAAACCACTCAAACATTGTAATGATGAATGTTTTAAAGAACTTATGATTAATGTTGTCTTCAGATTAAGTCTTCACAGTGTACATAAATAAAGCCTGGGGCTGAACATAGACAAATTAGATAAAATGAATTACTGAACAGCTGCTTCTGGGAGGAGCAAATCCACTGTACTCTCCAGGTGGTGAGGGCACTTGAAGATGGTGTATGTGGGCATGAAATAAAAGACCAGTACATGTGCTTTGCCCCCATAGGACTGAAGCAAGCTTGCACAAACCTCTTTTCATTGTTATCTTGGATTTTGCAACTTTTCAACATTTTTCAATGAATGTGATGGTTTTTAATGTATTAAATGTACCAAGGCGATGCAACAACTCAAAGAGATAACTTATTTTTGTTGGGTACATGAAGCATGTTTTAAAAAGAAGAAATCAACCCTCTCCTATAAATAGCAGTAGTAAATGCTGGAAATCACATGGCTGGTAGTGACATTCTAGCACGGTCTTGTCATGGACACTGTGGAGGCCACAGTCCCCTCTGAACAGTACCAACACAATATTCTTTCTTGGGTCATATTGTGTAGCATCCTATCCAGAATTCTGCCTCCAGCCTTGGGTGTCTATGTATCTTGGTACACTTTATTCCTGGGCAAGGAAGCACTGCTCAGTCACTGCTGACTTTTTGAGGAAGGGCTGAAGGGAGGAGAATGGAGAGAGGATCTTATCAACGAATACAAATAACTTAAGGGTGGGTGTCAAGAGGATGGGACCAGTACTGTTCCGTGACAGGTCAAGGAGCAGTAGGCCCAAACTGAATCATAGGAAGTTTTACTGAATATTAGGAAAGACTTTTTTACTTTGAGGATGCTAGAGCAGTGGCACAGGCTGCCCAGAAAGGTTGTGGATCCTCCTTCTCTGGAGATACTCAAAACCTGCCTGGATGTGATTCTGGGAAGTCTGCTCTAGGTGAACCTGCTTTAGCAGAAGGGTTGGACTAGATAATCTCCAGGTATCTTCCAATTCCAATCATTCAGTAATTATGTGGTTGTATGGCTGACAATCCACATTTCTCCCCTCATCTTTCTGCTTTGGAGTTTGTGGGCTAGAACTGTGCCCTGGCCTTCTCCCCTCTGTTAAGAGTTTGGCTGTAATTTAGTGTGAACATGAGTTGTGATTGCCAGCAGCAATAAAACACTGGACCATGCTTTCTGGCTCAGCTTGGGTGTCTCAGGAAGCCTGTGGTGAGGGCTTCCCAGGCACAAAAAGCACAGCCACCCTGGAGCTGGCAACAGCTCTGCATCCCTGCATTTTCAACCGTGCAGGGGGGACAGCAGATGGAGACTGCTGCTCCTGGAGACAAGGTAACTGAACTGATGCGGCGGGCAAAAAGTGCCAGGGAAGGAACTCAGAATAGCTCAGACTTCTCTGAAGTGTGACCTGGCCTAGTGAGGAATTAGCACACAGGAGTCCATGAACTTCTAGCCCTGAGGTTTAGTGTACATCCCTAAGGCTAAATTAGGAGGCTGTGTCACAATCTAGCTAAAGCTTAGGTGTCTTCCTTCACTTGGGTGGATAAAAATTATGGGGTCAAATCATCCAGTGGTTCTAGCCACAGAGATCCTCCACAGGATAGCAAACAGACCATCTCACACGACAGGGGCTTCAGGCATTTTTTCCTCATGAATGCTTCAGCTAGAGCTCCTCCTGAGAGACCAGACCCAGAATTAGCAGTGGCGGATTTCTGACTCTCATCTTCTTCCTCGCCATATGCACCATCTTGCTGTACAATACCTGAGCACTCCTTTGCATAACTAGGACTTTGTTGAGGAGGGAATCCAACCTATACTAAATTACTGGTTGGCCAATCTGAGCTTGCCAGTTCAGCTGAAAAACAAACAACCTCATCTAATTTCCTGCATGTATGTTTTTCCTGCATATTCTTTAGCTGTGCCTTGGCATTTCAGTAGCAGCAGGAGACTATTAGCTTGTCAACAATGGTCTATTGCATTGACATTATCTCTTAATTACACAATTACTTTGTTATGTACTGTAGTATATGCAATAAAACATTTGAAGTACTTCAAGCAAAAACAGTTTTAAAGGTTTAGAAGAAAAAAGACACAACCCAACTCTGATTCAAACTATCTGCTAAGTGTAAGTACTTTCTTTCCCCACTCTCAATAGATTAAGGAATTAATTGTACAATTAGTGCTAGAAAAGGTGTAGGTGAAATGATTGGTAAAATGGTGCTCTTTGTCTTTTTACACTGATAGACACATCAAGAGAACAGGGCTGCTTTACTCACATCACTCCATGTCTTATCACCACGGGACCCCTCAGAAATTAACTGGATCCAGCGCAGCACATGCCACGTGGCTGGAGGCATCCTGACAATGACCTGTATCTGCTGGCTATGCCATCAGGGAAATGCCAGCCTGACCACTCTCCTGGGTACTATGGGGTCACCTCCTAGCACCAGGTCCAAATCTGTGGTAACACCACTGGGTTTTCACTTCAGAAAAGCTAACCTGTTGTACTGTACTGGCACTGCTGCTGCTGCCTGAAGGTGTGCTGGAAATGCAGCTCACAGCCAGGCACTCTGGCAACTCACTCCCATCCCTGCCAGGTTATCGCTTACTGGCAGCTGTGTTGTCATGCCCCAGGACTTGCTCCCAAAGCAGTCAAGTGTACTTTGTCATTGTCCTTGAATGACAGTATAACTTGGGAGTTAGTAGCCTAGATAAAACTGGTGCACTTGGCAAAGGTTTTATTTTAGAAGCAAATCTCCTTATCCCCTTAAAAGTCCAACACTGCTGACTTCTAGACTTATATTTTTCCCTACAACTTTTGCTTTGCCTCCTGACAAAATCAATATCCTAAAAATAAATAAATAAGCATACAGTGCAAGCATCTAAATTGAAAAGCAGCAGCTGGCAGAACCATGCATCTTTAATCTAGACCTAGTCACCCAGATAGAGCGAAGCTTTGCAAGACCCCTCAGGCAAAGCATTTGACAAATTTTCTGTACTGCACTTCAGAAGGCCATGAGTCCTTTCTCCATTACAGGTGTAAAAGAACAACAACATGGGAATGCTCCCAGTCACTTCTCCTACAGCTCCCCTCAGCCTCTCTCCCGGGATGGATGAGGAACCTGATGGTGACTTTGGCTAAGGATTTGCGTGTCAGCACAAAGGAGGAGGAAAGCCCCAAGGGTTGGTGGGAAGGAGTTGGGATAACCTGTAGGAGCAGGCTACAGATCCAAACACCTGGCATGGTTTCACTGACATCCTTGCATTTTGTCATCCCCTCTATGAGAGGATAACCCATTTACAAAGAAGCGCCCTGTTTTCCTGGAGGGTGCAATTTTTTTTTTATTTTCTGAGAACCCTACAGGGAGGATTCAGGGATGATGACTTGAGCAAGACTGCTTTTCTGCTAATGTTGCCAGTCAAGAACTGTCAAGAACAAATATATAAAAGGAAGATACTTGCAGCAGCTCAGCTCCTCACCTACTCCCATCACCAAAGAATTTTACCTGATATCCTATTCTGTGACTCAGAATACTCAGAATAGGATCTGGCTAGTAAAAAAAGGTATCATAATGTTGCATTATTAGAAGAATGAGAGAGGAGAAAATGCAGGTCTGTTATACATCACTCAGGGAATGAAAATCAGCAGCTTTGAAGAACAATCTGAATGCAGATATTAGAGTGATGGCTAATGAATAAGGCAGTGAACAGAAGATGCAGGTTTTTACCAGTCAAAACCAGTCTGTTTGCTTACTTAGACTTCTCACTGGGTTTGCAACACACAGTTTAGCTAAAATTCAATGGCTGTTCTGCACTGAAATATTTTTCAGAGCAAGAGATAAGTCTAAGCTGCACTGAGATGTCAGTGGAGATCTCAGCTCCCCGTGACATATTGGAGATGGGTTTGAGCCCATCCAGGCTTTGCAAAAGTGTGAATAATTTTACGAAGGATTTTGAAGGCAGAAAATATTAGCATTTTTGGGAGGAGGAATCCTCTGCATAGAAGTAGCAGAGAACAGGTGACAAAACCAAGAGGGGAATTATTTTCCTTGCACAGAAATAAATGTTTCCTAGTAGCCCCTGGATAATGGGTTAGGAAGTGGATAGAGATTTATTTGTCCTTTTAACATATTCATGTCTCTGTGTGTTGCATGTACTAACTGCTCTGGCAACCCTGGTCTCAGACTCACAAAATGTTTTCAAAATAGGATTTTTGTGTTTGCTGCCTTTGGCCTGATGAAGCTATTATGGCAGAGAAGTTCAGAGGCAGCAGATGCTGAACCCTGGGTCTTCGGTTTTTTTCACCACATAGAGGCAAATATCAGCTGTCACCTAGAGATTATGCAAAATAATTCATTTTGAATGACAGGAATAAACACTTTTCAAACATCTGCATGAAGAATAAAAACAGAAGATGATGACAATCTGAAAGACAGAGGGGCAAGGACAGCACAAACAATTAGCATATATGGGTAGACCCTAGAAGAAAGGAACATGCTTTATGATACTTGCTGCCACAAGTGCTGTACTCTACAGAATTATGTGCTTGTTTTTGCTTTCTTTTTTGCACTGCATCTCAGATAGGTCCTGCTCTTCTGTCCCACCTCTGCAGCTCAGTGGAAAGTGATTTATAAATGTCTTTTGAGACATCTCATTTTTCAAGCCTCGGATTCAATTTAGTTTGCAAATGCTCTTCATAAAATTTGATATTTCATGGTTAAAAATGTTTATTCAGCTGTAAAGACAAATGTTTTATTTTTTCAAAATGGGTCTCTTGAATTTAGATTGTGGTTTTTGAGGGTGTTTTTCTATTTAGAGGAAAATATGAAATATTTTGACACATTTTAAAGCTGATTAATTTTCTATTCTAGTTAAGAAATCTGTGAAAATAGTTTGCTTGTGCAAAATTCCTGACCTATTCTGTTATTGTATTTTGCCTATTCTGCATATGTGCTGTTTTCCAGCAACAAACAGCCCTGTAGGATCATGGGGGAACTTTGGTCTTTTTCTCTTCTCTGCCCTATTCCTCCTGCCTAGGAGCTACTCTACAGTACAGAATAAGCATTTCTTTTTTACTTTCTTTCTTCCTTCTTCAATCTTGCAGCATACTCGCCTCACTGTGCTCCCGCTCTTCTGAGTCTTTCTGCTTTGTCTGCGT
The DNA here is from genome assembly GCA_013400175.1 of Phainopepla nitens. NCBI lineage: Eukaryota > Metazoa > Chordata > Aves > Passeriformes > Bombycillidae > Phainopepla > Phainopepla nitens. The sequence continues at coordinate 1,190,991 of VXBQ01008792.1, read as the reverse complement.
TTCTGCAAATGAATCATTTTTTTGCATCTGTTTTTGTGAAAAGGAAAAAAAATACAAAGCAAAACAAATGAGCTCTGTGAAATGTCAAGGAGGCTGTTAAACAACAATCTTGAAAGCAGCACCTTAATTGCATCACTAATGGGAGTTCTTATCTAATTGAAAACCAACGAAGCAGAACATTTTTTTGTTTTAGTTTCCATTAACTACTGCCTGAGAAGTGGAGAAATAAAGAGAAACCACAAAAAAAACCCAAAAAAACCAAAAACAAACCAAACAAAAAAAAACCAGCTTTGCAAGGGCTGGGGGTCTTGCTGCCAGAGAGAGGGATGTGCCTCCTTGGAGACTGGGCTGCCCACCTTACCTACCATTGGAAGCATTGGTGTTGCCTGCGGAAGGCAGTGGGAGGTTTAAGCAGCCACAGAGAAAGGGGGATGGGCAGTCACTAGGTATCCATCAAAGCCATCTCCTCACAGGGCACTCTAATACCCACTGAGGTGCAGAGAATCATAAGCCTCAAACTTCTGGGCTCTGCAGAGCCTATTTTCATAAAAGTTTTATTGCTTAACACCACCTGTCTGCGAGTAGCTGATGCAGTCAGTTGCAGTGGAAACTTTATTTTTGGATAAGCTTTAACGAAACCTCAGACCACAGACAAAAAGTACAAAAAAAGGCGCTCTGTACTTAGGATACCTTAGGGCTCCCTTATCAGGCTTACTGCCCCTGTGAGGACTGGTATGCACACGCACAGGGGGCCTGACCTGTCTGCCATTACTGCCTCTAGGATGCACTGAGGGTGCTGTCCCTCCATAATTCCCTTTTGAGATACATACATAAGCAATCAACATTTCTCATTTCTCCTGTGAGAATGGATAAGCATGTGAAAATTGATCTGTACTTGTCCAGTAAGTCCTGCCCTCCCATCTAAAGAAAACCTTGACAGATTCAATCAATTCCACAGCAATCACTAAGCTGACAAAAAACCTAGAGCCTGGTTGGAAACCAGCCTGGAGCAATGGCATCATACAGCCAGAATTTATTAATGTGGAACTTTGGGAGAGAAAGTGAGATGCGGTTCCTGCCTCACTCCTCTGTGCTCCTTTAGGAAAAAGCATACTCTTTTGGGGGCTCTCGGGTTATGGGGATGGGGAGCAAGGGATTCTTCTGGTTGGGTAGGTTAACACCATTGTGCTAAGTAGCAATGGCAATCTGACCTCAAAAAGGGTATGGGACTTTACTCATAGCTCTTTTCATTCCCTAGTAGGTGTGCAAATCAACACATTTGGTGCAGGGATGATGGGGATTCAGTGCCAGGACTTGGGACTTAACTATGTTTGCTTCTACTTGATCAATTAAAAGAAAAGCTGCGTGGTTTTCTTGCTCCTGTGTGTAATTTCTGTTTGAAATTAGATATTGCATGCAATTGGTCTGGAGGCTTAGAGCTTATCCACACCTAATATTTATGAGTGTTTGCGGTGCATAAGTGAAACAAATGATAACCTAAATCGTACTGGGAGAATATGAAGGATCAAATCAGCAAACAAAACAGGCTCTGATCTTGTTAGCTATACAAATACACACAAAAAATCCATTCAGGGAATAATACATATCTCCTATTTCAGCAGCTTCTTTCACTCTCTGAAGCTTGCCTAGGGACTGTGTAGCCAGGGGTCTCACCAGGCACATCTCTGGATATGTGCGGTAGCTACGAGTCCTGTATACAGAGTCCTTCCCATCAGCCTGTCTTGCAGGTGCTGCACATTTCACCCTAATCACAGATAATCACAAACTGAGTAATTGAGTAGCAATTGAGTAGCAAATGCTGCTCAATTGTCCAAGCAAAGGAGAACAGACTACCCAATGGACTGGCAGGGGAGCAGAGCTTGGCACAGCACAAATGCCTGTGTGAGGAGCTGATGTAGATAATATTCTTTTTCACGGAAAAGTGCCAAAGGTCCCTTAGTAATGATTCACAGATAAGAAAACCTCAGAATTTGTATTTCATCTGAAATACCTCTGTGCCAAATGCCAACAGTGGACCCCAGTCAGTAATGATACACTGGGGTAGTGGTTCGGTATAGACTCTGTTAGTAATAGACTACTTATTTTTTTCTCTTGCACCTCTTCACATGCCAGTGTATTATTTCCTTGAGAAATATACTTACCTCTGTTGGTAGAACAGTTTAAGCAGAATTTTGCAATAATTAATAAAAACAACTGGCCAATTTAATTTTACTTAAAAAAAAGTCCTGATGGGGATAAAAGTCTCAGCACTGACAGTCTCCTCAGGGAAATTCTGCATGATTGCCTTTTGATATCCCTGGCATTTTCTAGCAGGAGAAATCCTGCAGTGTTTCTGAAACAGAAGCTGCTGTGCCAGCCTCCTCCAGCAGCCTGGCTTGAAGGCAGATGTGCTGCTGGAGGTCTACACCTCCCAGAGCTTTTAGGCTCCACAGCTGCACATTTTATCGTATAGCTGCACCACAGAGGAGTCTCAGTATTAGACAGTGACCTGGGCCATGGGACTGGGGTCCAGGGGTGGTTTTCAAACAGCTTGCTCGAGCTGAACATGATGGGTAGGGGACAACCTCTGACATTACTGGTGGTTCTGAGGTTACAGCTCTGAGGATCAGAAAGGGCTGCACTGGGAATGTGGATGTGACAGAGTGGTGCACATCAGGAGCTGCTGCTTGAGGACACACTGTCCCTGTGGCAGCAGGCTAGGCTCTTTCCACAGATGGCAACAGGGGCATGGTGGCCTCCAGATGCTGAAATCTTGGCTCAGACTGCCAGAGGCTCTTGAGGTTCCTGAAGTAAGAGCAGAGAGCTCATTCACTCATGGGGAGTCTTGTGATCTAATGAGATGTATTGTTTGAGGGCTTGTGGCTAGTTATGTCTCTTCCTTAATTTTCTTTTTTTCTTTTAATTTCTAGTCAGATAAAATAGTGCAAATGAAAAGAATAGTGGAGGTGTTGAAGCAAATGATTATATTTTTTTTAATTATGATGCGAGTAAAATTACACACTTCACTTTAAATGAGAACTACTATTTGAGTAACGGATAATGTCTGGGAGATGTTTTCTAAAAATGAGTTTCTATTCTTTCCTTCAAATGATGTCTCCAGGAATGTGCTCTATTTCTGTCTGGCTTTACTGAGGGTATACACAAGTATTGCTCCCTGCAGAGAGTGAAGAGAACTATAAGTCTTTTCAGGTCACTTTCCATGATTCTCTCTCCTCTCTGCATCACTTTTGATGTTCTTCCCCATCTGCTGTGCTGGTTATGCTGCCCTCATTACTCACTCACTACATCTCCATAGAAATCCCTACACTCTTTTACTCCTCTCAATGCCTCTCACTGCCTGAATGGGCATTGCTGCTTTCTCATCTGTGTCAGAGCACTTCTCTGAGTTACCACCATGTGCAGGACCTGGCTGTGCATGGGATAACCTCCCTGAATGGGGCCTCCTGTTATAGTCCACTGGACTCTTCTTTAATGTTTCTTTACCCTGATTTCAAGGGAAACAAGTGATGGGTGTGCGTGAGTTCTGCTTACCAGCTCAAGGTTGTGTCCTCCTGCTTCCTCAGGCACACCCATGTGCCCCCTTGCACCTGCCCAGTGATCAGTGCTCTTCTGGGGGGCTTCTACCCTTGGTGTTGGTCCCCCTGCTGTATGTTCAGATGGCAATAATGTTTTTAATGGGCTTTCTGGGCTGAAAATAGTTTGGATCCCACATGTGTCTCCAACAGCCTCTCAAGGTGAAGGGCTGAGCCTACAGAGGTGTTCACAGCAGAAACACCGTTAGAAAGGAACTGGCAAGAGTCTCTTGGAGATAATAATAATAATAATAATAATAATAATAATAATAATAATAATAATAATAATAACAACAACAACAACAATAATAGTGTTACAGAAGAAATAGAAGTCATTAGGAATGAAGACAGTTACTGAAGTAGAGTAGAAAGGTATTTTAGAGAAGTTGGGGATATTACCAGGGGAATGCTGGTTAAAAAAATATCTACACAAATTAGCTTATGATTAAAAGCTGAATTAGTGAACATAGTTAAGAAGATTAAAGAAGAAAAATTAAGCTAAATAGTTGAGATAGTAATAGTGCACTGGCTTTGAGCAGGTTTGGTTTATTAGACTGCAACTTGTGCTCTCTCAGCAGAGAGAGAACACAGAAAAGCTGCTTGAGCAGTGAGCCAAGGAGCACAGTGGGGACTGCTGCTGCTGGGTAGCTTCTGGGGACATCTCCCACAGGCAGTTCCTTGGTGAGGCTGTGACTGAAGTACAGAGCAATCTCCTCATGCTAGGAGTGCCCCTTCAGGTTTAGGGGCTTGTTAATATCTTTCTGCTGGAAGTTGCATTTCTGTGAGTAGTATTTAAGCCGACACCAAGGTCAGTATTTTCAAACCTAAGCATCTGTGTTTATTGCCATCCTTTTTCTCCAGATAGGTGTTTGGGAACTAATGGTACTTGAGCAGGTAATAATGCTTGCTACTACACCTTGTAGTAAGGAAAAGATTATTGGCACCTTTTGAAGAAAAGTATATTGCAGGAAAAACTCTTGACAACGTAGTCAGTACATAACTTCAGTTACTGAGCAACTTCCTTTCTTCTTGTCTTGACCTTACCTCTATTAGAATTGTGCTGCTGGCATTACTTCAGAGTCCTTTGGAGCATCTAGCTCCCAGTCCTCTAGCATCCCTTCTTTACTATGACTTAATGCTCTTTTTCGTGTGAAAGGGGGGTGATTTCCCAGTTAGAGATCAGTCTGACAAAGGCACTGCCATGACTGCAGCCCTTGGATGCCCATATGTTGCAGGAATCCTGAGGAAGTGTATCAAAGAAGAAAAATATGCAAATCCCATCTTTTAAAATGCAATACTGGCAAAAGTTGGGCTCATTTTATTCACATCTGTGGGACTCAGGACCTGAGCCATTAAAGGGAAGACTTTAGGAGTAGCCACCAGCATCTACACACCACATGTCTTTACCTTTGTGATTGTTAGATCCTTGAGATATTTAAGATCATTTCCTGATAAAAATACGGAGGAAAAGGGTTTTCCCTGCCAAAGTAATCTTTACCCTGAAATAAAAACTGCAATGTTTTGACTTGTCCACAATTCCTAAGAAAAACAATGGTTCCAGCAAGCAGTGCTTTGAGACCCACTTGCAGTAGGTGAGTGGCTCCTAGCACCAAGACCTGGTGGCTCTGTTATGTTTTTTGGGCTTCAATTTTAATGGTATAAGCAGCTGGCAGTTGTGAGAAACAGCTGTCCATAAATACAGCCTGAAAATTTCAGCTTCTTATATGTCCATCTTATATTTTCTGTCTTGGGGAATGGTTATTCTCACATATAACTACATGTGGTTCTTATTCACATCATTTGCTACAGCTTGGTTATCTCCACAGGCCTTGTAATCACTGAAGGCTGGAACTTTGCTGATGCTCTATGGTCTGTCCTAGGAATATGAGGCACTGGGTTTAAGATGCATATGGACTTGTGTGTAAAGGCAGCTGGAGATGGAAAAGGCTGTTTTGAGACCACCTGCAATACCTCAAAAGTAATGTTCTTTATGGGCGAAAATAAAGCTCTGTGAAAACTTTATCCACCATACCAGAACAGTGTAGGAACATTTATTTTCCAACTGGAAAAGCTTATAATGGTATTTTTCTTTTTCTGCTGGAGTTTATTTCCTTTTCTGATGAGCTGGTCCCACCTGCCCTCTTGGAGATCTTCCTTGTGAAAGAGACCCTTATCTATAGCTAATGTTTTCATGTGAATGTTTTAACTTTGGAAAAACACTGCTCTTCAATAAAAATGCCACATTGAAAGTATTCTGGCCAGCTCATCATATACAGATCTTTTCATTAGCATTACAGAAAAAATATTTTCCACACAGCTAATTACATTCTTAACTGTCACTATGCCAGCAATTCTCCTCCTGCTGATTGGCACTGCAGCCCAGATCCACTGGGGTGTAAGTCATGAAACTTGTGCTTGCTTCAGCCATGAGCTGCAAGAAAGCACTTGTCCCCTGAGTCAGCCTGCCCCAGAGGAGTCTGTCCCAGTGATTTGGAGTTCTTATTGCTTTCACTGTCCTGCATTTCTCCTCTGCCTTATTATTTCTTCCTGCTCCTGTGCCTTGTCTCCAGGAGCAGCAGGTAATAGAGAGCATGATTTTTTTATTCCTTCAGCAAGCATGATTGAGACTTCAATTTCTTGCTCTGCTTGTTGATCCCATGGAGCTAAGCTCATATCCTTCATAATTCAAGGTGACATGACAAGGCTCACTGGGGACTATCCTTGCACACTATATGAATGAACAGTCCTATAAATGGTCAAATAGTTTTCCATTTGTTTTGGATTCTCTGTTATGCTGTTCAGATCCCAGAAAACAAAGTTTACTCTGTTTCTGCCTATAGCATATTTAATTTGAAGAGCTCTTTTGTCCCCTGTTCTTTTAATAATTGTTATGTATTTGCAGTAGATAATTTTTCTCCCTGTGGGAGACACTGAGTTGTAAAGAAGTTGTGGTGTGGGCTTTGTGGTACTGAGTTGTGAGATCTGGAGCACCCAGCAACCTCCTCCCGAGCAGAGCTAGTAATAACACTTCAGAGAATGCAGAGCATTTTTCTATGACTGCAGAGTGAGACAGTGCTGCAGCAGTGAACTCCTGGACTAAGGATCAACATGGGAAAGACTGCCAGGGCTATTGGCTCATTTTCCCTCTAACTATACCACACACTGAATAAGTCTGTTTGAAAATGTCTTTTCCATTCCTCACTCCAGATCTACTCTTTCCCTTGTTTTTTTTTTCTCAAGTATTTTCTCTTCAAGTACTCTGCGATGCTTCCTCACTCATCCTCACACACTAGCCATGTCTGTCTTTAAAAGAGGGGATTTTGGCAGGATTAAGCATACAGACAATATTATCGGTGTCCTGTTCCCTCCTGAATCCTGAAAAGCACTGCCTTTTTTTTATGTACTTCTCACTTCCTGCATGGAGTGCCTGACATACAGAGACATTTTGGAAAAGAGAATTAACACTTTTGTGAAGCTGCTGACCAGCCAGTGAATCAGAACTAAAGTTGGAATGCTGTGAGGGGAGCATCGGTGGTGCTTTCTGCAAATGGACAAGCTAGCCTAGATAAAGGGAAACAAAGATATTCCTTCTAAGACATTCCTTCTAATACAGAGCCAAAATAAAAAGGAAACTCAAAAATAAATAAAAAAATTCAATAAGGCTTTTTGGTACTTGAATGAACCTAGTTTTTTCCTTTATTTTATTCTTATCTTCTGAGTTTCATGGGACAGAACATGGAAATGATCACAACAGACTGTACCTGACCAGGAGAGCAAGTCCAAGAAGTTTGTGCAGACAAGAAGTGCCCAAGTTTCAGAAAGCCATGATTTAAAGGAGCCCCAGAACCTTTGCTCTGCCTTAGTGAGAATTCTCATGGAAGCAGGACATCCAGCTGCTGAGTGCAAAACACCTCTGCACTTGCTAATCTTCTTTTTTGTTATTGAACCTCCCCCTGCATCAGACACTTGTTATTCGGCCATTTTTGCCACTTGACTTTGTGATGTTTCTGTCTCTCTTTCTTGTAGTAGCACACCTGCCTTGTGATCCTTTTCCATAAGCCACCACAGGCAACTATTAGTCTGGGGTCATCCTTTCCTATAAGCAACTTCGCAGCTGCATTTTTAAGTGGAAATTTAGAGGAAATTATTTGGAAGCTGGTGGTATCTGAAAGGTTCTGAACAGGGCATCTAGAAAGGCTCAGATTGTATTAACATCAGTCATCCTGTTGCTTGTTCTGTGGTAGAAATTTGTACCCAAAGAGAAGGAGCTTTTTCTCAACTGCTGCACTGGTTTCCTGTAGTGACCTACATGTGCTCTCCATTGTCTTGAGCCTATTGAATTTTGCCTTCACTTTCCTCCAATCTAATCACATTCATTCCTCTTCTCAGCTGAAGCCTCTCTCCTGCCACTGTGTCAGAAGATTCCTTCTGCCTTTCTTGGTCTTCAGCATATCTGTCCCCTTGCTCGTTAGGGCAGCAGTCACGACAGTCTTGGCTCCCCCTCCCTGGCTTCCTCCTGGAACTTGCCCCTCCTGGAACTTTGCTGCCTCTTTCTGTACTCTGAGCCTTGCGTGCAGTGAGTGTCTTCACTTGCTCTGTGCAGTGTGGCACAGCTCAGCCCTGCTGCCTTTCCCAGGAGCCCTTTGACCATGACTTACAATGGTTCTAGCCAGGAAAATAAAGTTCTGCAAATGACTTCAGCAAAAAAAAAAAAAAAAAAAAAAAAAAAAAAACCCAAAANAACATTTGCTATTTTTGTTTCTTTTTCTTTCCTTTTTTTTTTTTCCCAGAAAAGCTGAGAGAAATGTAAAGCCAGGAGACATTCTTGGTGAATGTCTTTTTTCCTTTTTTTTTTTTTTTTTGTGAATTACTGGAGGGTCAGATCAGCCTCTCAGATTTCAATGGACAAAACATGCACAGCAGGGCTGTAGCTGTAGAGGTCATAAAGGGTCAGACAAACATGCCGTTCTTCTCATCATCCCTCTAAATTCTTCAGAAATCTCTCTATCAGATTTTATTGCTATTTTTTGTGGCAAATTAAGGTCACTCTGCTGGGTGTTGTATAACATGGACAGGCATGAATGTGGGCTGATTCAAAGGCACAACCTTTGTGCCCAGTGGTGGTACAAGACCTGCTGCTGGTGCAACCTCCCACATGTGCAAGTTCCTTCTCAGGCTGGTTAACAATCACCCATCTCTTCCAGAAGAGAAGGAATGTGACCTCAACCTCCACACCCACGTGCCGCATTGTCACTGTAACAATAGTGCCACCGAAACTAGAATGAGGTGCTGTTTTCCAGGGATTCATTCAGCAAGAAAGTCTCTGATGTGTCTGAGATCTGAAGAGAGTAGCAAATGACAATTCAGCGTAAAGGCACTCTCTTTCTTTTTGGGAAAGTGGGAGAGAAGAATAATATGATCTAATGCAAAGTATTATGCTTCATTCCAATGCATTTTGCCCCTCCAATAAAAAGATGAACTAGAACAACTAATTTGGCCAAGATGGAGATTTAGCATCTGTTGAATTATTTCCTAGTGGACAATAGGCATTTGGAAGCACTGGAGGGAGTGGAAAGGAATTGAGAATAGCTGTTTACCGAGTCTTGGTAAAGTTAATATTGATTAGCTTTCTTTTCCTTGTGCCACCATTGCACAGACCTGTAATTGCTGACATCTTTAAATGTGTAGGCATGGCTGCTTGAGCCAAGGGTTACTCAGATATCTGGGTGTTTAATTGTGTGCACAGCTGCAGCGTTAAATATTCAGGCAAACAATTCCCGCAGCATTTGCTTTCTTTCAAAGTGTGACCCAGTGAACTCCTGCAGTCTGCCTGAACTGCAGTGACAGCCTTGCCAGTCGGGCACTGTGTCTGCTTCAAAGGCCAAGCTGTCATGTCTTACACACCCAATCTGCAATTCAAGTAGCCCCTGCTTCACATTCCCCAGTCTGCATCTGAGACATTCCTCCACAGCCTTGTAGTCTTGCTCAGTCCTCATCATGTTGCCTGCTTGAGAGGCTAAGGTCTGGCATGGGCAGAAGGTGTCTGGGCAGGCTCTGTGTTTTTCCAATCTTGTGACACCATCCCAGGGAGGGTGTGACCCCATCTGTCACTTATTATGTGTGGCCCAGAAAAAGGAAAAAACACCTGCTTAGCTTGTTGTTACCTTAGGAAGAACCTGGGTGTTGTGATTAAGGAAATGACTTGGGGCTGAGGGCTCCAGCCTCTGACACAGATGTCCAGATGGCCTTGGACAAGCCACCTCACCACCTCAGGAGTCTGAACCTGTGCTGTTTTCCTCCATCCTGATGCCTGCCTCACCTCTTTGCATCAATGTGCCTGTGTACTCCTGAAGACCACTACGGAAATGCCTGAGCAATTAAAACTGACAAGCTTTCTGGCATTAGCATTGTGATGGATCCACCTACCATATTTTCCGCTTTCACTGGAAAAGAAATCAAGTGTGCCACAAAAGAAAACAAAAACCGACAATGAAAATCTCTGTTTGAATTTGCCAGTTGGTGGAGCAAAGAATTATCCTGGTTTTCACTGTATGTGTTGCCTTACGTAGCATGATGCTGGTCCCGCACAACAACAACAACAAAAAGAGATTCCACTTCTGAGATTAGTTTTTGTCACTAAAGCCTTCTTAAGTTCTGGATTTGTAGCTCCAAGATGGAAATGGCTTCCACCTGTCCACCGCTCTACCTCTGTCCAGACCATCATAATCTATAAGGAAGCTTGAAGAGGGTAGTTGCCTTAGGTTACAATGTAAGATGAAACCAGAAGTATGTATTCTATCACCACCTTCAAAAGCTGTTAAAAACAGGTGGGGCAGTGCTCTTTATCTCCTCCATGGCTCACCCCTGATAACTCCCTCTGGGAGCTATGTTCTGCTAATGGAACACCAAGTCTCGCTTCATGACTCATAAAAGTCCATCAACCCATTATGAAATGCTCCGCCCAGGGGGAGGAACCAATCTTTCCTACCCGGGTATGATGTTTGGAACACCACCGGCAGCCTTACCTACTGGATTTCCAGAGGACATGAGCTACATAACCACCACTGGACCTTCAGAGGAAGACTAGACCCTTCTACAGGATCACTGCTTCAACAGAACCACTTCAACAGGATTACAGGCACCATTTAATCACACTGCTACCACCACCCTGACCAGCAGGGTGTCAGGTTGTATCCCGACTGTCAGTTTAAGCCAGTGTTTCTGTATTATTGCCTTAATTTTCCTATTAAATTGTAGTTCTGACTTGGGATCTCCCACTGGTTTGCTTTCAAACTAGTACAGTAGTGGGATTTTCTGTCTCTTTTTTTGTCTGAGACTTGAAATCTGCTGAAGAAAAAGAGATCTACTCATATATTAGTGCTAACGTCAGCTTTCATCCCACACCTCTTCACATATCCTCTCATTCCTTTTAAAGACAGCTTGACTGCAGGTATGAAATACAGTGTGGGGAGTCCATGCGTTACTTACCCTGAAGTAAATCAAGATCTTTGCTGTTCCACAGTCATTTTGCCTGAGCTCCTTACTTAGTCTTTCTTAGGTGCAGGCCCGGCTGTTTGCTGGGAGATCCAGGACTCAACTGAGCTGTCAGTCCTCACTTTCCTTCTCAGGGCAGCTGCTTCAGTGCAGTCATCATTAACATAAAACTCGTGTGCAAACCAAACCAGGTTTGTGCTGAATGAAAATTGCAGCCATTATGATGCTCCCTTTCCATTCCTCCACCTGATCTCCCAAGCAGAGCTTCTGCTATCAATCATTTGAGAAATTGGAGCCATCTGTGGGGCATGGGGAGCTTTATCTTTGCATGCTGCGCATAGCAATGATATGAACTGGGAGTCCCATAGGAAAAACCACTATTATTATTTAAAGAGCTGTTGGCTGTCATTGCTCTGCCCTCCACAGAGGTCTCTGTAGCTTTCTGATTGCCTGGCTGTTTGGCTTTACACTGATTTATTGCCCTTACCTAAATAAGATGAATAATGTGTTTTCCAAATGGCAATTTGGGACCCAGCTGTAATCCCCCTCTTTGTTCTGTGTCATCCCTTGGATATTATTTTCTTTCCCATATCTATCTTGGATTTCTCTGTTTCTTTTGGGCTTCAAGCATGTCTCCAGTATGTTCAGGAAGCTTTGCTTGTTTAGCAATAGCTGTCCATTGCTGTGCAAAGTGTTGTGCTTTCAGATTCTGTTTCGATTACTGAGCTGCTCTGCACATGTGGCTGCAGAGCTACAGCCTCACCAGGATCTCTCACTGGCAGGGGCTGGGAGACTCCATCTAGAATCACCCTGTTCCCTTTTATCCCCCCAGTGCAAGACATCAGCAAAATGGAACAAAATGCTCTGGGTGGATGACCACCAAGATGGCCAAGTACCTAGAGTGCAGGATAGAAAAGGCTGAGAGACTGGATTTGTTCAGCCTGGAAAAGAGAAGGCAAAGGGGGCATTACTGCTCCTTTTCACCTGGCTGGAAAAGGATATAGGGAGGATGGAACGAGGACTTTCTCAGAAGTGCACAGTATTTGAGCAGGACACAAAGGGCACAAGTTACATCAAGAAAAATTCTTCTTTAGAATGAAAAACAAATTCCCCAGGAAGATGGTGCAGCACCAAAACAGGGCCCAGAGCGTCTCTGGATGTCCACCACTGGAGACAATAAAATTCAAGTAGACAAGGCCCTGAACATCCTGCATTATCTTTGAAGTTATCCTGCTAAGAGTAGAGCTTTGAGCAGACAGCATCCTACAGTACCTTTGCAATCTGAAATTCTGCAATCCTGGCCTCTTTCCTGCCTCCCAGGAAAATTCTGGGGAGAGGAGGAAAACATCTCCTAGCTCTTCTTTTTGTGGCTACCCACAGTAAAATACAACAGGGAAAGGAGATCTTGACAGGAGGGAGAATGTAGTCCTCTCTTCCCTATTAACATTACCTGATGTCACTGTCTTTTCCATTTGGGCAGAAATTTTTCTTTAGGGAAGAAGGCAAATTGGGCCATGCCTTGCATTTTCAGATGTTCCTTGCAGATTGCCTGACTGCCTGTCCAGCCTTGGCTGTCTTGGGCTGAGCAAGAGACAAGTAAGCTGTGGGAAAAAAGCAACAGGTCAAACAAACTTGCTGTGAGGAAAATCTCCCATTTATGAGTTCAGGGGAGAGGAGGGGATTTATCAAGTAAACCTCTGTCTTATGCTGTCTCTGTGTTTGTCTGTGGCTTTATCTATTAAATGGAGCCATTACGAGAACCAAAATGCTCCCCAGAGTAATTCAGGATGAAAACACTTTCCCTTATGTCCTAGCTACTTCTAACCACCAGAAGCAATTTCCTGTCTCTGGGAGGCTTTTGCTATACACAGCATGTAAGTGATGGCCTAGGACGGCTGTGCGATGTCACCCTAAATCTCTGCTTTGTCGCGCACGATGAGTCAGAATAAATGCAATAAACTGCCGTGTGTCAGTAATGGGAAAAGCAATGAACCAAGGTCCAAAACAAGATCCAGCCACTTTGCAAATAATAAGTCCACAGCTGATAGTCAGCAGTGATCAGAAACCATGGCAGTCTTGTGGCCAGTGTGCCCCATCATGTGAGGTGGGCCAGAGGCAAGTGTGGGGTGTAGAAGGGTTAAAACCAGTGTGTCTGAGGCAGATTCAGCAGCCGATCTTTCCTACCTTTTGGTGCTTCATAAGGATCTAGATAAAAATTTGTTGCTAGATGTGACCTGGGGGATGTTGGCTCTGGCACAAGACCAGTCCAAGTGTAGTAGGTAAGCTTGCTCATTCTTCCTTACCACATTGCAAGAAGAGTTAGTGGGAGCATTTCACTCACTGCCAATGGGATTGAGTCTTCATTGTCCACTCAGACAAAGTTGGCATGAAAGTCTTTTCCCTTAGAAGACATTTTCCTTGTTCTCTGTTCTGACATCACCTCAAGTCAGACTGAGAGAGGGTGCTGATCTGTCCATGCCATGTGTTGCAATAAAAAAGTCCACTTGTTAGGCTCAAAAAGCCATTTTGTTTTAGGATGCTGACTGAAGCGATTGAGCTTCTAAGAGATGGATGAAACTCAGATAAGGAAGATAGAGTGAGGAGAGTCTTCTCAGGGAGCCACAGGCAGGGGAGTGATTTAAGAAATTATTCAGTTTGCTGGAAGTGTTTCACATGAGAAAGCAGGTTTTTGATTAGGTGAAGAGTGTGAGAGTGTGACCTGTGATAATGACAGACCATTTGCATGTTCCTGTGCCTGTCTCCTATACTGGCCAGAATCTTTTCAGACAAGGGGCATATTTCCACAGCAGAAGTTTAAAAATTCAGGAAGATGAGAGAGGGAGCTATATTTTTCTCTCTTTCCCACTGTTCCACAGCTCACATCAACAGCTGATGATTTGTACAGAACAGACAAACAGCCCCATGGTAAGCCCATATCAATTTCAAAACCCACCTGGAGAAACCAGGTCTGACCTACTGCCTCCCCTGTACTGCCAAAACATTGTAGGGCTTCTCAGACTCATTTAAGAAATAGGAAGTTGTGGCCATATTTATTCACCAGTCATTGTATGGGATTTATTTTTTCCTTTCCCTACCCTGACCCCATGTTGAAGCACATTGGCAAGCTGAAAAACAAGCAGGCTACAGTGAGCATTTCATGTTACACCTTTATAGGATTAAATATTTGAACAGATCCATTAATCTTGCAGTTAGCTGCTCTGAACAGCACTACCTGCACCAGCAGTAGCTGGAAGAACAAGTGCCTGACCACACTTCAAACATGTTTACCCTCCTTTCCCACTTTGCAATCCCTGGTAAGCTAATCTAGGGAATCTTTTACAGAGCCAACATCCACTGGAGACAGTTCTGTCGTCAACATCCTTCACAAGTTACTTCTTGAAAGAGATCCCCTCTTATTATTTCTCTTCTTTTACCTTCCAGTAGACAAGCAACCAGCAAACTCTATGGAGCATGAAAACACTACTTTTTTTTACTTACTAGGCGGAATGCAGGAAACGGGTCCAGGTGTGGGGGATCCATCTCTTCACCTACCTCCTTCCCCATGGTTATCTCCTTGCAAATGGGATGCAAATCAGTGCAGATGAAGATCTGAGATATCAGCCACGGGCCCTATCTAGAGATCCATTTCTGATCCTGGCCTGCTTCCAGCCAGCTTCCTCACAAGTGGGGATGTGGTTGCATGGGCTCAGCTGAGAGGTGCTGAGCACTGGTACTGGTATTCCTGGGCTGAGGCTCTGGCTCAGATCCATTCAGCATTTATCTTCCCCTGACTCCTCTGCAGTCCCTGTCACATTCAGGGAAGAGCACTGGATGTGAGAGGTGGTTCCAGTTCCCTTGCCATGCTCTATCCTATTGCAGGGCAAGGGCAAGGTACCTCTATGGAAATGAATGATGTGTGAGTAGAGGCAAGCTGACACAGGTGGGAAGAGGAAAATCAGGCTTAAGATTTGTGCAAAGTGAAATAATCTGGCAGTTCCTGCAGACTGCATAATGGACTTGCTCAATATAAAACTAATTCAGTTTCCTGGGATTCTGGAACGCCTCCTCATTAAAATTGTACATTTGCCTTTTTAAAGAAGTGACATATAAGAATGTGCATATTGCATCATATTAGAAAGCAGAGAAAAATTGCAAGCACCATCTCACTTTGCTAGGTACAGCAAACACTGTTGGCATCCCTAATATGAAAGTTTTTAATTTGATAGTTTACATTCCATTAGCATCCCTCATCTATCAAACCTGAAGTGCATAAATGTAGCATGGCATACAGTACTTTGCATTTGCAAAGGCAGTGCTGTGAGGTGCATAAGAAAATATTTCTTGAGGCTCTAAAATGCCATTTTCAACAGGATCTTGCAAAACTAGAAAGGAGACTGGATGTGAATGGGCTGTGCTGAAATTGTGAGAAACACATTACGGAGTTGTATTTCCACAACCTCAACACAAACATCTGTCTGTTTACCTACTGACCAAATCATTGCCTTATCTAATGGTCCATATAGTCTGATATTGTACACTTTGCAAAAACATCACTGACACTTGACTAAGAGGCAAAGAAGAAAATAATGCCCACAAATACATTTTCCTGGAGGAAGCTGCTTCCTGGTGTTTAAGACTGTGATCAGCATATGATCAAACATCAGTGTCCTTAGTTTGTTGAATCCTCTAAACAAAATTTTCAGATACTTAGAGGTCCTTAAAGATCTCTATTTTGGTGCCTAAAATTGACAATCCCATTATAGATAATGAATTTTTAGCTGCTAGGTGCTGAGCACTCTCTGAAAATTATGGTCTTTTTAAAGAAAGATGCCAAAATCCTGCTACACAAAACCATTGCATGTTTTGGAAAATACTGGTTGCTCCTTTTGGAGAAGATTAGCAGCCACTTGGGATGAGTGAAAAAGACTACTTCTCCTTTCATCTGTGTGCAGAAGTGCCTTGGTCCAGACTCCCATTGCAGATAATTCATGGGATTACATGTAAGGTTAGTTGTTCTCCATTATGTATTTGATCTTATACATAATAGGGGGCCATTTGACGCTAGGCAATAATATAAGCACAAGTAGTGGCTGAATGGAATGAAAGGAAGGCAAGAGTCCTAACACAACCATTTGTCTCGGCAGTATAGCACTGTCCAGTGGGACTCTTTTGCAGAAAGCCGCTCAGGCAAGGTCAGACTTTGATAAAGAACAGATACTCTGTGACAACTTGAGCTGCACAACATAAAATAGAAGTAATCACCCATGATTCAAGATAAAAACCAGCTTCCCTGAGCTCCTAATGCTTTCTTCCTCTGCTCTTTGTACAGCAAGGATAGCATCAAGACACCTGTCATTAGAGAGTGCTTGGACTATTCTCTGACTTAGCTACACAATATCTTCTCTTTGAAGGGAGATTTCATCTGTGGTGCTGTGGATACCATGACGGTCTGTGAGTGTTATATATCCTCAGAGGTAAATGGAATCAATTTAATATCGGGATGGCAGGTGCATTTTGTGGGGGGATCCCTGCTTGACTACTCCAAACCATGGCTCACTAGTCTAACCTGATATGAAGAGGTATTGCTTGAAATCCTTCCATGATTTTGTTCCTGGC
Source organism: Phainopepla nitens (assembly GCA_013400175.1). Taxonomy (NCBI): domain Eukaryota; kingdom Metazoa; phylum Chordata; class Aves; order Passeriformes; family Bombycillidae; genus Phainopepla; species Phainopepla nitens. Next base: position 1,174,288 of record VXBQ01008792.1, on the reverse strand, counting down.
TTACAAGGGTGGTACCTGTGCAGGTGTTTGCACTGTGCTGGGCTTATGGGAGCCAGGGCTGCTTGGTATCACTTCAGATAGTGAACAAAGTGAGCGAACTCAGCCTTGTTCCTGCTGTACCTCATGACATATCAGGACACCAGACTTCTCCTAGAGACATTAGAAATCTTAAAGCTCCTGGGGTTGACTGGGAAACAAAGGCTTCTCTAAGTACTTGAGAAAGAGCTGAGTTCAAAGTCAAGATTTTGGGATGCTCCAGGTGACTGGTCTTTCCAAAGTGCACTTCATTGCCCCTCATCACACAAATCTTCAGGGATCAGCCTGTATCCAAGTCTGGTGTCTAAGGAAAGAGTTAAAGAAAAAGTTGTTTTTCAAGGTATTCATGAGGTTTGCAATCATGGGATTTGCATGTGCATTTTATGCTCTCCCCTGTCTCTTTAACTTGGTTACAACAGAACTGTAGGTGAGAATCCTACATGGATTTGAAGCAGGCAGTTGAGCCAGAAATCTGCATTCAAACACAGTCTGTGCATCAGAGTGGGGGCTTCTTCTGGCCTCAGAGCACCTGCTGTGTCTTCATCCCTGCTGAGTGTAAACAAGCAAACAAAATGCACCCAGAAAAAAAAGGTCCACCAAGAGAAACTTAGCTGCTGTCATTAGCAGAAATTTGCAAGAAACAACAGAAAATGACAGTGCACAAATCCCAAAAGGTGTTGTTTCAGACAGCGCTGCAGATGTGAACACAGAGAGCAGATGCTGAGAGACCAGCTGTGAAGGACCAAGTCAAACAAAATCAGTTATATTGGGCTGATTCAGAGCAACCAAGGAGACCTGAAAATGTTGAACCATGAAACCTATAGCTCCTTCCAGCAGCCAGCAGCCAACACCTACATCTGTAAGAGGCTGAATCCCCCAAAACTCAAATTGATACTCTCAATCAGATCCACTCACAGCTCCCTACAGGAAGCTCCTCACGAGCTAGGGGTGACAGGACATCTGCCAAGAGCCATGTGCTCAAAGTAAACCCATTCATGGTGGCATCAATTTCAGAGTAGTATTTCAGCCCAGTGTATTGGGGTGGATTTGGAGTTTATTTTAGAGTCATTAAATACTTTGCTCACCCTTTTTCTTCACAAGATGGTAATCCTGATATTGTTCACTTACAGAGTAAAGTGTTGCTTTGCACTCACCTCCTCCAGATCTCTCTCCTTCTATTCTCCAAGATGTTCCACACACACCCTACAGCTATGGTCAATATCACAGTTTGTTTTGATATCACCTGTTTGCATCTCTACAGGGTTGGCATTTAGTGAAATACTTGCCTCATACATCGTATGCCTGCTTCAAATCTTTTCTTCTGGCACTCTGCTTTCATTCAGTGAGCCCCCTTGAACTTGTCTCTTTTCCCACAGTCTTGTGACACAGGTGCAGTGAGCTTCAGAGCCCTCTTGAGGAGGAGGCAGATCCTGGACTCAGGTGACAGCTTTTTCTCCTTTTTGTGTCTCATGTGAAAATTATCAGAGGTAAATTGTCTCTGTCATTTCTTCCAGGATGCCTTCAAAAGGTCACTGGAGACCTCTACCTACTTTCAGGTGTGGAAATTCAATTTTGGAAAACACAGGTTGCCTGATACAATGCACTGAGGTGCCTTTGGAGAGTGGCAAGCTGCAAGTGGAGTCAGCACAATGCTTCTATGTGAAGAGAAAACACATTTCTGAAAGGAGACAACAAGCACCTTTCAAACCTGAATACCTCATACAGAACTCAGTGCCTCTGCTGTTGTTGTAGGTAACCTTTTACTCTTCTAAGTGGGTCTTGAGCCCAGAAACAGAGCAGCATTATGTCATATATTTAAAGCAAGACATACATCTGAGGCTGCAAAGCCAAATCACCATTGTGTTGTGGCCCTTTGACACACAAATTCACATAATTATATATGTGTGCATTACATGCCTCTGAACTCACACATACACATTAATGTATATGAACTGCCTTTGAATGTATTTCAGTTACATGGCAGTGAAGTAGGTTGGGTTTTTTCATTGAAAGCAGCATGTGTGAGTTTTTCAAAGCAGAAAAACAGAAGAAGCAAACCCTGCAACCTCAAGTGGCTCAAAAGTGGTTTCTAATTACAGTCACTGTTACAGATCACTGTTACAGATCACCACTGCTGAGACATGCAGACGAGAAAAGATGAAAGATGAGGGTAGAATTGCCAGAAGCTTTCAAAGCAACCTGTGGGCTGGTAATGCAGAGTGTGGAAAGCTTTAGTACTGAAAGCTTCAGAGCATGAGAGACAAACAAAAGTAGGGAAGGGAGAAGAATGCACTGACTTGTCACAGCATCACTGGAAAGACCCGAAAATGAAAACTTTTCACCTATGTTTACTCATTAACTAACAAAGAAGAAAAAAACCTGAAATGCAAGCTGCTAGCAGACCTATGAATGGAATTTCTGTGAAGCAAGGAAAGTAAATAATCACAATCAGAAAATTGTATCTAGTGTTTGTTTAACAGTTTGCTGAAGCATACACACTATGAACCAGAACCGACTTAATCTCATCTATGCCAAAATAGAACTCAGTTTCTGTGCACACAGAGAGCTGTAGGATCAGAACCCAGATCACTGAGCCTTTTTTACCATTCATTTATACTGGTTTTACACTGTATTTAGTTTGCAGAGTTATTGCAGCCCAGTGGAATGGAGAATAAGTCTTAGTATATTCAATATTTACAGAAGAAAAGCCAAGCAAATTTTGATGATAGTAACTGTGATACAGACCAGTAATATAATTCTGGAGACAGACTGCAACTACTAAGAGTTGTCCCTTTCTATTGTTTATTAACCTTTGACTAGCATTTATTTTCTAAAGAAAAGCTTTAAAGGCTTTTCTTTGAAGTCAACTTATTACAAAAGTGTGATAGATTTCAATTTATAACATCTCGACAGGTTTGAATAAAGATGGTTATGCCCTGCATGGAGGCAGGCATCCCAAGGAACACTTGCTTTAGGCAGAATCCTACCCTGGGCAAAACCTCCTTTTTTAACCTCAGGGCTAAAAAGGGAAAAACAGGAGAAAAGGGTATGCAGGGGATATCAGGGGGCAAAATATAGCAGAGAAAGAGGACAGTGATCAGTGGTCCCAGCAAGAGCCTGTATATTGATATCTCTGTGATGGAAAAAAATTATAGGGCCTTGGAAGTGGAGCTTTAGTGTTTTTTTGTACCATCCTTTAATGGGTAGTATTAATTTTCCTTATTATCAGCCATTTAAAAATTAATCTGGGGTCATCATCTAGGCTTGCATAGACAGTGAAGAGAGGGAAAAACCTAGTACAGGATCAGTGAATTTATTTCTTGAAGTATTTTTTCTGTCTCAACCAGGTTATTTAGGGAGTTGTCAAACTTTTAAATGGCTGCTGTTAAGCAAGATGATTCCTGCTCTCAGTGGGTGTGACTTTTTGCTGGAGGTGTGGGTAGATTCCTCCAAAGGAATTTGAATTTTGAGGCATTCGGCAGGGGACAGCATGGATAAAACACAGAAACAATCTCAAGAAGAGATGTGGGATTAGATTGGCCTTGGTATGGTGGAAGTCAGAGGTTTAAACTGAGAGCAGATCTTTAAAACAAGCACTATATATGGTTGTATGCAATTAGTTGCCCTGAAATAATGAGATGAAAACATTGCACTGAAAGTTGAGTCTCTGCCTTTTCTGGAGCAACACAGCTGAGCCAAAAGTGGTAGCTAGAAGTTGTGGCTGTTTTTTCCATACCAGCTCATTACAGAGTCACAGTGTGTTCAGGGTAGGACAGGGACTGGTGACTCTGTACAAAGACTTTAATTTAGCTCAAGCCTCTCTATCAATGCATCCATCAGATGGAGACCCAGCTCTGAAAGAACATGATAAAAAACAGATGCAAAGGGAAAACCTTTGTGCCACTGGAAGCATCGTCACTGACTTCTGCAGCATTTTACCCTAGTGTAAAAGGATGATCAGACACTGCATTTGCTGAACTGTAAAATTAATGGCTAAAAACATAACACAGAAACTCTGAGAAACTCTGAGAAGAAATGATAACAGGCTGGAAAATTAAGGACCTAAATGAAACCAAGAGATGAGGTTGATACTATTAAAATATATTATTTAATCAGAAAATCAGATTATTAAATCTCTTCCACCCAAGACAAAAGGGTTATCTTTCACCGAAAATCCTATATTGTGATTTTTCCTGCTCTTTCTCATTTATTTTGGTCTTACCTTTCTAATAGATGCATTTTCTTCCATAGCTACTTGCCCTTGTGTGTCCTTATTTAAATCATCAACATTTTTCATCATTTTCTTCCCAGTTTCTTGTAAGTCTGCTGCAATAGGTATAGTCATTCCCACATCTCCTTAGCTCCCTTTCCCAGGCAGATATTGACTCATGGCTGTGCAAGCCACCCCAGTACTGATGTCTCTCAAAAATAAGGTCTGTGTATAGACTTCTATCCAGAAGAGCTAAATCAGGTCTGGAGTTTGCTTTTATTGTTTTCTAAATTATTATGTGTCATGTGATTTTTTTTTTTCCCATATGCACTCTCTTGATATTTCTATTTATGGTTTATTTGGTACCATATTTTCCTTTTCTTTTTTTTCCTGTTTCCTCTCTGGTAGGCATGTTGGACAGATGAAGGCACTTCTTGTCTTACCAGGACATCCTTGAACAATGTGGGGGACCTATCATTTATGAATGGGGGAAAAAAGCAAAAAGAAACTCAGTGACTTGATCACAGTAAGAAAGCCACAGAAGAAGGAGGGGATTGAATCTGAGTGTTCTGAACTTATGCCTAAGGTACAGATTTATTCTTCCAGATATATAAATGAATATATCTGTAGGTGTCACCAATAAACTAACATGTTTACCATGTTTTAACTATACTATCTATCAGAAAGTCCTAATGATTTCACCAAGAATTGATCTGCAGTGGCATCTTTTACATTTTTTGTGAGTTTTTGTTGCTGCTGGGTTTGGTCTTTTTTTTTCTTCTTCTCTGTTTGTGCAGGGGGGAAGGCACTGAATTTGAAAAAATGCAGAAAGGCATACAAGTGTTGCTTTCCATCACATCCAGTCCAAAACTACTTCTATTTTCAGGAGGAAAAGAGGTTTATTTCAGGGAGGAGCAGACCTGGAGGGTGCTGGCTGGGGAAGATGACTCTTTGACATCTGCAGGCTGCCTTCTCAAATGCAGATGACGAAACTTGTGTCTCACTGAAAGGAAAAGCATACTCCAGTACCAGCTTCTACCAGCTTGCTTTCCACTACCGTTTTTAAAATTAATGTGTTATTGTGCTCTTTTCTACTTCATGTTGCTTGTCAATGGCTTTCAGTGTTACCTAGAAATAGCACGCAATGCTACGTTCTAATAAAAATAAACTAAATAGCTTGCTGCTGCTAGCTAAACACCATCTACTTAACTCCTTGGTATCCAGATTTTTGCAGAAAGCAGGCTCTATTAACAGCCATCATGATATTGGAATTCTTGTGCACAGTTCCTATAAAGCATATTTGATATTTCAGGTCTCAAGAAGCAATTCTTCCTTTGTGAGATGGTCTTTACAATATGTTGGTGAGGACTTCATGCAGACCAGGTGCAGTTACATCTGTCTGCCTCTCTAGGTGTGCTGGTGCAGTGATAATTTAGTTGGCTCCATGGAATGAAATCTTTGCTGAGTCTTTCGCTGACACCAGTCAAATAAGGGTGCATCACTCCAGCTAGCACCAGAATGGTCTCTATACAGTGCCTTATGTCTCCCCTGGATGTAGGTTGCCAGGTTCTTCAGTTTTCTTGACATTCTCTCCACCTCTAATACTTCTCTAAGGACAGCTTGTAACACATGGCCTTGAAATAGATACCTCCCTGAAAACCTGTCAGCCCCTAGACAGCTCCCAGTTGAAGTGTCAGTTCTTCTTGTCATGACAATTTCACTGCTCTAAGCACCTGCCATATAACTCCTTTTTGAATGGATCAGTGTTCTTTTCATATAGGAAGCACCAGTGTTCCTGACACACTGGTGTTTGCTCCATTCTTGTCCCTCTGCAGCTGTGTTGAAGAACCTAAAATAACACAGTTAAATTCTTTCAACTTGGGTTCCTTGAATCTCATGCATTAGTTCTTTGCTATTTGTGCTGATTTCTAGGCTCATTTCAGTTTCATTCTCAAATGACACATATTTGTTCCAATATCAGTAGCACTATATCACAACATGACCATTCTTTTTGGACTGAAGAATTATTTCACTTTCTGAGTGGCAAAACCTAAAAAGATTGAATAACTGTTTCCCAGAATTTATCTGTTTGCATACCAGTTGGGATGCATTCTCTGTCTCAGGTTTTTCTTCTTGGTTGTTTGTATGTGGAGGTCCTTAAAAGATTAACGGCAAAATTTTGGAAGGCTTTTTCTGTCCCATCACTGATTTCCTTTCAGCACAGCAGCCTGCATTCGCTAAAGGCTGAGCTTCTTCCCAACCTTCTGTTGATTAACTAGACACATACACAAAATTTCTGGTAAAAAATATTCCTTATTTTCTACTGACATGGCATAAGTAGAGTTGTAAAAGTTCAACCTCCAGTACCCTGAGACTCCTCACTGTTTATGATTCTGTTTTCTAACCTAAGTGAAATCTGCACTTATGCTTAGACTGATAAAGACTTTTTGCATGCTGCCTGTGAAGGAGTTAGATATGTTTGTCTGAGAAACTGTGATAGCTTATCCAAACCTTGCCTTTCTAGAAATCTCCAAGATTTTTGTTTCATGTTGAGTAATGGTGAGAGTGGTCATTTCCAAGGCAGAGGAGACAGAAGTGCCCACTGTGGGAAGACTCATAGCCCCTTCAAGGAGAAACTCCCTAATTCCTTTCTACATAAGGAACGCACAATGACAGTTCCCTGTGTGCCTGTTCCTTTGGAGCATGTCAGGAAGGCCAAGAGGTAGTTACAGGCTGAGAAAAGCAAAAAAGCTCTTTTCATCTGGCAGTCCTTACCAGAAGCAGGAATGTGTCCCATTCAGCTGAGGGATGTACTGCAGGGGAAGGGATGGTAGCACACATCAGAGGGATGGTGAGGGATGGTGTGCAGGTATAAGGGAGACCAGGATGGTAATGGGTTTTGTTAGACTGGCGTATTTATTTAGAAAGAAAGTAATAAGCCATCAGGTTTTAATCAACCACAAACCAACTGCCCAAACAAATGGCTTCATAAACCATTATGCCCTGGCACTTTTCCATCCAATATTTGCATGAGAAATTTGCCTTATAAATGTGGAGAACTAACATCTGTACAAAGAGAAGGAACAACCTAGGGAAAATCTCCTACTGGGATTCCTTTCAGTCAAGGGCCTTGGACTACTCAGGGTAGACACCAAGTGATTCTGCAATTTGCTGCCTCATTTAATTTTCTCAGCCTAGTATTACATAATCAATAGTATCCTGCAGTCCCATAGACAAAAAGTGCAGACAGTGTACCTTTCTGGGCTTGCGTTGTTTGTTTTTAACTGTGGATTTCATTATCTTGTAATTTCCTTCCTTACTTCTCTACTGGAGGTAATACTGGATTAATCTGTCTCCAGTTCTTATAAATTGGTAAGGAAAGCTTTAACAATAAGAAATTATAAGTTTTCTAATGTACATTGCTGCTATTCATGTGCCAGAATTTAGAAGCTTTTTTTTCCTTATGTACTTTATTCTTGTGTCCATTTTTCTTGCTTTTTTGTAGTTGGGGCTGAGGTGTGATATTCTACAGGATGGTGAATTTTGAGGTCCATCTGGAAAGCAGCAACTTATGCTGCTTTCTTGTCATTACTTTTACCATTCCTAATCCTGTTTTAATACATTTAGGATGTTTTAATACACATACAACACTTTTTACAAGATTATTCTTTGCTAAAATATGAATCAATAATTACACTTTATGGCCTTTGGCTTTAGAAAGAAAAATAACAATAATGTCAAGGTAAACCAAATGTTAAGTAGTGTGCTCATATTATAATGAGGAGCCCTGTCCAATACAGAGACTGTCTCCTCAGTAAAAGAGACAGGGTCCTGAAGAGGGTGACAAAGGATGTGAAGGGACAGGAGCATCTCTCTTACCAGGAAAGTCTGAGGGCTGGATGTATTCCACCTTGAGAAGACACAGGTGAGAGCGAACTTCATGAAACTTTATCAGTATCTGAAGGGAGGGTGCCAAGAGGATGGAGGCAGGCTCTGCTCTGTGGTACTGAGCAGTAGGATGAAGGACAACAGGCAGAAAATGATGCACAGAAAGTTCCATCTGAACACGAGGAAGAACTGCTTTACTGTGCAGGTGACTGAGCACAGCAACAGATTGCCCAGAGAGGTGGTGGAGTCTCCCTCCCTAGAGATACTCAAGAGCTGTCTGGATGCAATCCTGTGCCATGTGTTCCAGGATGACCCTGCTCGAGCAGAGAGGCTGGAGCAGATGATTCACTGTGATTCCTTCCAGCCTGAGTCATTCTGGGATTCTGTGATATGTTAACTGAACACAGCTAACCAAGCTGACACACAACTGGGACAGTAGAAATGAAACTGACATATTATCAAGGGAAAGAAAAGGAATTCACTGTAGTTCAAAATAAGCAAAACCAGATGAATGTTATGATTAAGGAATTAAAGATTGTAACTTCCCTGTGGAATGAGCATTACTGTTACAGAGAATCTAAAAACTGAGATCGAGATCATGTTCCCAATATAGAGTCATATAAAAAGGGTGTGGTTTTCAGACTTGGTTGGTGTTAGATTTGTGCTTTGAGAGTTAGTTATTTGAAAATATCGGTGTGAACTGCTCCTGGTGAAAGCAGTGAATAGCTGAATAAAACCGTAAAATGTCCTTCAAGGCTAGTCAGGAGCAATCTGGTTTCAGAAATTATGAGACAAAATCAGATCCAGTGTGACCTGCATTTCTGAAAAATAATCCACTTAATCTGGATGTCTAAGTAGGGATCTAGGTTCTACATATAGATGTCTTAATTAAGAACTTTTCATTGAGAGTGAAGTTCTGTTATCCTTATCTTAGTAATTTTTTTTTTTACTGAAGGCCTGAAGTTATATCAAATCTTTACATGACATGTAAGAAATCCATGTATCCCATCCAGCCAACACTGTGACTGGTGAAAGCTGTTACTCAGTTCTGAATAATACATTTTTTTTATCCTAGTCATTAGAGGAATCATTTTGAAATGAGAATGTAAAAAGTGACACTTGACTTTCAGAGACACAGCACAGAGGATGCCTGATGTAGTTCCAGAAGGTGTTTGAATGTTGCACATTTAAAATGTAGCTGGTGTGAATTTTATAGTACAGTTAATAGCAAGGTAAAATGTTGCTCAAGATCAAAACTAGATTATAACTCTGTTATGCTCCTTTCAATATAAAGTAATGAACTTAATTCCCCTCCTTTTCACTCTGGTTTAAAGAAGAGGAACCCAACAAAATTAATTCCAAAATGCTAGGCAAATTGATGTATTATTAGTCATATGGTCATGGAAATCAAAATGGTTAAGAGGCTATGGACAATATGTCCTTCACCAGGCAAGATGTGCTGGCATAATCTTTATGTTTTCGCCTGGAACAGGCTTCAGTTCTGCCACACCTGCCAAAAAAAGCCTTTATTTTATTCTCATCTCATTATAGACTATGCAAACAAGTTGGATTGCTAGTCTAGATTTATAAATGCAGTGAGGTATAACACAGTGAAGTCTAGCTTGTTTGACTTAGAGAGGAGATATGTAAATTGCCAGGCATCTTCAATAATTTAGTGTGATATGACAATATGATGAAAGCTGAATAAACTGCCAAAAGCTGTGGTCTTGCCTTACGCACTTATGATCTGGAATTGAGATTTTGCTGGAAATTATTTAGTGGACTTCCCTGTCTGATGGAAGAAGGTAATAACATGGTTATTATTAATACTCCATTAACAAGCACGTAATGTTAGTTCAAAAGGAAAAAAACAATTTCCCTGAGAGGAGCAAACAAGTGTAAAAGCTCCTGTCCTCCTTTGCAGTAGAATAAACATGACAAGGCACAAAAGATTGAGACATTAGCAGGATGATCACCATCAAGCTATTAATCGTTTTCCATTTTATTGCTGAGGGTTTTATACAATGCAACGCAATTCATTACATCTTTCCTGATACATCTAAAGCTGAATCCTAAAATGCTTTTTGGTGTTAAATAATACAACATAGTAGACACTATAAATTACAGGAAATGGTGGTGTGAAGGATGGTGGATGGTGAATAATTTACGAAGATTAGAACAGATCAAGGGGAGGAACCAGTGGTGGAGCAAAAAAATCGAAGTGGAAAAGAAGATTTCAAGGAGATCTGAAGAGTTAATGGAAGAGGCAGACCTAGGAAGATATTTCATGTGGCTTAAAAAAAAAATTATATGCCAGAAATATTCTTACGTTGAAAATGTTAATTTGTGACTGAGGTAAAAGGGGGTCTAATTAGTAGTGGAAAAGAGCCCAGAAAATTCTGAAAAAAAACCATCTTTGGAAAGAAACCTTAGCAGGAGTGGAGGGTTCACTTCTCCAGGTGTCTTCAGGGACGGCTAGAGAGGAAAATATCGTTCTTCTCCAGTCCTTGAAAAGGTCACATTTTCATCTGGTTCTAGAGAAGTTTCCAAGCAGCCCTGTCTGATCACCTCCCTCAGTCCTGGCTGGGGGTTTCACAGCCATGTTATATATCCTGAGGAACAGGGTTATACCATGGATAAGATTATTCTATGCTGAGCTCCAGAGCTGCTGCCATAATAAAGACAAACTTGTGCACTTCTGGTGAGTAATACTCAATTAGAGACAGGTGATGTGCTGGCCTCTGGAATGTGGAACAAGGAACTGCCATGACATGTTTACTACCACCACCAGAGGAGCAATTTGAGATGACATTGTAAAGTGTAATCAGTAATAAATTATTAATTAATGGCTTTTAAATGGTCTGAGTTCAGTATGTGGTGGTGAGGCTGTGAATGGAGCAATTATTAAAAAATTCATGTGTTCTTGGTCATAGAACTGATAAATACTGTGAAGTGCTCTTCGATTACTGAGGAGCTGGCAGTTCACTTGCACACCACATTTCTGTTTCTAGTTGCCAATAAATGATGACTATGCCCACGTTTGTCAGGCTCCCTGTAAGAACTCAGCTGCTGTTTAGCACTTGTGGGCACACTGGCAGGGTATATTTTCCTGAGTGTCTGGGGACTAATTTAAATGCCTGAGACATAGCCTCGGCTCCCCTCACCCCTCCCTCCCTTTTCTAGCCTTCCAGACCCAGCTTTTACAGTGTCAGTCAAGATAGCACCGTCTTCAACAGATAAGAGACACAAATTTGAGAGCTACTTCATTGCAAAAATGCAGGAAACGATGTAATCACTCACATGCATAAAGTACTTTGATATCTAAGAATGAAAAATATATTGTCATTAATTTCTGTTTTGGGGAGCTTTGCAGACCTGAAAAACCTGATTTGTTCGGTAGAGCATTAAATCCTGTTTTCCTATAAAGTAAAAGGGAGGACAGAGTATAGACGGCTGAATTTGCCTCAGCCTACCGCCCCCCCCCCCTGCCCCTTCCACTGGCACTGCTATTGTGGTTTTGCACCAACAGAGAGTTTTTTCACTGCAATGATGATAGAGGCATAGATTAGCTGCTGAGGCCATGATTTCCAGGCACAGATGGATAGTGAAACACCTTTAAATGCTAGTACTTAAAATTCACTGTGTATGGTAAGGAGAAGGTGAGATAATTTCTTAGTAAAGAAATTTCTTCTGCAAGAAAGTATTGCTCCTGCAAGCTGATGCCAGCTGGGTTCATCAGAGGATGTGAGTGCAGCCATTGCTTGAGTGCAGTTCAGGATCTGCACTCCCTCTGGCTCACTCTAGGCTGATTGTCAGAGCAGTCCTGCTGGAGGAGGACAACAGACAAAAACCTCCCCAGGCAGAGGAGGGAACTGAATTCCTCTTCCAGGACAATAAAAAAAAATGCTTGAGCCATCAGATGCTGAGGTGTTCTGGGACAGAGCCCTTGCCCCTCTGGTGCAAGCTATTTGCTTCTGCATGACTTGGTTAAACAGTCCCTGTCCCAGCATGGCTCCACAGGGCATGTACTCTTAGAGAAAGAAAGGCAGTTTCCAGTCACTGCTCAGAAAGGGGATTATGAAATAAAGCTAAAAGTCTGAGAGAATTCAGGTCAGTTCAGGCTGATGAACTGCAAAACCAGAGGTGTGCCTCAATATAGGCTGTAAACAAGTGTGGGCTCCTCAAGAGTGTGAAGAAAGCCTCAGAGCTGCTTGTACTCAGTTGCTCTTATGATACAATCCTGAGCCAGCCATGTGTGTTGGTACTCCCTGCAGGATAGCAGGCATTTTGTTAGGTCTTTGGAGCCTCTCTAGCACCGGGGAGCATGATCCCTCTGTGAGGGCTTACTCCTAAGTGTGAGCAGCGCTCCAAGTTTGGCACTGCTTCATCGATTTACCAATGTGTTCTCTTCTCCTTATTTTGACACCTGGGATGAGAAATCTTTTCACTAGAACCTTGCTTCATACCATATATTTCTGTTTGCTCTGAAGAGCCGGCATTTTCCAAGATTTCTGTGGAAAGAAAAAAACTTTTACCACAGTAAATCCCAGGGTAAAAGTAGGCACGGACACATAGAGAGCAGCAGCCACAAGCAAAGGGCTATGAGCAGTTGCTTGTGCATTGAGTGAGTGTCTGTGACCATATTCTGCTGGAAGGACTTGTGTCCAGCTCAGATGTAGCACCGTGCTCCAGCAGGGTCCCTGCTGTTGAGGACAAGTTAAAAAAATATTGTATATAATAAAGGAAACCATCCTTGTAGGATTCCAGCTTAGATATGGAAGCCATTTCTTACTCCTTCATGGTCTAATGCAGGGTATTTGCTCCTCAGGTGAATGCCACTGTACATACTGAAACATAGGGAGGTTTAGGAAGCCTCAAAGAAGACAACTGAACTTCTTTTCCCACCTGTGTATGTGTGCTGGGGGGTCTCAGAGCCTCTTCTCTGTGCTTCTATACCTGGAATATGTTTTTGGAGAAAAATGGAAATTACCCATTAAAGCTAGGTCTCCCTAACATGGCAAGTAATACATGGGTGGAACTTTGTCCTCCTGGAGTGCAGGTTCAGATAAAAACAGCTGGGTGTGTGCTGGAATCTCAGGCACCTCCTACATACAGGTGCAGAGTTGCTTACTGGGTGGCCTTTTAAGATGCGTTGCGGAGAAAATAAAGGCTGGGGTGAGAGAAAAGACTAATAACTTTATCCCAAACTACCCATTCCCAAGGTACATTAAAAAATTAGAAGACTACTAAAATCAATGAAATCATCATTTAGCTGCAGATCTGTCCCAAGGAGCCTAGGGCAGGCTGATCCCATTCAGCCATGGCTGTGGTGGGTCTCCATCCCTGCTACCCAAAAATCCCCAAGAAAAGCGTGGAGGGGATACAGAACTACCTCAAATAAGCTTTCAGAGACCTGTGAAGTGAAAGTCAGAGGAGTTATACGGTCTTCAGCTGGCAGGCAAAGAACGGATTTTGTCTCTGACAAGAAAAAGGTGAACTTTTAGGCTTTGTCTTGATGTCACCTTTTTTATTCTGGAGAATAATATTGAAGCAGTTAGTGGGCTCAGCCCAGGTCCTTGGGGTGTTGGTTATTTTTTGCAGCTCTTGGAACCACACCTGTGTGACAAAGACCTGGGTATGTTACTTGCACAGGTATTTGTAAGATATTTCAAGCATGTGTTCTGGAGCCTGGAGTTCTGCAGGTTTGGACCCTCTTCATCAATCTTCTATAATGGCATAAAAACTTGGTTCTCATATAAAAAGAAACAAAATGTCTTTTTTTTTTCTTTGTGCTACAATAATATTTGAAAATAAGATTAAAATCCATGAAAACGCTGAAGACAATATTAAAACCAGAGCAGTTCAAACCACTTCATCATGAACAGAATTTAAAAATGTTTGCAGACGATCTTTGATGTTGGCTTATTTTTAATTCAAAGTAGGCTGCAGCTGCAGGTTGCACATCACCTCCAGTGATGTGCTGGAGCAGGCTTAGAGAACTTGGAAATTTGGTATCAAGTTTTGATCTTGCTGCACTAAAGATGTATGTCCTTGAAAGTATGGCTTCTATCCTGGATTCTGGCCTTTTCCCATAGCAATACGAGCCTTTCTTTGCAAAGAGCCTTGAAATTCTCATATAAACAGTAATACGAAGAAAAGGAGTAGCAAAAGTGTTATCTATGTGTGTGCATTGCTTACAGGTGGTGAGAGAAATATTTGAACATATTAGGTGGTAGATGAAAGTCAGATCCAAGTTTTGAGAAAATAAATCTTCACAGAGTGCTCTTTTGCCCTGCCAAATCCTCCTCCTCTCCTAAGGATTTGGTCTGAAACAGAAAATTACCAGACAACTCCAAAGGAATATGCTGGTTCCCTGCTGGAAAGAGCAGGTGCCCAGGATATCAGCATTGCTGCTCTGTGCATATGCTGATTTCCCCAAAGGTATGGCCTGAGCTGCTCTCTCTTAGTCTTTTTCAGAGGGAGAATGACTCAATTATTTTCATGCCAGACACACGTGATCATGCACGCTTGAGCCCGCACACTGCAAAGCTCTCATTCCCCTCTGTTTTAGCCTCCAATCTCATTAGAATTCCTGCAGGAAACGTGCAGTTCCTCAAGACCCAAAAATGTGCAGAAATGCCATAATTCCTCCAGTCCTCAACATACAATTTATTCTCATCACCTTGTCTAGAACCTTCCATTTATTTTCAGCTTAGCTGCAGCTCTTTTTCTCTTCCCCTCTCATCTTCTGGGGTATTACCTTTTCTACTCCAAAATCTTCCCTGTAATTCCCACTGGACTCCCATTTATGGGAGCAGAGCACTTGTCTAGAGGTCAGACCTTAGCCACTAAGGTTTTGTTCTTAATCTACCTAAGTGCTGAAAGACTGGGAAACTTTCTTCAGAGGGCTAGAGCAGGAATTCCAGGAGCACAGGGCATGCACATTTCTTTGATGCTCTGCTGATACCGTGACCCCAAAAAGCACTGGTTGCTGTTGCTTTGACTGGGAAGTTGCATCTTCTTACTGATGATGTCCTTGACTTCCTTACCTCCCTAGTTCAACAAGTCTCCAGCAGGGGAAAATGCCTCTGGCCTGAGCACAAGTATCAGCTTGACTTGTTTTTGTTTCTAAGATCTCCTTCTCTTTTGCAAGCTTAATGCTGTTCCTCCTTCGTAGCTGGCTGCACTGTGAAAGCCCATTTGTGTTGTAAGATGTTATCACACAGAGAACTAATGGGATAGGTTAAAGAAGCACACAGAAGCAAGGGTATGAGAGCTCCTAGTCTCCTGAAACACTTGCCTTTATTGCTACTACTGAGAGGACTGCCACGTTCCCCTGCAGAGCCTGCCCAAGCCTGCTGACTGCCGTGCTGTGTGATACCCTGCTTTGGGAAGGCTGAAAACACTTTTTGTGTTTTCACACTGCCAGTGGCCATTGAGTATGCTGAATAACCTCAGGAAACACAAAGACTAGGAAGCTGGTGAAATATCTCTTCTGTCCATTTGCCTTCCTGGTTAGGGATGACATATGCAATAGGTCACACCTCTCCCTGCCGTGGGGAGAGGTGACTTCTCATGCCTATGATCAGCAGAGTTGCTAAGCTGCATGGATGAAGAGCAAACTCATACACTTCCTTGCCAAAGAAAGAGGAGCTGAAGAAGGATTCCCTGCTGGGATCTGGTCTGGGCTTCCAAGAGGTCTGGTAGCTCATGTAATCATTACCTTGGTACTCATTCTTGTAGATCAAATTAATTCAGGCAAATAGTTCTGAATTGGCTGCCCCAGAAAAAAAAGGTCTTTTGGCAATGTGCTCTTGTTCTTTATTGTTTATCCTACATGAACGAGCTGGTGAGGTCAGGCTCTCCCTCAGCTGGATGTTATCTCTTTCTCTCAGATAGCCAGTGAGAGACAGCCCTGCCTGGATGAAATTATTCTCCTAAAAATGAATATGGGGAAAAAGAGAAGTCTTAAGATACTCCCTTCCGTAAACAGATCAGAACACACTGAATTGTTTCCCTGAACTCTCAGGAAAAGTTGGAGGGATATGGCAGTAGGTGAATAAAGATCTTCTGAGGACTAATGTAGCACTCTCTTTTGCATCAGTAGTTCTGTCTCTTCTTTGTCTCTGTCTTTTGCAACATGCGAATGAAGTCAGAGGACAGCCCGGATCCGCTGACTTCCTCGTGTCATTGTGAAGAGCCCCACAGCTGCATTGATGGAGCTCTTTGTGGTGCCAGCTCTTATGCAGCACCATTGGAGCTCAATTCAGCAAGTGGAACATTCAGGACACTTTAAAGTATTTTTCATCTGGAAATACTGATTTATCAAAAACCAAACTCCATGTGGAACTCGCTATCCTTTTGAAAAATAGTCATGTTTCTTACATTTTAAAGATTTTATGTGGGGGTTTTTTTTGGTTTTTTTGGTTTTTTTTAATTGAAAAAGGATGATGTGGATGTAAGAAGATTTTTTGTTGTTGCTTTTCATCTCATTTCCCTATTTTTAAAGATAGAAATTCTCTTGACACCGAACGTGATATACATTCAATACACATCCTGTAAATTACCAGATGGATGTCATCTGGGAACGATGTCACCATTGGTTTTTTTATCAAAGTTAGATATCATTTAGAATTTCACAGGGTAGGTATTTAGGTACATCTTGCTGCTGAGAGGAATGCAGATATTAAAGATGAGACTCATTTCCCCTTTTCAACCGTGAAATTTTTTCAGTTATCCTCATCACCTACTTAGTATTTCCTTCCATAGCAGTTAAGCCAATCACAGATCTAGAACTTGAGAATTCAGCCGTCACTTCCCCATTCCTTCACAATTTTCCCTGAATCCTGACACTCCAGTCTGGAATTCCATCAGAAATAAAGCTTCATTTAATGTTATCTACAAGAGTAAATAATTAAATAAACAAACAAATTTATCAACTCCATAAATTCACACCTACTTTTCACACATGTGCTTGAGGTTTAAAAGAACATTTCTTTATAAACCATAGCTAGCAAAATGAATATTGTACGGCTGGAGCTTGCTCCACTTGACAGGGGAGAGATGCTTGTTTTCTTCTCTGTATTCCTTCCAGTATTTATGAATTATCAGGATATTTTTCATGGGGTGCACCTTGTTCTTACTTTCCCCCCTTTTTTTGTCTGTAGAGTTTGGTAGTATTAGTATTATTATTTTGCTGTTTCCTTTATCAGGTTTATGTAATGCAATTGAAAGTGAAACATTCAATAGGTAGGAAATGAGAGCCTGAGTATTTCCACCATATTTCTTTACAACATATTATATTAGCTGTTGTAGGTGATGGGCTCCAATAAGAGACTGGAAGGCTGGGTATAGCTCCCAGCTCTGCTGCTGGGTGGTTTCAACGATTTTTCCTGTCTTCGCTCACTCACCAGGAAATGCAAACTAAAACACCCCTCATCACTTTCGAGCACTTTACTACCTAGTGCTGAAAAAGCCTGTATAAGACTATGGTGTAATCAAGGAGAAAGCAAGGTGAGAGTGAAAGAGAGAAGTCACACTAGATAACAGAGGAGATGAAGCAGTTTAATCCCACTCTTCCTCAGGTTCAGTAGGTTTCAAAGGAAATATAAGATCTGACACCATGCAGACTGCTTGCATAAAAATAATATAAAAATCTTTTCCACTGCAGTACCCTTCTTTAGATTTTATACACCGATAATAATGGTTGAAAAAAATCACTTTTCACTGCTTACAATGGCAGTTTGCTTGGTTCTTGTACTTGACCTGGTTTAGATACTCATGTCAGAATACATATATTTTCAAGGTTTGCCTTGCCTTGATTTGTACTCATCTATTTCTTTCCTTCAAATCCAGTACCACTGAGGGAAAAAAAGGGTCTGTGAGTGCAGCTACTGAAGCTGCATAAATCTTCTGAGGCGTGGGCTGAGAAGAGACAGACACAAGGTACTGTGGTTTGGCACCAGTAAGAGAAGAGAGATAGATTTCTACTCAAATGGACTTCTGGTCCTTGACTTCTTTCAGGGAAGGTGTACATTTGAAACACCATTATTCCTTTCACTGGCTAAAAATCCAATAAATTTGGAATAATAATAATGATAATATATTTATTAAAATCTCTTGTGGAAAATATAGTAATCATCAAGCTTCTCTGAAGCTTGACCACACAGAGAGTGTTTTGACCTTTGAATCAATTAATAATGCTGCATGTAAAAGACTAGGAAAGGAAAAGAAAGGCTTTTGTGTGCTTCATAAGATATTTGCTCCTTCATTCATTCATTTCAATTGCATTTTCAGATGGCAGTTTTGAAGTGTAAAAAAGTTGCTTTTGACTCATAGCCTGGGATTTGCACAAAATTTGCTGAAGGAAATGCTTGTGCCCTTTCTTGCATCTGTTGTGCCCAAAGTGCTCCTCACAGGGAAGAGACAGCTGAGGGGGTGATCTGGGATGGAAGGGAAAAGGCCAGTGGGACCCTGCTTTGCACCGTGGTTCAGGCCCTTCTCGTGGGAATGGGACATTCACAGGCTGCTGTGCACTTGTAGTCTTGAGAGGACCATACAAAATACAACACCTCTGCCCCCTTCTTCCCCAGCCTGAACCAAGCTGAAGGGGCTTTGCAGTGTTTTCTGACAGGCCTCTCTCCATCTCCAGGGCTGGGAAGTGCTCATCCCCAGAGACTCTACTGTCTTTCATGTGTTGCACTTGTCAGGTCACATTGTTTTCTGGCAGGGAAACTCTAGCAGCAATGAGAGGAGAGGTCATCAAGAACCTGCAGCATGGCCAGAAAAAACTAGCTGGGCAGCCAAGAAAAGTGAGATTCCCTGATATTGTTTTTTTGTGATGTTATCACTCCTAGCTCAGATTCCTCGGAATTGTAGTTTTCGGAATCGAGACAAAATGGTCAGTTCCCCTGTGCCTGCTTCAACATGCTTTTCCCCTTTTCTCTGCATCAGTTACCAAGACAGCACCCTTCACAATCAGTCACTGCAGGGATCAGAGGGGCTTTAACTCATCAGAGAACCACACAAGCAAGCTGGTGAGTTCTGCTGACAGCTGCCTGCATTACCTCATTGCCACGTCCCTCATCTGTTCCCTTCTCAGACCCATCTGGTGCTTGTCTACCTGTAGAAAATTTGGTGGGTTTTAGAGATCTCTTGGCTGCTTGGCTTACACAGGACCTGCTTTCCCTCACCTCTGATATAACCACCAGACTTCTCTCTAGAGGTTTGGACCAATTTCTGTATTTTGCTTTATTCCTCACTCCAGTCCTCATACATAAGCCTCCTGATAGAGGCATGTTCTTTTATAAATGCATCTATTTGGAGGACAAAGATACTGCCCTCCTTTAACCTCTCTGTTGCTAAATTTTCTGCTTATTGGTAAATGTACTTCTGAGAGAACCACTGCATATGCTGAGTACCCGAGCCATTAGCTGACATTAGCAGTTGATGAAATGTTTTTTCTCATGGTTTGAGATGTCCCTGGAAACTTATATTCTTATCTTTTGTATCTGTGTGAGGAAAGTCCAAAGGCAGGTTCACTTACATGGGAAAGCTTATGATAGAAAGACAAAGAAGTTTTCATTGATTCCTTTTGGTTTCATTTGACACCTTCTTTCCTTTCTGTTTGCAGCAGAAAAGGCCACACAAGCTGGTTGGGAAAGTCACTGCCCTTCACTTCTATTAAGACATTAAACCAATAATTAGATTGTCTACTGAACATACAGAGAGACAAATAAATGATTTATGAAGCGCTTGGCATAGTAACTTACATTGCCTGGAATGAAGCAGTCTTTCCAAATAGTGACTGAGGAATTGTCTCCTTCTCTTCTTCCTGCCTCCAAACACAAATCTCAAAAGCTTTAAAGTCCAGAGGCTTTATCAGTCTCTGCTGGCAGGCAGAGTAAGAGTAGAGGTCTGACCTAGTCTGTACCAGGTGAGGGAGCATGGCACAGAGAGCCAGCTCTGGCCATGGCTGCCTGGCAGTGCACTCCCATGTTGGATGAGGGCTGCAGAACCCACACCTCAGCCAAAACACTGTACAGCTACTGTGTTTGGGCACAAACTGCACCATGTCCTAGAGCTGAGTGCTGCCTGCTGCCAGCTAGGGGTTCTCATGACTTGTTTTTTGGCTCCTATGTCACCCAAATATCCATAAACATAGCTTTCCCCATTCATCAAGGTGTGACTCAGTTTCCATTCATGACCCACTTCTTCCACCTGGACCCTATAAAGAAACGGGCATAAAAACCTCCTAGCCTGATATAAATTACAGTGTCTCATGTTTTATGACATACTACATGAGAGGATTCATATCACCCAGACCATTTCATCTTGGGGCCAAAAGCATTCAAAGTATTTTTTCCTTAGCTTCTGGAATACGTCCAAATCCCACAGCTGTTTCCACATTGTTGAAGCTCAATGCCTACAAACAGCATTCATGGTTTTATTTTACCTGACAATAGATGGTGCTCTTTCTATAATTATCTGTCTCCACAGTCCCTGCATATACCTGTTTTTTTTTAATCTAGAACAAACTAAAGCGATTATCCTTGGGTTTGGGCATTACAAGATCCCAAGCAGCAAAGGTAATAAATAACCACCTGCAAACAAATCTGTAGCACAGATAAACTCTGTTATGGCTGATCTGCCACAAGGACTCAGAACAGAGCCTTAAATGCTCAGGTGATGAGGGGTATTTAAGTAGAAAGATAAATAGATGGAACAAATTACAAAAATAATAGGCAATGATCCAAATCTCTTCCCTAGCTTGCACAAAACAAAACTCCCGTTAACTCAGAAAAGATTTGTCATGATATTTTCTTCATTCTGTATTTAAATAAAAAGGAAGAAGATACTAAACATCATGAAACAAAATACATTTTGTATTCATTTTAACTGAAATTTCATTTCTGTCTTTTCCAGGACTTACAGAAGTCACAGTTGTAAGTAAAATTCAAGGCAACAATATTTCCCAGTCAAGTGATCAGTATTTAGAATAGTTTAGTGACTGCAAAGCTGTAATTTTTTGGACATGATTTCCTCCCATTCTTGATGTTATTTGTGCCCAAATGAAAGTCTTCAGCCTGACATCTACCTTCAAATCTTTTCCATGCACACGGATTGCATAATGCGTCTAATTTTTATTCTAAATTGATTTTAAATTAAATGTCAGCTTGGAGGTCCTGTTCCTCAGGCTCTTTGGAAACTGAAAAAGACTCTTTAGAGACTGACTGGGCAGCACCTCAGCCCTTTTTCCCAGTGCATTTGGACCCTCCAAATACAGTCCTCAAAACCATCCTCGGGTGCTTGCAGCACTGGAGCTCTCCAGCTGATATGGCTCTCCTCTGCAAGGCAGAGCAGAAATGCATGGTTTGTGTCTTCCTGAGGGATAATTACAGCTGCCCTACACCACACAGTAAGGTAAATACCAGCACTAACCCACTGCTCTCTCATCCTTTGCCTCATGCTTTGAGCCCTCCTGCTCAAAGCATGTGGGACTGTGTCTGGGGATGCCTTGGTGGTGTCTCATCCAACAGCAATCTCAAGTCACAAGAGCTACACAGGAACTCCTACCACTGATGGCCACTCATGCATCTCCAGTGCTTTAATTAGGAGGAGAACCTTGCTGAAGTGGTACTTCTGCTGAGTGAGGAAAGGGGGACTTTTCAGAGGGAAGTCATGCGATGTAAGCCAGGAGCTTTGAGTCCTTTCATCTTCTTTCTGCTCTTCATCTTTTTGCTGGCAGGTTCTTCTAGTCTGTCAGACTTATGGCCTTTGCTGGTGTTTCTCTCTCCTACTGTGTTTCCTCTCACTCAGATAAATACACTGTCTCCTCTTGCTTCTTTCCCCCACTCACTTCATCAATATGTAAAAATACAAGAGGAAAATACTTTGTTAAAAAGATACATTTGTGAAAATACTGATCTGTAGAATTATATTTTTAGTCAGTAATATAAATATGAATGCCTTCTAAGAAAAAAATGTTAGGTTAATAATATTTAGATAAGCACATTATCTGTAAAGCTAAGGGAAAAAGCTCCTGTTTCTGTCATAGAAAGTATTAATATTTCTGACTGTTGGTGTTAGAACTTGACGAGAAACAAACCAAAATGCTGAAGTGAATTCTAGGCCAATTTACACTTCAGGCTGGAGAAAACAAAAAGATCTTAGAGCTTTGAAGCTTTTTATCCTTATATTAATAGTGAATAAATAAATAAACAAATTGAAATTACAATCAGAATGACACAATCATTCTGTCTTTATCAAAAGTTTAAGTTTTGATGAAGAGGGATTTTTGAGTGTTGGAGAAACATTCCGCTGACAAATGCTCGGTTAACTTTTAGTATCCATCAGCACTGAGTGTACTGAAAGGAAGAAAATATTATGCTGGTGACTTAGAAATGGTATTCCTTCTAACTCTTGTAACAGTATTTTCATTGTCTTTAACACTCTTCATTTTTGGAAGATAGACACCTTCATGTATGATCTAGACTGCAAAGACCAAATCCTATTTTCATTTATGTTTGCGTAAACCATTAATGCCTCTGCTAAGTCAGTGGAATTATTAAATTTATGCCACTATAATTAAGAACAGATGCTGCCCTGTGATCCCTAATGCTCTGTATACCCTAATGTGTCATAATGGGTAACCACTGAGGAGTATTTCTGAAGAAGGCACACAAAAACATTTCAGTGGAGGACACAGAGGTACTCAAATAAAGCAACCGTGAAATCAAATGACCTTTCAATCTGTTTATGAGAGACTTTGTCATCTCCACTTTGGGACAGCTGGAACAACAAGTGAAAGATCTTAATCTATATCCCAGAGAGTCTTCACTTCAGTGAAATCCAAAAATACACACAGGCTCCTCAGCTGTCGTGGTCCTGTTTGTTTTCCCTCTACAGATTTGAGCACTTGAGGAGCTTATGTCTTTTGCGTGCTCAGGGTGGGCTTTCCTCAGCCCTTCCCCAGAGAAGGATTCATCTGCAATATAGTACAAGCAGTCTTTAAGCAAAGATATAAAATGGATAAGGATTAGCATGATAAAAAAAGTAGTTTCTTTTTTTCCTGTCATTCTGCAAATAAAGCTTATCACTAGTTTACATGCTTGGCTGCTTGCCTTATAACAATAAAATCCCACCAGCATTCATGGAGTGGAAATTTTGAGCCTTTGGAGCCTCTGAGCAGACAGGTCCCATGCAGAAAATCCAATGAGAGGTTAGATGACACAGAGACCTCAGTGTCTCATTAATTCCTCACCTTGGGCCAGGCAGGGGAAAGCCTGAACTCTGTTTGGGCTCAGGTGAACTCAGAAACTTAATTAAGGCAAGACCTAAGTGCATATCAGCTGGTACCTGGTCATGATGTTCCTCTGTGTGTTCTTAAGGTGTGGGACATGTGACATGATGTGTGCTAGTTTGGCTGACACTGGTAGAGAAAAGCATTGGCAGAGAAGCCCACTGGACATCCCCAGGCATCCTGCTCCCTCCCAGAAAGGGGGGTGCTAAATATTGGTATATGCCTTAATGTGGCACCTGGTGTAATACCACCGAAGCCAAGGGAGCCAGACTTCTGGAGAGCATAAGCTGGCACAGATCCACTGAAACAACTAGAGCCACCATAAATTCTGGTATCAGCCTATAATTTTTCAACAGTCAGCTTTCTCTGAGTTTGACTCAAATAACTGCTCCAGAGAAGAAATTACCATTTCCCAGTCCTTACAGCTATCCAATCTTCTGTTATGGATTTCAGCTGCTTCTTGCAGTGTGCAGTTCAGCCCTGTATATATCTCACAGCAATCATGTGAATCAGAAATTCTGCTTTATCCAAGAAAGGGCCCTAAAGCAGAGGATAGAGAAGAGGATCACATGCTGAAAGGATGCAATTAAAGCTTTAATGACAAACACACTAAGTTGAAGAGGGATGGGAGAAAGCAAGCAAGCAAGCTGCTCATAGGATTTTTAGTTCAGAAGATTTTTAAAAATTATCTACTGTCAGTGTTTTCCTGTCTGTGTGAGGTGTCTTACTGTTGGCATGACTGCCATGCTATACCAGGTATTTAGCACACTATGCAAGTGGCATACGATGGAAAATGCTCTATAACAAAAAGTGTCACACTAGTGTAAGAACACTAAATGCCTTCTCACGCTTCAGCATCAAATCCTGTTGTTTCTGTTGCTGTCAACACTGCAGAAAGAGATATGCTAAAGCGAGTATGAAAACTTACAAGCGCTACATTTATAGCTTTGTTTGGTTCAGTCTTAGAAGGGTCAGGCATTTTCACTGGCTTGAAAAAATATTTCATCAGCTGAAGGGGCTTCCTAGTACAATTTTTAACTGAGTCTCAGTCTAGATGTTCCTGTGCTCAGATTCATTAAGCCTAGATTCTTAACAATATCAACAGATTCAGGTAATGTAATGCTTGTCCATAAATAGTTTTGTGCTTGCTTTGCATAGGAAACAGTTAAAAGGAATGGTTTTTGAAAAGTATTCCATTTAATAATTGATTTTTTTTTAACATCAAAAAACACTGGCTAGGATGGTGAGTCACCACTAACAGCAACAGTGGCTTGCATTTCAAAGAGCTGCCATGGAAAAAAAACCCAAAGAGTTAACCTAGTAATAAAAGTTTCACAGCTCATGCAGCTTTAATTATTCACCGGGACCCAAAATTGTAACCATAAATTATAATGCTATGAATGATTGAGGGTTTGTAACAGGCACAAAGCAAAAAGAAACACTTTGCAAAGCCCAACCATTGTTGAACTAATTAAATGTCTTTGAAAAAGTCCTAATATCCGACTCTGAATTCCCTTATCTCTGCAGGTGTCGTTGCAAGTTAACATTAGCTGCCAAAACCAGTCATGCTTGAGCTGATGTTCATCTCTGTTACTTGTTGCTTAAAGCAAGCCCAAGGAAGCTCTTTTGGGCAGAAGATGTTTTCCCTGGACAGGAAAAGGAGAGAGAACTCAGGTCAACACAACACCCAAGTGACCCTCAGTGGCACAAAGATCTTCCTCAAGCTGCTATGAAACTTCATGAAGACATCTGCTTATTCTGCCTACTAAAGTAGAAAAGGGAAAGAGTGAATCATCTTTCATCTCAAGGAAAGAGTGAATTTGCTCAATAGGACTCTCAAGGGAGGCTGATGAGACCTATTCTTCTGCCACTCTGGGTTTTATGCTTCAAACAGGGGTGGAAGTTGGTCTAGGAGAAGAAGGGAAAACTTCCCACTGTTAAACTGGGAATAACACTCACATGGCTGCCTGAGAACAGAATTCCTACCTTCAGATCACCCAGGGGAAAAAAAACCCTTAAACTTAAGAATGTAGGAGCTGCCAGGAAACAGAAATTGGGCTCTATGTTAGGAGGAAAAAGAATCCAAACAAATAATGAACAAGGCATAGGTTACATATAATAGTTTCCAGTGTTTAAGACCCAGAAATATTAGGAATATTATAGGAAAAAAAGAGCATAGGGAGCATTCTGCTTAGGACTCTTAGCTCTGAGATTGTCCCTGAAAACTGAAAATAATATGGAAAATAGACCTTAAAGACACCGAGGTGAAATTTACTCCTATTGGGTATGTTTTTAGCATTTTTAGCATTGAATAATGCCTATTCTTTTGATGCTTGCTGTATTGTATTGCTGTATTTTAAAACTTTGCTGCTTGCACTCATGATTTTGAATGATCTCCCATTTTATTTGAAATAAAGAAGATCTGTTGCTAGCTTCTGTGTCTGTGGCAGATGACTGTGACTTCAAAATCCATATAAAGCCTTGGGAAAGTAATTTAAAGACCAAGGAGTTTGTTTTATCATAAGGTTTTGGGTCCTGACTGAGAACTTAGTTATAGCGATGCAGAGACAGAGTTTCCAATGGGAATT
This sequence comes from Phainopepla nitens, assembly GCA_013400175.1. NCBI lineage: Eukaryota > Metazoa > Chordata > Aves > Passeriformes > Bombycillidae > Phainopepla > Phainopepla nitens. The sequence goes on along the minus strand of VXBQ01008792.1, from coordinate 1,148,265 downwards.
GGTGCTTAGCAGAAGCCTTCAGCTGGGAGCTTAAGCTTTACCTGAGGTCATGAATGTTTAAATCTTAAGCATTTACCCCTTAATGGCATTTAAACCCTGAAGTCAGATGTCTGTGTTCACTGTACAGTCCCTGGGGAGGGGTAGGTCCTGTCAATCCCTGGAGATGAGGCACACTGGGAGAGCCTGCAGCAGTATCCTCCTCCCAAATGAGACCTGCCCTGCCGGTTGCCAGTCCAGCTGTGGTAGCTGAGAACTGCACTTGAGCTAATAAACACTGCTTCTTCAGCAGAGACAAACAGAAGTGCCCCAGAACACGAACTGGGTGCAGCTTGTTAGAAAGTGATGATAGCATGACCAAAGTTTCCTATGACCATGATTTGATCAGAGCCTTAGGTGGAGATGTTCATTTTACAAGTTCCACAAAGCAGAGCAAAAAGCTTTAAATTATAAAGGACATAATTTAAAAATGAAACACAAAACCCCAAATAACCCCACATAAAAATAAAGACTACAATCTGTTGCTCTGTAAACAGAGAAAAGTGTCAAAATCAAAATAAACAGAAATAGAAGGAAGGGGTTTATAAACTGACCCTGCCAAGCCCACTGCTTCCCTCCATCCTCCTTTAATTTCAGTCATTCTGTGATTTTACCAGCTGCAACAACCTGTGCATAGCCTTGTTTTGGTTCCTGTCAGCCTGATGCTGGGATCTGCCACGGAGATTTTGATGTCCAGACAGTTACAGTTTAAGCAAGAAACAGGCATCTAGGAAGAGATGAAAGAAAAACTAAAAATGTTAGGCAACCTGAAGTCTTCATACTATTGTGGCTTTTGCATCAACACACTGTCCCTTTGTAGAGACATGAGGTTCTCTGCTGTTTCAGAGGCTGGTGAATGTGCTTGTAGGTAGGTCTCTACCCTCACACCCAACTGAAGATAGCATACCAGATAAAATATTGTTGTCTTAAAAAGAACAATACCATAAATAAACAACCAAATAAAACCTGAGATGGGTTCTAAATCTGAACATGCAGCATTTTTTGGGTATCTAAGCACATTTATACTACGTTGAGAATGTTTTTCAAAAACTGCTTCAATTAAAATTTTAGTACCTAATAAACAGCCTGACTGACAGCTCTGTTCTTTTAGCAAAACAGATGGAGGGTGTTTTGAGTGTCAGCACTTGGACATTTGTGATTGTGACATCAGGAATAATGTGCCCTCTTGTTTGCAAGCCCAGTTTCCAGTGGGGTGGGTGTTCAGAAGCTGATCCTCAAGGTTTGGGGAGCTCTGACATGGACTACTGCTGAGAACTCTGTCTGTGTGTGCATATGGGAAACCTGAAATTATGTTTCTTGCATTTTTTAGGCATGTTATAAGCATGGTGATTTCAGATACAGTTAATCATTTGAGTAGAGAATAAAATAGCCCTGGTAGAGGGAAAATAGGCTTTTTAGGGAAGCAGAGGTTGTTTCCCATGGTGGATGTGTGGAAGGAGTGCAGACTGATGAGCAGTTGTCCCAGAGCATCATAGCAGGTGGCAGCGGTGCTGCTGAGGAGCTGAGGCAGAATGCAGAGTCTGGCACAGGATACTGGAGTTGTGCAGGTGAGGACCTAAACATGACCTAGACAGTGGTTTGAGATGAAGTCCTGGGCAGAAACAGTAGAGGTTATGGAGCATTAGCCTTGAGTGTGTGGAATAGATGTCCCAGGGCAGTTTGTGGTAGTTTCTGCACATGGTGTCTGGAGGGTAATCCATGAGGGCCGCACACAGCAGCTGGGGCAGGGCATGTATGCCAGAGTCATGGGCACTGGCTCAGGCTCTGGCAGAGAATAGGCACTGGTTTGAGGTTGTGTGGGGCAGCTGATTTGGGTGATCACCGTGGCTGGAGTGAACTGTGGTCCTGAGAGAGATGAAGGATTATGGGAGCTACTTAAGCGGGATGGCGTGAGCCATATCGAAGAGCTAGGAAATTTCCCTGTCAGGGAAATGAGGGTTGATCTGGAACTGCATGATAAAACCTTGTGTTTTCAGTTGTATCATTCTTTTAGTCAGGAAGAGGGGAAGCAGCGGAACCAAACTTCATTCCCATTCATCCACTGTCTGTTAAAGATTCTGCCATTCTTGCTCCATAAATTCCAGGATGGTCTCTAACTCCTTGCTGACAGCCAAAAAGTTATCTGCTGATTCAAGGCTTCTGCACTGAAACTTCCTTCCAGCAAAGCAAGGGAACAACATGACATCTCTCACTGAAATGGTCTGCCAGTTCTGAGCAGCCGATTGGAACAGAAACATCAAGACAGAGAGCTGCTTAGACCACAGCTGGATAGGAGAGGCTGAGAAAGTAATTCTCCCCCAAAGACTCTCTCCCCAAGTCTTGTTCTTGCACTGGCTTTGTTCCAGTATCTCCCTGTAATATTAATATAGACAATGAAAGGAGGCAGACTAAAAGGACTCCTTTAATATACTACTGCAAGAACTCCCAGGGTGCAGTACAGATAGTAGCAGTGTGGTGCATTACTTGCAGCTGCTGTTGGAGATTTTGACTTCTTTATACAATAAGAAGTTTGTGTCAGGTCTACTGAACTGGATGGTAATATGGTATGGACTAATGCTGGCATCTGCTGCTCCTTCCACTTCTCAGACCCTGTACTTAGAGGGGCAGGTTCTGGGAAGCTGTATATCAGGGCAGAAAAAGGGACAGAGAAGCAGGAAAACCAGAACAGCTTTAGGAGATGGGGCATTGGTCTCTGGATGTGCTGGTACCTAGATTATTGGGTGAAAGAAGCATTGGGATGGTAAGAATGCAGACAAGTCCTCCATTGCTGGTAAGAACATGAGAAAGCCAACTTCAATACTTAAATTAGTCCATCCCTTTCCCACTTCCTCTCTTTCACAGTAATCCTATTCCCTCCTTGCAGCCTTTCTGTCACAGCCTTTCCTCTCAGGTGAAACATGAAGATTTTCCTCTTAAAATTCTGTAGAGGTGTCAAGGCTTAGCTCCTGGCAGAATAAAAAGTGCCAGACAGTGGCAGGACAAACGTGTTAAATAAATCTTATTGTTTCTGGAACTGTAGAAGTTCTATAGACAGCTGTGTATAGAGAGAGCTAAATTGTATGGCCAGGAAAGGCATCAAAAAGGCTGTACCACAGCAGTGCATGCACGTCACTGCCTGATGCTGGCTGGAGACAGACAGGCCACCTATGTGCTTCAGTCCTGCTGTTCTCATTTTCCTAAGCTCATGAGACTGAGGGCTGAGCTTTGAGGGATTCTTCTGACCTTGCTGCTTCTCTTTCACTCCACTCCAGGACTTCAGGGAACCATAAAGATGAGTATAATGCAGTTCTTAGGCAGCAATCGCTGCCATGATCCTGCGTGCTAATGCCCTCTTCACTGCCCCCCGGACACCCTACAGTGCTTGTTACCAGCTCTTTCTCTTCTGTAGAGTGTGAAAGGATAGCACTTACCTGGCACTCTAACAGATGACTTTTTATCTCCTCTCAGCAGAGCAAACCTGGGCTTGGGTTTTCCCGAGCTTTGTGTTGCAGCAGGCAAAGAGGCACAGAACCAGGCTAAAAAGTCCTCATCACCCTGTTGGGTAAAAACTGGATAAATAAAATAATAATTTGATTCCCATTTTTCTCAGCTTCTGCAGAGCTTTAATGAAGTCAGGAGACTAAGTGATCTACAGTGATAGTTGTGGATCTATTCAAAATTTCTTTATATAAAGGGAATACATAAAGGGAATATATAAGGCAATAATGTGCTTCTTGTAAAGAGAAGAATATCCTCATAAAAAAACCCTATATAATGCTACTGATGTCTCTTTTGCATCCTCTTGCTTGATTCTCAGGAACACATCCCACTTTATGCTGGGGAGATGATATAGGAGGTCAAGAAATGAGTGGACCTGACTCACATTTCTTTCTTTTGCGTGCCAAGGATGTGCGTGATTGTGCAAGGACTCCCAGGATTTATCACTGGAAGACTTAGTCTCTTTCACAATGTTTTAAATGTTTTAAACCTTCTGCATCTTGGATGATGTTTTCAATAAAACTCTCATCTCCAGGAACAGTTCTGCAGGGCTCTGCCTACCTCCTTGCTCTGAGTGTGGAGAACTCAGGCCCGAGTCACTTCTGGTAGCTGGCAGAGATCACACTATATGGGACGTGGGACAATGGCAGTGAGAGTCAGGCTTGAGCTACAGATCATGGAACTTATGGAATATATCTAGACATATATGAGGTTAATGAGGAGCAAAGCTCACTGTTTCTTCAACAGATTTGCTCTTCTGTCACTGAAATCAGAATTCAGCCTCCCAGATTCAGAGGCTTAAAACTGGAGCAAATTTATGTGGTGTGAAAGTGAGCTGATGCTGGCACATACATCCTGTTGAGCCCTCCCCTTCCCAGGATTTTAGGCAGAATGAGGAAGAAGGGTATGAACTTTTTTATACTCCTCTTAATTTGAAGGATCAGTTCTTGCTATTGTGCTTTCTTAAACAAAACAAAGTCAGTTATAATTTTTTAGAGTTTTTTTCATGATGAAAAGGTTTATGAAACTGAGATGAGTGCACTCAGGTTGTGTACAGCTGATACCCAGTCTGGGGAGAGTCCACTTCCCTCTTGTCCCCTTTTTGTCTATTGGGAAAGGTTCTGCTAAAGCGTTTGGTACTGAATGCTCCCCAAATGAGTGATCCCAGTGTCTCCAGTTTGAGTCCATTACCTTAATGGTAGTTATTCATCAGTAATGAACCCTGCAGTTAACGTGCTGGAGACAGCATGTCTAGTTGAAGATGAGGCAAGTGGTTCTTTTAATATTATTTTTCCTCCATTTGCTTTCAATACGTCTTTGCTCCTCAGTGAGATCTGATGAAGTTTTTAATTACCTCTGAGAACAATAACTATATAAAGGCCCTACCTCTTTGTCTGAAGCAGTTTGCCTAGAGATGAGCGATGTTGTATGCTCAGGTCTCAGAAGGAAGCTGAGGTTGACAAGGATGGTAAATCCTTGTTACCCGCTGAAACCTTGGAGTAGTAAATTTTTAAAACTACTTCCATTCTGGCCAATCTGTCTTACCTTTCTGTCTCTTGTAAAGTATTTCTCCCCCTGTTATCTGTCTGCCACACACAGAATAGTGTAAGTGGAAATATTAATATCCCTATGAAATATTCTTTGGCCTAACTCTCTCATCACATTTTGGGTACGGATATTTCTTCCTTCCTTCGTTAGCTCATCTTTCATGTTTCTCTCCCTGGCACAGGTTATAAGTCTTTTAGAGGCTGTAAGTCTTTAGGCAGATGATGTTGGGGACAGACCACAGAGAAAAGCTGAGCCCAGACCTTTCTGTTCAGCCCAGTCTCTCCCACAGCCTAGATGTCATAGTAGTGGGTGCATTAGGAATATAAGAATGAGTGAACTGAACAAATGGCACTCAGGTTTTGCTATAATGACACTACAATTTATTTCACATTATTATGAAAAACTGTTCCCAGGCATACAGAAAACTTTTCTTGGGGAATGCTGGTGACAGAAAGCAATTGAGGAATATATGTTAAGTGGAAACATGCAAATTGTTTCCATTTTAAAGAGTTTTGGATTTGTTTTTAGGTTTAGAGTGCACTCCAATTTTTTAGAACATATTGTAAAGATTCTTTGTACTGCATTTACCAAAATTTAAAAAATAATCTAGCAAGACTTATGAAAGAACCAAGAAATAAAAATCCTTGATATAATTTCAGTAACAATTCTGATAGTGCACTAAGAATGTCATCCAACACTTCATAAGAAATAGACACTCTAATATCATATTTGCTTTTCAAGGTGCTTAAATAAAAAAAAATACCAATGAAAAGCTTTGCTTTTGCAAAAATTCTAATTAGTTCTGCTATATGTTTGAGAACTGTCTTGGATTAAAAAGCAGAACAACCTGTCCTCCCACCCTAAGCTTGACAGAGCTTACGTAGGTTCAGAAAAGAGTTTAAAAAAGCCTTTTTTCCCCATCTTTTTTTGTACATTTTTAGCCTTTGCATTCCTGTCTAGAAGGATGCTTGGCTCTGTATCTTACAATTTCCAGCTTCACCCAAGATGCCACAAATCTCAAGATGGATGTTATCCTCAGAAGACCTTAGCCCATGCCTTGGCTTTTCAATTGCTATAACTCCTCAGCTGCCTAGAGGACTTAGGTGGTCCCTTTCCATAGAAAATTAATGGAAGCTGAGTCTTCAAGTCCCTTAAGTGGATTTGAAACTTGCAGCCAAGAATTGTAGAGAGTCATCCCAGCTTAAATACCAGAATGAAGTTGCTTTTGCCTCACCAGCACTGTCATGACCCCACTGATGCTGCTGCATGAAAGTTCTGCTGATTTCCTCACTGTTTTTCTGTAATTGTTATGCTAAGGGATAGCTACAGAGAAATAAAGCTCCTTGCTGGCCTCTTGCAGACAGCAGGGAAGTTTCTATGGAGACAAAGGAAGATGCAGTGGATTTATGCTGTTGGCAGCTGGGGAGGACCAGCCTCGCTGACAGGTCTCAGCTCTTACCTGCTGTCACATTTATGGATGGTGAGCAGCGATGCTGCATGGTCAAATGTGTGGCTCTAGGCTGTGCCTTTCCCAATGCACTCACTCCCATGTTGGCCTTTCCACTATAATTTCAGACTCAATGACTGCAGGAGTTGTTATTAACACACAAGAGCCACCAAATGACCAAACCCAAACACCATCATCAAAAGGGGAAAAGTCTCAAGTTCAGAGGTGAGAGACAGCACACCAAAGACCTCCTACTAATCTCTGGGGATACAGAGAGATGGTACAGTCATAAACACATAATAGGGCAATTCAAAATCTTTTGGACAGAGCTTTTTTCTCTTTATCAAGGATTGTTGCTCTGATGGGGCCATGGAAAGCCATGTCTGTTGAGGTGGGAGCTGGCCTCCAGGCACAGAGGGAGCTGGTGAAGGATATTTTTGTGACAATTCTTCTTGGTTTATCTCCAAAGAAACTTGTTGACAAAAATGCATGTCTCATGAAGCATGCTGCACTGTTGAATTTTCACATGTTTTTGGTGCAGTTCTTTCAGAGGGAAATAGGGAAACAAATAGCCTGTTGAGCAGGAGGAAACAGAGGGGTTTTTTTCCTCTGGGTAGACAGCAACTGCAAACTTAAAGTTCCCTCCCAGAACCCCATCAAAGGCCCTCTATCCCACTGTGCTGATGCCAGCCCCTAACAGGTATATGGAGAACCTGCACAAGAACTATACACCGACAAAAGAGTTGTTTCCTGGACACCCTTCTGGTTAAGAACTGTTCTGGGCCTTGTGAGCCAGAAACACTGCGTTTTGACCTTCCCACTCTTCCACTGGTGGTTATGATTTGCTCTAGCCCTAATGTGGCAAGTGGCTGTAAATGACTGCTGAGTTTTAGAGCAGGGATCAAAGGGTGACACTTTATCTGAGGTGGATAAGAGTAAGAAGGTAGTCAAAAAGTGTTCAAGCCTGGATTCTGGATAAGGCCAAAAGGAAGGTTCAATGAAACCTTTTGCAGTGAAAAAGCATCATGAACAATCTGTGATGGGAAATGCAGTTTGACCCCTCAGCCACAGAAGGGTTTTTCCCAGCAGCTAAAGGGCAGTCATTTTGTCCAGAGGACCTCAGGTTACCGAGGTATGAATATAAAGTTTTTCATCACCACTTGATGCTTTCAGAAGGACCACTAAAATAGCTGAAAAACCATTTGTCAAGTCTCTGCACCCTGCTTCTCTGAAGCAGCACAGTGTGACCAAAGACCAAAATAAACTCTATGTCTCCCCGTGCTTGAGCTCTCACTGCCAAGAATGAGGAAAATTTTCCTTAAAATTATTCTGCCGTGTTGGACAAATAACAGTCACTTGGTTAATTCAGTGTGACATGTGCCTGCTCCCTTCCCAATTATCATGTCATATTCTGGCAAGTTTATGAGCCAAAGGAGTCTGTCAGTATGCAGGGTCCTGTGGGGCCAGCAGGCATGAGAGATGACCCATTATCTCTGAGCCTCATTGCTTGAAGGTGCTGAATTTTGGCATTACTTTGACTTCATGTAGGAACACCCCTATAGCTGTCACTGCCTCTTTTCGTCCAGCCCTGTTCCATGTCGAGCATGTATGATTTTGTTACCTTAAATGACATGAAATAAAACAGTGAGGTTTTCCTGAGGACCAACAGCTCATCCTTCAGAGGCGTGTTTGCTTCCTTTTGGGCTGATTGAAAGAGGGGAGAAAGGAAGAGTCAGAGGGTGGAAGTGGTGGTAGCACTTTTTAGCCACGTAGAGGAGCATGATGGAGAACAGAGAATGATTGATAGGACAAACAGTGCAATGGTAACCACAGGAGCAGGGAGGTGACTTCAGGACAGCAAAACAACTGTAAACTGTGTCTGAGTCAGTGGGCGGGATGATGGGTGTAGGTGGTGACTGGGCTAGACAAAAGCAGGGCCAAGTGAATTGTGTCAACCTGTCCTAGAAGGGCAGCACAAGCTCCCTATGAGTTACATGCTGTAGAGAAGGGAGGATCCCATGGTTGGGTGCTTTCAATGATCCGCTGATCTTTTGACACAGAACATGAGCTGAAAGTAAGTCACTTCATTGTCAAGATGTGAGTTAGCCCAAGAAGTTTGTGGTGGTAGAAAATATTAATCTACCATTGATCTCTCAGAGCAAGAGCAATGCTGGATGTTGACTCCTGCCCTTGCAGAGCTGTACCCAAAGCTGCCTGCCTGCTATGACACAGCCTGCTATACTGGTTTGCTTTTGCTAATGCAGCAAGGGGAAATGTTGGAGTGTGAGTGAGATAGAATTGCACTCAATGCCAGAGCCAGCCTTGCCTGTGGGATGGCTCTTAAGCTGTCCCTTTCCCATTGCACAAAGGACAGCACTTCATCCAAGTCCCTCTTTGTGTTTGTGTATGTTCATAATTATGGACAGCTTTTTTATTTGGCAGCAAAAAGACAATTCATTCCCTTCATTTGCTAAAATGACTATCAAAACCCAAAACCAAGACCAAACTAGTCATATGTATCTGCTCTGCTTTTAGCAGTCCATGGAAAAACGCCTCCATCAAGATAAGCTTGGTGTGATTCTCCACTTGGTAAGAGGTGATGGGTTCAGTCTGTGGGGCAAACTGCAGACCTCATGGAAATGCGCAGAAAACAGAACAGGTTTTGATACCTAGGATGGATAAAGCTTTGTTCATATAAGTACTACCTGGCAAAATATTTGACTGAATCTTCACTGGTGAAATATCGCTGGTTTGAATGGGACTTCACTGATTTCTAACTACTAGTTCACATCCAGTGTGTCCATCTCCATCTTGTGATCAGCTGTCTTCCTCAGAGCTCAAGCAGCTGGAGTCATGCTAATGCCTGATTCCCTCAGCTTTTGAGAAAATTTTCTAGCTATGCTGTGCTGGTAACAGCTTGGAATGTAAAGACCTAAGAGACAAATGCAAAGACAAAGAATGCTCTAGTGCAGGGTTTTCATATTGTCTTTTTTTTTCTTTCTGATTATGATTTAGCCTACACTCATGACTTGTGGTTAAATATATGTCTTTAGTCAGAAATGCATGCCAATAGTACTAACCTTGAAGCTGGAAGCTTGTAATTAGTTTTGCTCAGGTCTGTATTGAGAGCTGTTTTTGGTTATTCCTCATTACTGAGAGGAGCTGCAAGACTGTTTAGGGAAGCCAGAGAAACTGTCTCTGAAATTTAGCTGAGACTGCAGACAATGTGGTGAAGCATCCTGAAATTTGGCTGGGAAACCCTGTCTAAGACAGGTCTCACAGTTTCTATGTAGCCATCTGCCACCTATCACTGTCTAACACAGTAAACCTTCCATCTAAAATAAGTGACGGCAGTGACGTTCCCAATGAGAAGCCAAGTCTGGCGCTTTTTGCCCGTGTAAAGTCAAGAGTCTGCTTGGGGCCAGACCCTGGAGTCTGATGTATTCATAAAGGGATGGGAAACATGTTCAGAAGAAAGTCTTACTTCTTCTATGTATTCACCAGTTGGGATATTTCCACATATGCTCAAGCATGGGAACTGGGTTGTTTAAAGGTACAATGGGTAGGAAAGAAGCAGTCAGGACTTTGGTTTTGCACTGCCACAAAAGATGCCATCCCTAACAAGGCAGAAGGTATGTCTAATGCCAGGTCAGTGCCTCTGCTCTGTGACTATGCTGGTTTTCAGAGAGGCGTTGATCATGTGAGATTCCATAAGTCTGTCAAGAATGTTTCAGACCAAAGTGAGGACAGCAGATGATGCATCTTGTCCCTTGTTTGGCTTTCTTTTTATTTTTTATTTCTCTTATAGTTTTGCAGATGCTATGTGTTCTCTAACTCAGTAGCTAATTACTACTTGTGTTAGGCTTGACTTTCAAACTTTTGATAGTTCCTTGGTAGGTACTAGTAGCCATCAAAATCCAACGAGAGTAAATCAATATTTGCTTTTATATTGTCTGTTGTGAGAAAAGATGTTCTGAAACAACATACTAGCTATGCCTTCTTATTGATTTGTTTGCCATTGTCTTTCAAACTACCAAGGTTTTAAAGCATTCTTTTATTTTAAAGGTAGTTGTTTCTAAATTCAATAAAAGCAGAGTATTTTTATTGCAAGATCTACTATTAAAAGCTACACATTTGGTACCACTGGCCTGTGGTTTCTTATAAAGCTAATTTAATTCTAAGGAAAAGAAGAGAGAAAATAAATGATGTTAACTGCTTAGGATGTTACAAAAAAGTCAAGAGAGATACCTTTTTACTTGAATTACTAGAGTAAAATAAACAATTTTGTTCAAAAAATGATAGAAACAAGAAATAGAAAAGGTCAGAAAGGTTATCTTCCCCCTTTACCCTCACAACCAAGATTCAGCAGCTACCGAGAAACATTTCTGGCAGAATTTCAACAGATTAATGATACCTGTGTAGCAATGGTTGGAACTCACCCTTAGGCAGGGCTTCAGCAGAAAGCCTATGACCTAGCCTGTGACCTACAGCTCACATCATTTAAGCTCAGGGACATGAAATCTTCATTCTGTAAACCTCATGTTTTTTCCAGTTTTTCATGGCATATCCAGGAGCATTAATTTTAATGACATTGGAAATATTCCGAAGTGGAAATATCTGCTTAGGAATGCCCTGTCTCAAGCAAACCACAGAGCCTGAAAAACAAATAATCATTTTGTCTCTGCCTCATTAGTTTGTAAGGCGAAGGCCGTGGTGGGTCATCAGGGCTCAAGCAGTAAATCCAGAGCTCCCCTAGGCATTGGTGTCAGTGACTAAACTCCATTACCTGGAAAGGCAAGCACTCCCCAGTGTCTGTTGATGAGCTTAACCTTCAGTGGGTTAAATTATCCACAAAACTGATATATACATAAACCTAAGTTCCTCTCTCCTTCATCTACAGCTAAAATTCAACTTATCCTGTTCAAAGTAAAGAGTGGGAAAAAAACAATTCCTGAATATCTTATAGGATCCATGTTGGCTTTGAACAACAACCTCTAAAAGCATTAAGAAAATATACCAAAATACTTCAAATTTTCACTTGGTAATGAAACTTGCATTTAAGCAATTCCCGATAGAGCCAAACACCTTGATTAATCTTATCTCAGTTCTTTGAAAATTTAATGCATGTGTGAAGAACCACATGTACCTCTCATTCATAAACTCTTTCTTCTTTTCTTCTAGGAGTTAAAAAATCAGCTGGAGCCATTATCTTGGATTTGATTTGTTTACACTTATAATTTGCAGCTACTCTCGTAAGTCTCACAATAATGCTTGTTACCTGAAACTGCATGATAACTAACTCATTATTCTTGTCAATAGAGCATCAAGCAAAAAGGCTTTTTCCTGTGAATATAGTGTAATCTTTAAGTGTTTGCCCATGTTACATGTGCTTCTGTAACTATTTTTGTGTAGCCCTATCACCTCCTTAAGTAACATTAGTCGAGTTCACAGGAGTATTGCTCTGCTGGCATAGGGAAAATTAAAAAAAAACCCACAGGAATATCTGTCCAAACACAGACTAAAGGACCATTGAAACCCACATCTTGTCTCTGGCAGAAATCAATAATGTGAATATTAAGGAAAAAAAAGACAAAAAAAAGGCAAGCTTAAATTCTTTAGCCTTGAGGACAGACCTTCATCTCCACTTCATCTGCTGTGCTGCAGATGCAGAGCATGCGGAACATTAAGTTTAATAGCTGTTTAGGGTATCAACCTTCTGTGCATTTGACCGTCCTTTTCCCAGCCCTTCTACACCCTTAATCTCCTCAAGTGTTGGAGACATGGCAATGAGTTCCAGAGTTGTACCACACACTTTCAGGAAAACATTATTTTCTCTGTTTTAAACCTGTATTAAGGCATCTCCTGGGCATCACTCTATTAGTAAGGAACATTAGGTTTCTTCAGAGTCTCAGATAATGCAGTCATATCTTCCAAATTGTAATTTTTTTGGTAGACCAATATAATTTTGATTTCTACTGTTTAAATTCTATCTTACCCCATATATTGAGCAAAAAAACAACCAACCAACCAACCAGACTTGTAGTAGTAATCTGGTAGAGGATTAAAAGAAATATTTATTTTCCCTAGGAATCTGAGTAGTGTTCAGCTGACAGGACTAAATCTTCTGTGTAACATATGGAGGCTCAAAGATGCATGGATAAAACGTACTTCTGTGTAAGCCCAGTAGACTTTTGCCCTTTCTAAATCAGCATTTCCTTTCCTGATGAAAAAAGAGCAAAAGTTACAGTAGGCACCAGCTTGCATGTGTTAAGGTCCCTCTCTGTCCCAGATGCTCTGAGGAGATAACTGTAAGAACTACTACTGTTATGATTTTTTTCCCAAGAAAAGTAACAGAGGCTTGTTCTGCTTTATGAGCATGCTCTTAAACTGTGGCATCAGCCACTGCAGTATCTTCTTCATTAGGACTGCACAAACAGTTTAAGAAGCAAAAATTTTCTTGAAAATCCCTAAAGGCTGAGTTCAAGTTCACCTTGTACAACAAGAAAAGTTTTGTCCTTTCTGATTTCACTTATACTTTATTGCCAGTCTCTGGTTCTCCCACCTGTCAGGAGAAACCTAAATGTTGTGCCTTGCTACTGAAGAAGCACTGAAGGAACAGAGGCCTGGGATTCCTCACTTCAGGTTTAACCAGCAGCCCAGGGCTATTCATGTTCTGGGACACATTTGAAGAACACCCCCTTGTCTTTCTGAAGGCCTTCCTTTCTCCTGGCCTTGTTTCACTAGTGAGAAGTCTTTTCCTCAAAACGCAGGAGCTGATACTTTCTCCAGATTATGAAACATCCCCTCAAGTACTGTTGTGCTACATTCTCTCCTCTATAACTTTTTGTATCTTTTCCTATTTTTCCTTTTGTCCCTTCCTCACATTTCTCTCATCCTCTTTGTCTTACTCAGGTCTGCCTTCTGCTTCAGTTTCTCTTAATTAAAATTTTTGAGCAATAAGTACATCAGATGAAAAGTGGCATGTTGCAGGGAAGCAGAGCCATGGAGCAGCCAGTGTCCTGTCCACTGAGGTGCTGGTGAGAGGCCAAACAGTGATGACAGGGCTACTGTTCAGCAAGAATCTCTGCTTTTTCTACAAAGCTTTGATTGACATCTCCTTCTGTCAAAGAAAGTATACAATTTAGGAAATTAAAAATATCCTGAGGAACAAATATTTTCCACGTTCTTTGTGGGAACTACTGGTTCTGAGCTAGGGTTTCATCTTTTGTAGCTTCAATGAGGAGCTCAGTCTATGCTGGGAGTACCCCAACAGTCAATGGAGAGAAATGGGCACCTTCAGAGAACATCTCATCCCACTTGCCCCAGCCTGGGTAAGCTCCTCTTTGGAAATGCCACTATCACCCTACCAACTTGGCTGTACATAGATAACCACAGACCTTCTCACACGTCACACTCTGGTGGTTAAGGCAATCTGAAGCCCACCCACAGAACTCATCCTGGAATCTCCATCAGCCAAAATGGAAAAATAAAGTCCTCAGGCAAGAGTGGTGGTTTCGCAGACACAAAATGCTTTATTCATACTTCTGTGGCCACCACCATGGTGCTAGGAACAGGACAACAGTGGTAGCTCCTGGATCCTTCCTCTGTCGGGTCACGAAATCATCTGTCTGCTTGCAAGTTGAATGGCATCTATTCCGTAGCTGAATTACTTTTGAGGCCCTGCTAGCTTATCTTGGCCTGCACCTGTTCCACTCACCTCAGCCTTGCAGTGTCACAAGGAAACGCATATCCTGGAGGGGTACGTAGATCAGTTAGCAGCCAGAGCTGTCAGAGGTATCTGGTGACTAGGAGGGTGCCTGGTGGGAAGTGGTCTCACCTATTTGTCAGCCTAAGTTGCTGTAGGCACAAGCAGGGTCAGAACAGCCTGTGTCCCCAAAGCTGCCTCTTTCATCCCAGAAAAGCCGAGCTACAGCGAAGAGCTCAAGCAGCCTTCAGAGGAGCTACCCCACCACAAATGCCTGCCCTGGGCTATCATTTAATGCAAGAGGTCCAGTCTGACCTGACACAATTCTGGGAAGTTTCTGGACTGATTTGCTTCAGATGTTTTGCTTTGCTTGGGGCGACCCTAACAATTCGGTGTGCCTGTGATTTAGCAGCAGGCAGACTGCCCAGCCACCTCCTGCCTGCTGGTCTGCACTAGTTCCTAAGTCACAGTGTGCCTGTACACATAAACCCAGCATATCTTTCCTAACTAAGATGGCTAGATGTCATTTTCAATTCTCTCCAAATGCTCGACAGCTTAATTCCCTACGAGAAAGGAGATCATTTTGAAGAGGCTTAGAGCAGCAGAGCTCAGCCCATGTAGTCTTGTATCCCATCCCTATGGATAGCCAGCAGTGCCCACATAAGATGCTACACAAGAAAACCCAAAGTAATTCTTCAACCCAGTATCTGCTCAGCTTCTGCACTTTTGATAACAGTGGGATAGAGTAATTGTTGGCAGGTTTTACCTTGTTTGCAAGATCATCTGTGCAAGGGATAAATAAACTGAAAATCTTTCCCGATTTCTTAGACTCAGGGGCACAGTGCTCAATGTAGCCTGCCACTGGAGGTGAGCATGCACCTCCTCAATTCTCTGTCAGTAGTTTATTTCATAATCTGCATGTCAGTGAGAAGCCCCTCTGGAAGTTAATTAAAAGACAAACTGCAACACAGATCATTAGTTTGCACATAGACCAGGAATGAAGGATCACTGTTGCCCTGCAAAATTAGCAACAGATGCCCAAACAAATCTCTAAGCAGAGCTAACTAGCCTGCTCTGGCAACAGATCTTGTCTGTTAGAGAGCACTACTGTACCACAACTCAGGCAACAGCAACACTCTCTGTGGTTTCTCACTGGGCGATCTTAGCAGTTCAAACAAAGTAAATATGATAGCTAAGAACATACAGCAGGTATAAAAATGTCATTCCAGACCTTTAATCTGAAATGACATATTCACCTGCTTTCTAGATCAAAGCAAAAGGCATACAACTGGCAGAAGTGATGGGGAAAAGTGACCATCAGCCTCCTGCTAGTGGAAGTTACCATGTGCAGAAGAAGTAAAACAAAAATTTCCATAAATTCAGCTAGCACAAAGCGCCAGCTCTCAGTGCCTGTCTTTTAACTAGTCCACTGAATGCCTTCAGGGTTTTGCCCTCTGCCTCCCACATGTGTGAGGAGTGATAACCCTCCACAGCTATGATTTTTTTTTGTGTGTGTTTCCATCATAGAGCTCTTGCATGCTTCCCTTGGCTCTGAAACCTAGAAAAGCTTTCAATCCAGGAAGGATTTCCAGGCTTTGCTGCTGCCTATAGCAATTTTGGCTCTGGTCCACTTCTCTCTATTCTTCTCCATTATTTCTCTTAGCTGTCTTGTACTGGTTTTGGAAAATTTTTAGCTCAGAGAATGTATTTTTGGTCTATGTGTGTAGTAGTTACATATCTCAGGGCTGGAATATGGTCTGGGAAGATGTACGAGGTTTAGAATGGTCTGAAAAATACAGGGGTCAGCCTTAGGAAATTCATAGTTATCTCTCAGTGTCTTTCCATTCAGTCAGATGACAATAAAGTCCAGCAGGCAAGTGTGGGAATCCAGGACACAGGAATATCTCCTGTGGCTGTCCTGAGGGATCTTATTCCTCAGGAGAACACAGTTTTCAACTTTGGCCGTGAAAAAAGCTTCCAGGACTTTGTGAGAAGTTGAATTTTGTGAATGTATATAGTAGATGATATTGTAGTTAATATCACAGGATGAAAAAGTAGGTTTTGGGTTTTTAGTATGGAAGGTAGATGAAAGACAAGATTGAGGACTTTTGGGTGTTAAGTCAGTCTTCTTCCTTCTTCATCTACTCCATTTTCTGTAGTTTTGGTGGCACAGTGATTGGTTAGAAAAAGTTACAATGCAGATGTTACATGACTGAAGAATAATTAGGAACTGGTAGAAAAATAAAAACATACTACGTGTTAGGTACGTTGTAAAACTTAATTGGATAAGGTATCTGCATAAGAACCCTTGAAATTGTCCATTTTGCGTCTTGTTGGCACATGTCACCGAAGAGTCCTGAGCCTGCTAAGGCTCTGAATTGTGATAAAGAAATAATAAACCTGAAGACCGAAGACAGCAAGGCCCTTCTGCCTCGTTCCTGACCCTGGCACAGACTTTTCACAGGGGATTCCCAGTAAGTGGAATCCTGTCGATGGAAGACTCCCACAACAAGGGGTAGAAGGTGATATTCTTAAGAAAAACTTAACAAAAATCCTTGGAGAGTCAGAGACATTGCCTTGCTATAAACTCAGCTAAAACTCAGACTGGAGAGAGGGGTGGGTGAAGAAAAGAAACCTTTGAACAGCTTGGATGAGTAAGTCAATAAATGACTGCTTCCTGTCTCCTAAGAAAGAAATATCCCAAGGAAAGAGCCTAGCTGAGTGTCTACTAAATAGCAAAGAAGAAGTAGAGAACTATTTTAGTTGCTATTTCTCACAAGGAAAAATGACAGTACATGTGGAAAGAGATAATACAGAAAGATTAGGCTGAAGTAGGATGGAGAAAGAGAATTGTAGCATTTTCTGGAAGTAATGTCAGAAAAGCAGGTGAAAAAGGAATCAGATTGGAATTATACTGTCATAAAGCAATACTATCACAGGCGTGAGTCAGAACAGCAGGATTTTGTCTCTATACGGTGGGCAAAGACAGCCCAACTCTACTGCCAAGAAGAGAATTATATTAAAGACTTCTCCTTTCCCATCCAAGACTTTCCTGCTGTTGGTCTTGAATTCAAATTTTCACTTTATCAGACTCATCCTGAAGAGAACCATGCATATGCCCCAGTACAGAGACAGGACTTGGCCAAAGTGTCCCTGGAGCAAGGAGCTAGAAGGACATCTCATCTTTTGAAGGCAGTATAAACTACTGATTACAACCCTAAATCTTTGTGATTCACCAGTGCACTCAATGCTGAGATCAGACAGTCTCAGCCACAGTACAAATTTCATGTACACAGGAAGAAGAATGTTTTCTTGCGGCAGCCAAATTCCCTGGTATTTGCACCAGAGGGACATGGCAAGGAGGATGAATCCAGGAGACTCTGGCCTTGGACACCTTATTTTCCATACCTTTGCAACATGTCAGATGAGTTATACAATTGTCAAGTTGACATAAAAAGCTGTCAGACTGAAATGTGAGATCATTTGACAGTGATATTTTGTACTGAACTAAACCATGACCCTAGGAAGAAAGCAGAGAAAAAAGATTATGTTGTTCTCTTCTTAGAGCAATAGTGGGTCCAAAGATTCTACCATTAAGAAAGGTGCAGCTACAATGAGTTACAACAAAAGAGCATTTGATGGAGAAGCTACTAGGCTTGGTGCATGTGCCAAATTCCCAATGAACATAAATCAGTACAGCACTGCTAACTTCGATGATGTTGATTTACAACAGCTGATAAATGAACCAGAAATGTTTCCATTTAATTGGGAGAGAGGAAAAAATATATATCTCAGGGATACACTTTGGTAGCTGACCCAGAACATTTGTGTCTGGGTCCTATTCATACATAATCCACAAAAGAAACAGATTGCAAAAATATACCTCAGACTGAGAAAGGCTACAAACAGAGCTCTCAAGCACAGGAAGTCTTGAAACAAGCAGTGAGTTGAAAATGTGCACCCAGTTCAGAGAAGAGATTTAAAATGATGTTTTCATTGCAGTAAACAAAAAGACTCACTTGGCATCTGCCACTACAACCAGAAAATGCCATAAATCCCAAAAGACTGAGCCCATGTAATTGGGCAGATAGCAAAGAAAGCAGCTTGGACACTGCCTTAGTACAAGCTGCTTATAGAAGAGGGTTAGAAAAGAAAATTATGACTACAAGCTAATGGAGTCAGTAAATGAGAATAAAGAAGGCTTCTGAAGGATGTGACTCAGAAAAGGGCAAGGGGTACATAGAAGAAACAAAAAAGATGCAGTGAAGCCACAGAATTTCAAAGCACAGCAGAAATCACATCTGGATTTGCTACAGCATTCACAGGACCAGTGTCTTTGGTGTGTGTGAACAAGTCAGCTTCTGCCAGTGCTGAGGCAAAACATAGCAAACCAACAGAGGATCTGACTCAGTGCCTGGACATAAATCCCCAGGAAATTTTAAACATCCCTTCCAAAATGCTTCCAGTCAGGGATTGTATTAAGGCAATAAAAGAGAGGTGTCTGCTAAGGAAGGCAGGCGCCTCCCTTGAAATGGAAAATGTAAACTCCCTCCCTCTGAATTGTTATAATTTTGAAATTAAAGGGCTCTCAGGCAAAGATATGGGAATAGGAATAACAGTTCTTTAGTAGGAAAATTATAATAAAGATGCAGTAGTACAAAAAAACACTGACAGAGTTAGAATACAACCTGACGCCTTGTTGGTCAGGGTGTTGGTAGCAGTCTGATTAAATGGTGGCTGCAGTCCTCCTGGAGTGACAGATGTGGTTCTGCTGAAGCAATGATCCTATAGAAGGGTGTAGTTTTCCTCTGAGGGTCCAGTGCTGGTGTAAATGGATCTGGTCTTCCTCTGGGAATCCAGTGGAAAAAGAGAGTGATGGTGTTCCAGATCTCAAATTATATACATGTAGGAATGTTTGGCTCCTCCCCCTGGGTGGAACATCTCACAATGGGACCATGTAATTTTATCAGTCATGCAGTGAGACTCAATGGCCCGTTAGTAGAAGATATCTCCCTGGGCAGAAAATGGGTCCTGGAAATGATAAAGAACACTGCCCCACCTGGTTTCAACAGATGGTGATAGAATACATACTTCTGGTTACATCTTGCATTGCAACCTAAGACACTACGGCAAAGCAAAATGGATAAAAGCAAGATTCTAGATAATGAGATACTAACTAGGACTACAGTTTTCAGAGCTTCCTGGGAGGCTCACTATGGGATGACATTTAAATTACTATTCCCTAGCTAAACTTTGTCTGTTTGTACAATGCAAGGCCTATTCTGCCTCTCAAAATACAACCCTCACACTCAGAGGCTCCAGGTGGCACTCAGGAACCCAGTCAGAATGCCTAGAAGTTACATAATCATCATAGGTTAATAAAAGTGATCCCATGAAGACATTTTACTTCATTTTTCCTTTATGCAAAGAATTAATGTCTGGTAACGTACTAGTGCATGTATAGAATTCAGTAATATTTCAGGTTAATAAAATGTTACCTGTTTTATCTTGTCCCAGCCCTCTGAGATCTTATAGGGAAGCCAGAGGTTTTGTTAAAACTTTTAAAAATGCCATGACAACTAGCAAGGGAGATAAGCACCTCCAGAAAGATAGAAAGAGATAAGCACCTATCAGAAAATAGCATCTTTCCTGCAATCTTATCAAATGCAGCTATATATAGCATGGTGTACAATGTATATGTGGGCCGAAAAACTAATGAGACATTTATCTGTGGAAAAGGATAACTGTGAGGCCAGATTTGTATAAAAGTACAGGATGATCAAAACTAAAATACCCTCTGTCCCCCATCAAAAGTGCTCCCTGTGCAGGCACAAAACACATTGTGCAGAAGTTTGAAAATTTGGTAATCATTTGTGGCTAGGGAGTAGGAAAAATAAAACCAGGTATCATCCTAAAAAAACCTTTTTTTTTTTTTTTTGTGGAAACATTGCCCACCTTGAAAGCAGCTCCTTTTGCAAGTTCTTGATGGTGTAAGAAAAACTTGTCAGAGAAACTTTTCCTTCAGAATGTCACTTTTTGAGTGGTTTATGCTGAACATAAAAGCAATTATGTAGCTTCTGGATGTATGTAGATAACTTGCTCTAACATATACTGCTTGAAAGCTAGATTTAAACCAGAGTAAAAAGAAGAGAAACCCAGTTTACTGAGACAAAGGAGTACCAACACTATGAAAAAAATGTTGAGATTCCATCTGTGTTTTCTCCCACAGAGAATAATTACGAATTTTCTACATATGGGAGGAATCGTAGGTAGCTTGGATGGCATAAAGAAAAATGTGATAAGCACAAATTACAGAGACTCAGTGTCAAAGTGAAACTGCTGAGATCATACAGGTTCCTTGGTTCCTGCAACAGTCTTTTAAAATCTGGCTATGGTCTGTTTCTCATCTCATTCACAGGTTGCAAACAGGGTCCAACACCACTTAACTAGTCAAAGAGAAACCATTATCTTCCTCGCCCCCAATCCATTTAAGATGTAAAGTCCAGAAGTGTGATGGGGAAGGGAGCTGTGCATCTCAGTGCTCCCTGGCTGCTGCCCTGGCAGCACCTGACAGCATTTGGCACTTGAGCCTCATCTGGTGCTCCAGGCCAGGGACAAGGCAGAAGGAGTCAAGCCTATTCCTTCTCATATCTGAAAGCCCTGTTGCCAGGCTCAGAACCTCCTACTCATGGATCCTGGTGTTAAAACAACTTCTCCAGAAATACATTATGTATGTAAGACCTGATGACCCAAAGTAGATACACATACCCCAGAATATTAGATCTTAAACTAACCTATAGCATTTCAAAGTAATTGTTCGTGTGCTTGAGATGGAAAAGAAGAGTTTGAGAATAAGCACATCAAAATGACATTCTGCAGCAACACTTGCTTCTAGCATTGTGCTACTTGCAGAGGAGCCTGCCTTGTACATTTAGCATGAAGAAAGCTGCAACTGCTCAACTCTCTATCTGCACCTGGGCAATCAGCTGAACAGCATTAAATACACTACATTTGCCACCTGGATGAGCCAGCAAAGGGAGAAAAGACAGAAGGTACTTCAGCTCTGAATTAAAGCAGACAAAATATGTCATATAAACTCTGAAGTGTCTCCTGGTCTAGGGAAACATATTTTATTCATAAACCTGTCTTATATGACAATAAAAATAATGATGATCTGGAAAATCAATCAGTTTGGTGGAAGCCATACTTTCTGTTGAAAAACTATTCCGAGGAAAAATTTCTGGCCAATCCTTTGCTCAGCACTCTTGGAGGCAAGCAGTAAAAATGCATCAGATCTCCTGGGACTTGTAAGAAGAGGCCCAGAGCAGGCAAGAGGAAACTCGTGCAGGGAAAGAAGGGATTGTACTATTCCACTGAGACCAAAGCCTGTAAATGAAGAGCAAGGTCTCCAACTCAAGTTGAAGTAAGTTACACAAGAAGACCAGGTGTTTCTATAGCACTTAGAGAGAAGGTGACACGAAGAACATCTTCCAATCTGATTTACATCACTGTCTCCATCTTGCACTCAGAGTAAAGGTTTTTTCCAATTCATCAAGTGGTGAGAGAGTAGATAGTGTTTTAAGCTCATTCCAACCATCCTTTATTATTTTTAAAGTAGCTTACTTTTTGAGCTAGGGATTGCCTTTGAATATACAGGTGCAGATACAGCCAGTTATGAAGAACAAAGTTGGCTAAGACCTCAGCAGCTACTTCTACTATAATATTAATTATTACTATAATACTACGACACCCTATAATAGTATTACTCTAATACTATTATATTAACTATAATAGTAACTACTATTATAACAGTATTAGTAATGTCTATAGCAACAGATATAATAATAATAACCATTACTGCCACAGAAAGTGGTGACTTAGTGAGTCTAAGCTTCCTCTCCTCTCCTCTCCTCTCCTCTCCTCTCCTCT